>PVIW01001113.1:0-219526 GCA_004026585.1 Noctilio leporinus
ACTGATTTTTTTTTCCTTCATGCTCTTTGGCAACAAGATCTGATCTGCAATTATTGGTCAAACCATCTCTGACCTGACAAAAGGCTAATTTCATTTTTATCTCACTTAGGATGAATATTCTATATTTTTGGGAAAAATATTACATATATGATTATGGAGTGTTGTCCCAAATTCTACTCCGGGTATCACATAATATATAACATATGCACAAAATTATCTTTCTAAAATTTGAAAAATTCTGAATTCCAAAAATCCGTGTCTGAGCCTACAGAAACCTATCTGCATTCTTGTTTGGATCAGAGGGGCACCATCTTTTATATCCTTTTGATCCACCCATTGCTCTCCTACCCTAGGTAGTGCTCTGGATCTCCCCTTCATTTCATCAATATTTACTGAATGATGAATCAGTGTCATTCTAGGCTCTCAGATACAGTGAAGAACAGTGTGGTCCTTGTTTTCATGGATTTTAGACTCTACCTGAAGAAGATGGTTAATTAAAAAAATAAGAGCCTCTGAATATTTCAAAGAAGATAAAACACAATCATGGGCAGTTAATCAGTTCAGTGTCAGTGTGAGTGTCTGTGCGTATGTATGTGCGTTTGAAGTCGCTTAGACGGGCTGGTTAAGACCTCTCTGAGGGGCAACAGTTGGACAGAAACCTGAATAATTAGAGCAAATCAGTCATGCAATGAGCTGGGTAAGAGTGTTTTAGGAAGAACAAATAGCAACTGTAAAATCCCCAAGGCCAGAATGAGCTTGACAGGTGCCAGAACTGGAAAGAAGACATGAGTGTTTGGGGCAACACTGAGCCATGACAGAGAAAGGTGCAAGAAATGGTTAGACATGGTTTCATAGACCTATGGCGCACAAAACAAATTTGGGTTTTATTCTATATGTAATGGGCACTGGTAGAACAAGGAAGAAAGTGACATAATGGTTTATGTTTTTGAAAGATCACTCTGTTGAATCTACTATACAAAAATGTTGTCAATATTTGTGGAATGAATAATTAAGTTATATAATTACATGTTGCAAACAATGCATAAATCATTTGTAAGTAACAGAGCCCCCAAAACAGTGACTTATATGAGATAGTGTATTTTCTTATGCATAAGAGTGTAGAGGTAGGCAATCCCAGGGCTAGATGAAAAACTCGGAGTGCAATCCCTTTTCAGCTTTTTGGTCCACTACCTCTAGGATAAATTATTATCCTCAAGGTCTAAAATAGCAGCAAGAGCTCCAGCCATTGCACCAATTTTTTAAGCAGTATAATAGATGAAGTGGGAAAGAACATATATAAATTGCCTTTCAAAGAAGATTCTTGAAAGCTAGCATCTGACACCTCTGCTTACAACCTATTTGCCAGAAATCAATCACATGGACACACTTAACTGCAAGAAAGGCTGGGAAATGGAGTTTTTATTCTGGCTAGCTGGATGAGCTAAAACTGTTTTATTGCTGTAGAAGAAGAGGGAGGGTAGATATTGAGAGCCCATTTCTGTCTGTCACATAATTTCCTTTAACCTGAAAGTGAGTTACAGATCTGCTAGATCCATCCCTGCTGTGGTCCCATTAGTACAAGTCCCCTTTGTTACAGGCGCTTTAACTGAGCTCCAGAGAGATGACATGAAGCACCCACAGTCACATAGAGAGTCATTCACTCCTCTGAGGGAGTGCTGCTTCCTGAGGTCTTCTCAGCAGACCCCAGGCTGTTCTACTAACCAGATGTGCAGTCCCTTCTCTACCACATTCTCCCACACAACACACAATGGCCAGTGCAATTGGGTTGAATGGAATGGGTGGATTTTTTTAAAGCTAACCTAAACAGCTTAGGAAGTACTGATCTTAAAGGTTATTATTAAGGAAGCTCATCTATTAATTCCCCAAAGGAGGATTTGGGAAGTCATGGTTGGCAAATACTAGATTTAGACCAGGGATGAGCTTTTAACAGGTGGGTCTTCCAGCTCCCAGAATCAGTTTTCATTTTGCACTTTTCTTTCTTATTTTTCAAACTATTCATGCCCTGATGAGCAATGAATTCCCAGAGCAGAATGGAGATGACCCCATGGAGCATTGGGCTCTGTTGATTGGAATTGCTTTTACCTTCTGGAAAGAGGATAGGCCACAAAGGATCAATCTTTTTTTCTGTTGTATCTCTTTCAAGTAGAACTGCATTGGACAATGAGTGGATTAAAAAAAATCCAGTGGCCTGGTGTGCCTCAGATGCATTTGCCAATTTTAACACCATTCTCCAAGTTACATAAAACCAAAGAATAAATGCCCAAGCCTTCTGCATAGTGAGCAGTTTACTTCCCAAGCAGAGATCACATTTGTAACAAATCTCCTCAGAGATATATTTTGTAAGTGAAGTGAAGAAATCATTAGCAAAGCAATATTTGAAGAAGCAGGCTGGCCCAGTTCTGAAAGCAACTCTATTTTAACCTTTAAAAGATATCATTTTACTTACCAGGCTGCTTATTACAATTACGCAGTGTTTTCCTTGGCCCCCGGCTCCATTAAACATATGTTTTATAGCAAGTTCTCAATTACATTATCCTGACAGGCTGGCTCATAAGGGCATGTTATAAAGTAGAGAGGCTGCAAAGCGGTAAACTGGCCTTCATTGTTTATAGTTTTATTACCTAGTTTAGGACACTTTTTCTTCCTTTCCTCTCACCAGCTTTCTTTTTGTAACATTTAATTTATAAGGAGCAAGGGGACTCTCTTGTCCTCATAGCTGCTGAACTTGCTTGTAAGAGGCATGTGAGAGGTCTGCACATAGCGGCTGGGCCTATCCCACCTCCCCAACTCTCCCTCATAACATAAAATCTTTTCCCTCCCTCAAAGGTAAGGTTGCATATTGGTATCCTTTTGGTGTTGAATGTGAGTGGACTGTGGGTTTTGGTCTAAAACTGGTTGCTCTTAGATGGATATAAGAGCTGCATAAGCTTGCAAAACACACTTAGGTGAATGGGGTTTAGCAAATGACGTGCATCACCGCTTCCAGCCATCTTTGCTGGCTTGTGTGAGATGGTCAGCCCACAGTCAGCCTGCTGGAGAGATGGAACTGGATTCTGTCACTGCAGCACTCAGGTCAGCCGAACTATTTTAATTTATAGGACATTACACGTGCATACATGCATTTATATCTCCATACCCCGCCAAGGGAATTCAATCAGCTTAAATTTATGTAAAATGTGTTAGCGTTATTGGATGAGGAAGGATTATTGTACAAAGATGCACGAACATCATCTGGCCACTGCTAATTATAGGCAGGTAAAAAAATAGTTGGTGGTTGCTTCTTAACCCAGACAGAATCTTTGGATGTTGATTATGAAGAGCTATTATATATTGATAGGCTAGGATTTATTACTGAAAGTATAAACCTATTGTTCTTGATTGGATGGTAGTAGGACACTGGGGAATCAGTATTGGAGCTGTTAGACCAGGGTAATCTATCAGGAGGAGGGGAGTGTATTCTATCAATTAAGGAACAAGCAATTCTACTGATTTGCTATTGGCATACTAATAGAGGTAATGGGTTTTCCTAGACAGTCCAGGTACTGTATAGCCGAGTTGGGGAAAATAGTGACATGAGACAAATAGATGAGCAGTTCATTAAACCTGAATGACAGCTGCGCTGGGGCAAGAGAGCTGGAGGACCCCAGGCTCTGGCAGGGCCTGTCAGGCAGGGAGAGGTGGCTGAGCCAACAAGAGCAAGGATGCCTTTTGCCATTGATGTGCACAGCACACTGATATTCATAGAGACTCACCAGAACCTCTTGGTATAAAAATGTCTTACGGTGTGTATTATTAAGCTAGTGCTGCAACAGCACTGCATTAAAAACAGCCTTGAAATCTTAGAGGCTTAAACAACAAATCTTACCCTTCTTGGTCTGTGGGTCACGTGGGGTTCAGCTGGTGGTTTTTGGCTCAGGCTTCGGGGCAGGTTTGGCTCCATCCCACCGTGTGTCACTCTAGTGCCCAGGACAGCGGCTCTCCGAGAGGGTTCTTCTCAAGGCTTTCGCAGCTGGGTGGAGGTCCCTGCCAAACTCCATGAGAGTCAGGCACACCAGCATCCCATGGGTCAGAGGAAGTCACATGGGACAGCCAAGGTGCAGAGGCAGGGACCTACAAGGTCTGTCCCCAAAGTATCAGCTGCGCAAACTGTTTTAATTATATTGATGTTGGCTAGGTACTTTCGGGACAGGCCTCATATATTCAGCGATGGCGTGAATTTCATCATCATCATCATCATTATTATTATTATTTTAGTATAGGGGAATAAGAAAATGCAATCAACAATCTAATGCTCCACCTACTGTCTTCTTCGTACGTGGTGCTTCCTGTGGCTGACAAGTGAGGTTGGATCCCTTTCCCCGGCTCCTCCTTAGCTCCACGACAGGCCAGGGCAGAGCCACTGCTAGTCCCCTTATCTCCAGAAGCAGAGCTTGTTCTTTAACCTTGCTCCTCCTCAGGTGGCTGGAGAGTTGGTGTAGACCATGGCATGTAAACCAACATGGCTTGCAAGTTGAACCCACTTTTTATAATGAAAATGTTGCCCTATTGCTGTGTTTTGCTGTAGGTCACCCCAGGGAGTTCCGTTGCTTTCAGGAGGCTTTGGTTGGTTTGGGGTTTGTTTTCTGCACAGACCCTGCTGTTTCAAGGCTCTCAGCCTCTTCTTAGGCTGGATTGTCTTCTAGTCAGCTATTTGTTTTTGTTGTTGTTGTATTTATTTATTTATTGCCTACATATCTTCTATTTATTCTGCAATTTTCAGGCCTAGTGCTATGTCCTCTGGGTGGGGCTAAGTGCCTCTCCTGTAGGGTCCCTTAGCACCTTGTACATACTTCAAGATTTAAAATAGTGTTATTTACCCTACTGCCGACCTTAGCAGGGTCTAAACCAGTTAAGGACTTTTGGTGCTCATCTTATTTCCACAATCCAGCATAGTGCCTACAGGAGAGTCAGTAATTATTTGATGGGCTGATCTGACTTGACCGTACAGTTTCTCTGTCTTGCTCTCTGATTTACCAGCCTTCAATGAGGAAAAATCAGTCTGAGGTTGAGGTTTCCTTTTGGAGCCTAAAATTGGTACATTTGTCATCGTACACTTAACCAAAAAGAAAAAAAAAAAGAAGTCAACTTTGATGTTTTGGTGGCTACGTTTGAAGTTGAAAGGTTGACGCATGCATCATGATATCAAGTAGTGGTCTTTTCAAATGATTTGCTTCAACCTGACCAATAAAACAAATGAGCTGTGTGCATGGGCTTTTAACATGCTGGTTTATCTTTGACACTAAAATGAAATAAATGTGCAAAGGCACAAAAACAGCATGTATCCTCAGTTGGATAAAAGCTCACCTTTATCTACCTCTAACCCTCTTATTTTCACAATACGAAAGAAATATTACAAAATGCTAGAGGCAGGTGAGTTTTTAGAAAAGCTATCACTTCCTATCCTTTTGCCCTGGTGTAACCTTGACCTCCTCTCCCTCTGACCTCTGCAAATACTTCCCAAACTGGCTTCCTTCTGCCTTCTGAAGCCCACAGCTGACAGCTACACGATGGAAAATCCTCTGCTACATGGTCTTTTCTTGGAATGAAGTCCCTTGGGACTCATACAGGCTTGTATGTAATTATTGATCAATGTCTGTTTGGGGAAAGCTGCCACCAGAAATGGTCCTGGGGAACTCTGGTCTGCCTCTCCCACTCCCAGGCAAGTAGAGCTTTGAGCAGAGGCACATCAAGGTTCTAACATCAGGAAGGTGGGCCTGGGTGGCTTGGTGGGGAAGACCATTTGGTGATGTGGAAGTAAGCACAGGAAAGCACCCACCTACATTCTCTTCACTATGTTCCTTCCATACTGTTTCACCTTGGGATCATGGTCAGTAAACATCATGGCCACCTATTACCTAGAAATTGTTGAAAAGGTACCACTTTTACAGAAAGAGCTCAAGGGAAATCACTGATTCCCTTGCTCCCCCCCTTGATTTTCTAAGGGACTGGGAGATCAGGCTTTGGGTGTGCATTTGTGTGAATATGAACATGTGGGTCTCTGTGTGAGTGCAAACATGTTTGTGAATATGCATGTTATGGGAAGTATGTATGAGTTTATATTTGTAAGTGTAGAGTTTATGTAAAGTTTATGTGTGAGTGCATGTGTTATATGAGTGGTGTGTGTGGGTGTGAGTGTTTGTGTGACTGCATGTGCGTTTGTGAGTGAGCGTATGTCTGTGCATTTGGAAACAGTGTTTTGAGAAGAAACCACCCTCCTTCCACCTCGTAATGTTTTGCTGACACAATGCTCTGCAGTGGTAGTGCAATATGACTTTAACTCCCTCATAATCACTATCACCCTCTTATCCGAATAAATCTGTACTCAATGTACAAACAACATGCATTTAACTTGCACTTTCAGCTGAGCTTGCAGTCTCCAGGTTCCTCTCCTGGGGGCGTGCTGGGGCTGCCTCTGGCCTTGTAATGTTATTAATTACAGGGACCAGGAAGAGAGGAAGTATCTAGGTTCCAGTCCTGGAAAGCTACTTGAAAGAATGAAAAGGCTTGAAACAGAAGGTAGGAGGTAAGGCTTGGGGGAAGTCTCTGGGCACAAGAGACGATAGCTGTGATTTTTTATAGATGTCTCACATCTGTAGGCCTTAATGAGGTAGGGAAGAGGGGTGTTCTTAAAGGCACCAACCAGAGTAAAATAGACCTGTTACCCTTGTTTCTAAATGATGTTCAATAGCAGTATCTTCCCTCCTATGTTCTTTTGCAATGTAACCTTTGTTATTTGTCTATTCTCTCCTTGACCTGTGACTTGTTTTGACCAAAGTAATGTGGCAAAAGTGACACCACATTGCTTTTGAGGCAGGGCCTGAGCGGATCTGCATCATACATCTTCACCTCTTGGAGTCCAGCCTCTATGTTGTGGGAAGCTCAAGCCATGTGGAGAGGCCCAGGTGTAGGACGAGCTTCCAAGCTGACACCCAGCCCCAACTACTGGCCATGGGAGTCAGCTACCTTAATGCTCCAGCCCCTGTGAATCTGTAAACTGTAGCCACAACCAACACCACCTGAAGCAGAAGAATAGCCCAGCTGAGCCCAGTCAACCCACAAAATTATGGTCACTCATTTTTGGAGTGGCTTGTTATGTAGCAATAGATGGGCAATCTATCAGGTGAGTTATTGCTATAGATTGAGCTGGGTAGAGAATAGGTCTTCTTCACGATTGCCAGAACATGAACAAGATTAGAGTTATGTAGAAGGCAAATGATAAGACAAAGCACGTTTCATTCATGTTTTCCTTTATGCTGAAGCAGTCTTCAAATCTTGAACCTTCATAGTAAAAGGCAAATGTTAACCATGATTAATTTTTAGTAATGGCTGCTTATTTATATTAAACATTTCTACAATGAACATTTATTATCTCTAACAAGATAAAATATTGTTAAAATGGTTAATGAGCTTCCTCTTTGGCTTTTCTGCAAATGAAATGGTATTATAAGACATACCACACCTCATACTGTGAGGAAGGCAGGGGAGTTTTTTTTTCCCTGAGAGCATTTGCTTTTACTTAATTATTAGAAAGTGATAATGAGGATCTCATTTGCCTGGTTTTCAATACTAAAAACTTCTTTTTATTTAGACTGAATAGATCTAAGTTACACTTGGTCAGTTGGAAGTATGAAGTCCTTTTTTTGAGTCAGTCTTAGCTAAGTTAGATCATAGGTTTAGGTTACAGGTGGCAAACACAAGGCCTGCGGGCTGAATCTGGCCCTCCACCTTGTTTTATCCAGCCCAGCACCTTCGGCCAGGCACCGTGTTTCTATCCAGCTCATTTAACTGTTAAGGAGTAGTTACATGTATACAGTCCTAAAATTACATTCGGCCCTTTGAAGGCAACCGAGAGGCTGATGTGGCTCCTGGTGAAAATGAGTTTGACACCCCTGGTCTAGATGGTTTGGTGAGAACAGCCCTTGGGCTGGCAGGGTACGAGGCACAATATATTATCTTCTTTCTACTTTTTGTCATTTACTAGCAATACCTTGTGTCAGCGGATGCCAATACATATGCTTCTGCCCTCTTCCTGAAATTATGCCTTGTCCAGCCACTGGCTGCTATGTTGGGCTAACTAGTCTGTTGTGGTTAATGGGATGGCCCATTAAGACTTACATGTACCCCTATCCCTTCCAGTACCTTGGAAATCATATGATGAAGCATCACCAGATGGAAAGGGGTGGGGTGTCTCTGAATGATTAAGTGGAACATACCAATACAACTACCTACCTCAGTAATCTTCTGTGGACTGTGACTTGAGCATGAAATAGATCCTTGTTATATTAAACCATCAAGCTTTTCTTGTTATAGCTGTTAGCAGTTCCTGAGTAATATACATTTACAATGTAAAGTGCCTTACATTTACAATATGTTTTCAGAGACATTAGCTCATTTGATACCCACAACTCTGTGATTGGGGAAAGATGAGTATTGTCCCCCTTTTACAGGGCAGAAAACTCAGAGAACATTCTTTGCTCAACCAATGGTTTCCGGTTAAGAACGACACAGCATGAACTTGTCTTCAAGTTTAATTCTTTCTTATCTTTGCCCTACTGCCTTTCTCTAACTTAGGCCTTATTTCCTACCTGACTTTCCTTTTGACTCAAGTCTCTGGAGCCAAACATCACAGAGCAGTGCTTTACCTTCCTCTTTGCCAATGGAAAAAGTCAAACTAAAGCAATTTCTTTTTGTAAAATCAAGGTGAATTTGGCAATTGTTTCCATGTGCTGTCCACATAGGTGAAATAATTAAATGGATTGTTTGTGCTAGCCTTTTACAAAATGTGGCCTGGTAACATTAATCCTGAGAAATGGCTAGTGTAAAAAGCATTCCTGATCACTTTTGCTCAATTCTGGATAGTATATCCATTTTGCGGATCAACAATATACATTAGCATGAAAAGGCTCTGAGAAGTTCTTCAGTTAAACCATCTATTCTGTAGTGTGACAAATCTAAGTATTCTGTTCCACAGAAGATAGTATTAGTAACTCTAGTTTAGATATTTACTTCCCTCAATACAGAGAATAGGATTGAAATATTTTGCATGTCTCTTTTGTTTCATGGCTGTACTATATTATCACTTTCTCCCTTCCATTTATTTTTTCATTGTTTTCTAACTAAATTATTTTAGCCAAATTTCTATGTTCTCTCTCCCCTTCCTCCTTTTTTTGCCCCTCCTTCACCCTTTTTCTTCTCCTGTTTCTCTTTCTTCTTCTGCTTTATCACCATTATCTTTGTTTTCTTAAAGTCTTAACTCCCATATTTGTCTGTTTGGCTGTTATGACAAAATACCACAGAATGGGTAACTTATAAACAACAGAAAGTTATTTTTTCACAAGTCTGAAGGCTGGGAGTTTGAGATCAGGGTACTAGCCTGGTTGGATGACGGCTCTCTTCCATGGCTCAGATGACTTCCTGTGTCTCCACATGATGGAAGTGCCTAGGGAGCAATGTTAGGGTACACACATAGACTAGCTCCCTACTCTGGTTGACTAGAGAATGGTGCAGATAAAAAATTTGAATTTCAGTAACCATTTGACAAAATATATCATGTTATCCTTGGCCATAAGATGGCTAAATGTAGGTTAAATGGGCCTTAGTGACTGACAGACTGTGGGGGAGGTAGGGATGGCGACCTTTAGCCCCACCTGATTCAACAATTTTAGCTGTGATTGGATGAGCGTATTAACCATGAGATGACTGGATTTATGAATGATGTGAAGATAGAAGAGCTGGATGAATATACTGGATGCCAGGACTAGGATTCTTTAAAATCTCAGACAAGACGGAATTTAACAAGACATCATTTAACAGGGATAAATTTAGAGTTACGCTTTTTAAATCCAGAAAGTCAACTGTGTAACTATAGTATCAGATGACATGACTGAGTCAAACCAAATTTTAAAAAATCCTGGGGTTTCTAGTTTGATTGTACATTCAATATATAATCTTGTGGCTTCCATTTTAAAATGGCACAGTAAAACATTTTAACCCTCAAAACCCACTCAAAACTTCAAAGAAAAAGAAAAAAAAAAGACAGAGGAAAAAACCTCTTTGTTCAATGAAACCAAAGAAAAATGACACAACCCAAGCCACAAAGCAAGAAGCACACATGGCAAATACTGTGGCTTCTGGGCTCAGACGTGGGAGCTAGTTCAGAGGAGAAACGTGGATCCTTGGCTTATTGTTAGGTTAGGGTCTGGGATTAATGTACCATAAATCTGATATAGGTGGACAATGATGCTTCTGATGGCAAAGACAGGCCAAAGGAGAGGGTGAAAGGCTTTAGAAAAATCACACTGCACCCACTGAAAGATGGGGAAGGTAAGTTTGAAGGAGGAACCATGCTGACGTGTTATTTCTACTGTCTATCATGTTGTAGTCCAGTGAGATCAGAACCCAAAGAGCTTTTCACCTAATGGTTTTACTGTGAATCTCACTCACCTACTAGTTGAAGCCCAAAACAGTGAGGAGGAGGACCCCAGGATAGGAAAAACAATAGATTTGGGAACATTTGCTAAAGACAAAGTTAACAATCAGTTTATTAAAGGTAACAACTGTGGTATAATTTACTTCCCCCTGTAATGGAATTATATACCCATGCTCTTCCATGGCTCTTAGTGGCAGAGCATATTTCTCATTGGTTGATTTTACTCTTAGTCATAAGCCTTGCTTTGACCAGTGGAATTTTAGCAACTATGATGCAAAATGAGGCTTGAAATATGCTTTCTTACTTTGGCCCTCTAGTGCTGTTGTGATTACCATAAGAAAAGCACGCCCCAGGTAGATACTTCCTTTTCACCTGGCTGTAGAGTGAGCTAGAGAAGACATTAACCATATGAAGCAGAGTTTTCCTGCCCAACTCACAAGCTCACAAATAAATGATGTGTAAGATATTGAGTTTTGGGGTGGTTTATTAAACATCTTTAATGGTGTGAAAGCTAAGTAATGCAACCACAAAATTAAGTAAGGACTTTGAATCCCCCAGTGTCTTCTTTTTACGCTAAACTGATATTCTTAAGCAGGTAGTGACTTCTTTCAAATATAAGTAGAAAGGTGGGAGCGGTGTGTGAAAATCTGCTAAAGATAATAAGAACAGAAAGGTAAACAAAAGAAAGATGAAGAATATACATTTACATGAGGAATCACTCACAGAAAATAACAAGATTTTAAGTAGGTCTCTATACTTCAAAGAAATTACATACAATATGATCTCTTTAAAAAAAAAAAAACCAAAACATTCTTAGAAGTAATACAGGGATTAAAAGAAGAGATTGTGGGAGGAGAATCCAAGATTGTGATGCAGGTAGACATGCTGCATCTCCCTCCATAACCAAGAAGTGATACATCTACCTCAAAACTAGAAATTTGAGAAAATTGAGCTGCCTGCAAGTCCAACAAACAAAAGATATAAAGGAGAAATCCTTATTCAGACAGATAAAAATGGTGGAGCTGGGGCAGACAGGCTGAGGTTTGGTGAATAGTTTGGCAACACCGTTGGCAGTGCTGCAGCTCTGGCAGGACAGTGGCTGTGGCCGGCCAGGGAAAGCACAGTCTCACATTCACAAAATATAGGAACCTTTTGAGTGCTCCTGGCACCCGACCATGCTGCACCAAAAAGAGGGTTGAAACTAAGAATGATAAAATGACAGCAAACTCACAAATACCTACAACAGAACCTAAAAAATAAAAACAAAAACAAGCTAAGCAAACAACCAGCATAGGATCAAAATCATAGGCATGGGGATAATTGGGAGGGTTATCAGCTGGGATGGAGAAGGGGATGAAATGGAGAAATGGTACAGGGATTAGGAAACATAATTGGTGGGTATAAGATAGACAGGGAGAATTTAAGAATAATAGAGGAAAGGGTGAAATCAGAGAACACAATCCATAGACATGAACTAAAGGGGGAGGTTGGGTTTGCTGGAGGCAAAGAGGGTCTTGAGTGAAGGGGAGCAAAGTGAAAAGAAATTGGGACAACTTTAAGAACACACTCAAAAAATATACTTAAAAAATGTAAAATATTACAACAAAATAAACTGATTTTGGGTCATATCAATAGAAGGAGATAAAAAGAAAACCAGTAACACAAATAAAAATGGAAAAATTTATGAGTTGAAAATTACATGATACATACAGAATAAAATTGACCAAAAAATAGAGTAAAATTATGTACAGGCTTGAGAAAATAAACTACAAAGGAAATAAGTAGAAAATCAATTATAGAGAAAATGGCAGACAGGAATTCAATAAAGGAACAAAAGTAGTTCAATACATACATAATTGATAATCCTAAAACAGAAAAAAAAAATAGAACAGAAAATATACTTCAAGATATTATAGAAGAAAACTTTCCCTAACTAAACAAAGACATAAATCCATAAATCAAAGAACACAGTATGTTCCAAGAAAAATCAATACAGAGCGTTCTATACCCAAAACTTATAGTAAATTTACCACCATTCAAGGATAGAGAAATGTATGAAGAACCAGGCTTAAAAAAAAATAAGAGAATACCAAATTCATCAAATAAGGGCTGACTATATAATGTCTACTAGTTCTGCTACATCCTTGGCTTTATTTTTGAGCTTTGGATATTAAATTGCCATCTAATAAAATATAAGCCAATCTTAATCAAAATCCCTTTGGAAGTTGTGAAAAACAATTTTAGTGTTTATTTATCAAAATGAATATGGAAAAATATAAAAGTATTTGAAAAAGAAGTGTATGAAGGATAAATGGGCCTACCAGATTTTTAAACATAAAATTACAATACTCAAAATAGTAAAATACTGGTGCCAGGAAAGGGGAGCAGAACTCCCATAAAGAAGAGAATCACTTGGCATATCATCCTACTATTAACTGCCTAAAGATAGACTAGTTATCCTTCAAATTTTAGTTCAAAAGGTGATCTATCCTGGAAAGTATTTCTTCCATCTCTATATTTTCATTGTGCCTTGTACACATATATGTATTTGCTTTAGTCATCTGCCTAGGCTGTAAGGTTCCCAAGGGAAGGAACTGTGCTCTTTAACTCACCTCACCAATGCATGTATTAATTCAACACCTGACACGTGGTAGATACCCAACATTTATTGAATAAGTGAGACAAGAAGTAGTTGATGGAAGAAAATAATCTTGAATTATAGAGACTTACTTAGAAAGGTATGAGTAGAATTAATAACGTTAAAGTCACAATTTTACATAAATTTTGCAGCTACATGGCAGTTTCTGAAAGGAAAAAAAAAAATGACCAAACAATGAGTTATTTATTAAGTGACAGATTGTCTGTTGGAAACCCAGCACCATTTCCCCTTTTCTGTGTTCTTTCCTGAACTGCAGGAGCTGAAAGCCTGAGAACTGCTTTCCCCAAAATCATTGCGGCAGGGCTGCAGGTTATGAGTTCACCAAAGAGAGGTATAAGATTTGGAAAAGAGATGGTATGCAAAACTCACTATTGCTCCTGTTTCAGAAGTAGGTAAATCTGAGGCTTTGGCAGATGACAGACATGAACATTTGCCATTGGCTTGCAGATACCTCCTGTTAATCATTCCCTTTGGTGTTGTAGGCTAATAATGCTAATAATATTTTTGGTGGCAGTTTCCTGCATTTTGTACTTTCCAATTTCTGTATGTCAATGATTCAGTAAGCCTCTAATTCTCTAAATTGTCCTTTTCTGCTTGAAACACCCAGACTGATTTCTTTGCTTTGACTGATACATTACAGAATTAAATAGATTACTGGTCTTGGTACATATTAATTTATGGAAGCCTACACTAAAGACTTCATAAAATATTTTTTGATGTGGCTTATAGTAGATATTTGATAATTTTTAAAAATCTACCTAGCAGACATTCCCCTTATTAATAGCACTTTGACTTCCTTTTGGGGAAAAAAATGCTATTCTCCAAAATTGCATGCAATTTTGTTAGAATGATAAATTAGAAATTCTGTTCTTGTGCTTTGTAAGCTAAAGTTTCTTTCTCTCAGATTTTTCTTCCCACAACATGGTATAGACCTATTATAAACATATGATCTAAGCTTAGTAATCAGCAATCTTATTTTCTCTTTGGACTTGAAATCTTGAAGAGAATGACTAAAGGTCCAATGCATTTTATGCAAGTGCCCCTGTAAGGCTACCTAGCCCATTCGTTTTGCAAGACACTTTAGAACTTCTTGATTCCTGTACAGTTTTGGCCATGTTATTCAGCCTTCTTTTAGTCCCTGTGAGCTTTTCCATATCATCAGAATAATATCCACTTTTTCTTGTTATCCAAAGACAGACTCTATTGCTTGTAATCAAATAACTGACATATGTATAATCTGATCTAGTCATTTAAATTTTGTTTCTAGAACAACTGAACATTCTGAAAAACTACATCTTTAATTATTTAATCAGTGAGAGGAATAACACATTTATTTATTCAAAATTATATCCTTCCTTTCTATCCCATGCTTATACTATTGGTAAAATGTTAGCCAAGTTAGTGATCTAAATTAGATTCAAACCAGTCATCTAAATTTAATAAAATGTGCTGTCACTGCTATTAGAAATGGCAAAGGATTTTGCAAAATACAAGAGAATGTATTTTATCTTCACGATTAGTGGCCCCACTATTAGTGAGATCCTGATCCTTATAATTAATGTCTGGTCATGCCACAGGTGAATTATGAACAACCCATTTCACACACAAGGATAAATGAATAATCCTACTATAACCCATTATAAATGCACAGGCTGCAAAGAGTATAGGTTAATAAAGTATCCAATACATAAATTAAGATACTGGCCATAAATTATTGCGTTCTGTCAACATCAAATTTGTTAAGCACAGCACAGCAAAGAAGATGTTTAGATTGAATTAGTGCTATGGCTGATTTAAAGAGAGGGAAAAAAGAGGATGTGAGAGTGAGCAGTGGTCCTGATTGAGGGAAGTTAACCTCAGTTAAGTTAAGCTTGTGCAGTTACGTAAAGTGTATCCATCAGCATGTGTTATGTTATGCTGCTGTAACAAAACTCTCAAATTTCATCAACCAAAAACAATGAAAATTTATTGTCCTCATATGTCATGTATTCAGTTGCAGTTAGCAAGATGCTCCTTCTCACAGTTGTCATCATTTCAGGACCCAGGATGACAGAGCAATCATCTGGAGTTATCACAGCAGAGGGAACATAAAATCTCTGGGAAATGATTCTAAGAATTAAATGCACAACTCAGATGAGACATATGTCAGTTCTGCCTGGAAGTTATTGGTCAGGGCTAGTCACTGGCTCTATCCAACATAAGGGGATCAGGAAGCACAATCCTCTCAGAGGCTCAGAAATTAGGTCAAAATATTTAATTGATGAACGATTATAGCTCATTTTGAAAGAAAATGGCAGATAGCTTCATTTGAAACGACTTGAGAAATTTTTGGAAAAATCTAAAGGTTTCAGAATTTTAACTCCTAGCAACAAGAAGCTTAACTTAGAATTAGTTCTCAGTAGGTAAATTATGAGGAAGCTCTTTTTACACATTTTTCCTTTCTGTGCCCTCATCATTCTTGCTTCAATTTTTTCTTCCAAAAATATCTGAACTCCTTTGCATACAGAATTCTAAAATTGAAGGTCAATAACCTTAAATGGTGGAACTCAGCATCTTTATATTTTGGGGGTGGTGGGAGTAATGAGGTAACTCTTTAAAAGCTTCTTATGAATATTAAACAGACATCCAATAGTAGATAATTTGTTCTATGTCTTCTTTAGGTTTCTGGTCACATGAGTAATATTTACATTTTTAAAAGCATGGAATGCTTTAGATCCTTTGAATAACACAGTATTATTCCAGGTCTCTGGTTTTATTTTTACCCACTCATCTCTCCATTCCCCTTTAATTTTATTTATCTTTACTCCAGGGAGGAAAATGTTGACAAACCCTAAGGTACTCTTCTGGTTAGGATGCTGTAGATGGCCTCTAGCTAAAAGCCACATGAAAAGAGTTCTTGGTACCTTTCCTTGAAACTACAGCAATAGAAAGGTTTGCATGATGGTATTACATTTCACCCGTGGTTTATTTGAGTGTGAGAGCAAGCCAGCTTGCTGAAGTTGTCGTTAAAAGTTCATGAAAGGTGTGGTGCCACTTGTTAGACTCCTAGACCAAAGTAAGCATTAAGAAATATACTGGATTTTAACCTTAAAGTCTGTATACTTAAGATATAGAGTACATTACAGACTAGGGTAATAAACAGAATAATTCATGACTCCCTGAGGGGGTTGGGCTGTTTTTCCAGGGGGCAAATGAACAGGAACAGAATGCCTCTCTAGCCCTTGAGGGAAGAATGTATTGTGTGGCTAATCCTCATGGGCACAACTACTACTTTAGTCAGTGGGAAATTGTATTTTTTTTATTCAACATCTGTTTTATCACTTTTCTTCCCTTAATCATCTATTTTTCAACATTGCAGACCATTTAATCATACCCCAAGCATGGAAAAACAATTGCTGGCAATCAATGATTTGTATCCTTTCTGACATGATCAGCAGAGGGAAATTAATAATAAGCCAGTTCACGAAGGCATTAGGACATTATTCCAACTGGTTTCCGGGCGCTTAGAGTGCAGATGCATCACCATGTAGTCAGAAGTGAGCTTTTGATATTTTGAAACCTTTTAAAGTATATATAGGGCAAAACTTCCTGTCGACTTGTTGGAAAAGTTTCAGTATTATGCTTTGGGACAAAGGGTGTAAATTGGTACAAAGTAATGGTCATATTCATGATAGTGATCATTGATGTAACACAATACCAGGTACTCTCCTAAAATGCTTTTCTTCTACTGCTTTTGTTTTTGTGAGGAATATTTTACTTCCTCAACTTACAGATAAGAAAACCGATACTTAAAAGCATTAGGTAACTTGTCTAAAGTCATGCAGCTAGTAAATAACTGATTTTTAAATTCTGGTCTATGTGCCACTAAAGCTTCTTTTTTCCCCCCTCTGTTCCTCTTGTGATGCTCTGGAATACCCAAAGTACAGTTTTGTGTGTGAATTCTACGTTATTGAAAACAGATAAAGTAATTAAGCCAATAATTCGGTCTTTCTGTTCATAAGTCATTTATTATTTTACACTTTCAGACATTATTACTGGGCAGTGCCTGGATCTGGGTCAGCGTGTAGGATTCTAAAACTTGCTCTAGTCACCAACAGTTGGTTGGGTGACTAAAGCAAGTAGTCATCCTTTCTGTAAGGGACTGTTAGTGTTTTCACCTGAAAAATGGCACTATCAATGATTGTCATCTATTTCCCTCACAAATGCAATTTAGAGAAAGTTCATGAAAATGTTTAAGAGGAAATTATTACATAATCAAGAGGCACTCAATTTACAAATACTGATTTGTTAAGGTAGAGAGGTAATGGCTAATTAGAAATTTCAGAATGATCATCTGTCTTATGTTAATTCAAAGCCAACCAACTAACAACAAGCCAACAGACATCAGCAACTCCTTGCAGAGAAAAGAAGGTAATCTTGAGTGGCTGCCTCCTATGACTTTGGCCCTCTCTATATCACCATTTTTTGCTACCCAGACAAATTTCAGCTTTCACTTTCTGTCTTCTTTAAGCATCTTCTGTTGTCTTAGGCCATTTTGGACTCTGGGTACCTTATCAGCACTTAGGGTTATAGCTATACCTAAGTGGATAAAAATGATCAGCCTTGCTATTTTTGCTGGTGGAAATGTAATCTTCCAGCATTTTCTGGACTTGCTAAATAGCAGTGATATTTAGTTTTTTGCTTGTTGAATGAACTTCTCTCAGAGAAGACATGTATCTCCCTTAACATGGAATATAAGGTTGTCTCTGATCTGGTCTTTTGTGGACTTATCTGCAATCGCCTGCCATTTCTCCCTTCTCAGTACACTCTAGAAGTACCCAATTGTCTTAGGTGCTCTCTACCCACCAGGCTGCTGGTAAGCTCTGTGTCTGTGCTCAAGCTGTTTCCCTTGCCTAGAAACCTCTTTCTTTTCCTGGCTCACTCCAGATTACTCTCCTGGAGTCCCAGGAAGTCCTTCTTGATCGCCTACTTCCTCTGTATCCCCATGGCTCTCTGAGCCTAAGTCTCCCATACCTATTAGCACAGTACATCAAAATAACCTCTTTATATTCTTTATCCTTCTGGCTAACCTTGCATATCCCTCAAAGAAGATAACATTATCTCTCTCATCCTATGTCCTTCATTTCTACCAGAGTCCATGACAGATAGTAAGTGCTAAAAATGTTTGTCAAGTAAATTAATTTCTTCATTTAATTGTATATCTTAAAATCATAAAAAAATTAATAGTTATTTTGGGTGCTCAGATATTGAGCCAATGAAAACATTTCTGCAAAGACAATTATTCGTAGTGACTTTTTTCTCCCAATCAAACCTCACTTCTCCACCCCTGCCCACCTTGCTAAAGAAAGGATTCTTGAAAAGCTTTCCATGATTCAGGAAGAGATGAAAGAACAGAATATTAAATTTATCTAATTAAAAAACCATATAACCACAGACATCTATCTAGGTTGAGCCTAACATTAGGCATTCCTTGCAAATGAGAAAAGGGGACCCAGCTAAGACTTTAATTTGTTTATTATGGGATGGAGGATGAGGAACATGAAGGCTCCAAGAACTCAATGTTGGCTTCCTGACATGGATCCTCAGGGAGGTTTCGGCAAACTAGAGCCCACACTTTATCTTTGTGTTACAAATTAAAACCATCTAAACCAAATCCCTATGTGTATACATCCCATTTACTTCTAAATATACCAACATTTTCTTTCTTTTATACTTAGGTTCATAAGTTCTTTATTGGGTTCCCTTGGGGTTAAGACCACATCCAAATAGAAAAAACAAATTGAAATGATTATTTGGATAGGTTAAGTCCCCAAGTCTTTTTTGGCTGGCCTAAATCATTAGTTGAAATGAAAGTGTTGGGTTGTAAGAAGGGCTGGAATGAAATGGCTTAGAGCTTTGACTCCTCACCATGTGCTGTGTCCAGAAAGACACAGCCTAAATTTTCTACACAAGACATTCATCCCTCCCTCTTCTTGCTCTTTGAGTTTTGCTGCTTGTCTGTGCTAAAGCTGCCTGCCTCCTCCCTTCTCCAAAACCATATTTCACACTTGAATACTCTTTCTTCTCTGCTTTTAAAATTTTTGGTAATCAGATGATGATTTTATAGTCCTGATTTATGTTTTAGAAGTTACTTTTCATAAATATCCCAAATGAGATCTATTTGGCCCCTGCTGCAGACCAGATGCTGGTCAGATTTGGCAGAGCTATTGATTTAATCCTGTACATTTTCATAATTGGTAGGAATCAGTTTTCCCTTTTATTCTAACATTACAGATTTGTAACAATATGTGAAACAGGCTCCATGCTTTCCCTCTTTGCTTTCATGTATGGTATGGCCTTAATAAACATTTAGTAGTTTCCTGTGAGAGCGTCACATGCATCAGGATGCTAGGCTTTCATTTTGTTTTCTGTTTTTAGTAAACGAATGGGGTTAATAGGAGAGATTATTTAAAAAGGGGGGAGGGTATCAGGAAACAACAATGTATTTTTTTTCTTCTTGAGTCTTTGCATTCTTGGTATGCATCTGACTTTCTTCTCATCTTTGAAATTCTCTTTAAGATTCCATTCTCCTGGGAAGCTCATCATGAGCTTTATTAGGAATTTCCTATGTTATTCAGACAAAACTAACTGGTGCTTAATTTTAAAACAGATGATTTCAACTGTCAAGTCCACTTGGACTTAGAAGACTTGGTAATAAGCGTGGGGATCAACTCTTCTGACCATTGTTATCCTTGGTGTCAGGCCAAGCCATAAACTTGCAAAAAAGAAAACCTAGATTGAATCTTTGTTTTAGCACCCACTTGCTGTAGGTACTTGGACAAATATCTGAATGGCTTTGAGTCTCAGTTTTCTCATCTGTAAAATGAAAACCATAATTCTTATTTCTGAGTTACTCTACAGATTAAAATGAGACAATTCATACATATGGCTGTGTCTAACCTAATGCTTAGTTCATGGGCATTCAGAAATACTGATTTCTCTCCATGTCATTTGTCCCCTGTGGTGATGCCATGCCCTTCTTCAATGGGGACACTGTTGGCCTAACACATTGTTGATGATTCTTGCTGAGTAAGAGGGATCATGATGCCATGGAAACACGATCATTTCTAGGAGGGAAAAGGCACTTTTTGAAACATGGTGCGTGCTGGTTTTCTTTTCTAAATTGTAAGACCGCTAAAGGCTGGTCTGTGAATTGACCTGAAAAGTCACCCTGGAAAATCAGCTTGGAGCATTAAATAAATGCAGACTTTCAGGTCTAGAAAGCACTTTAGAGGTGGTTTAGACAAAAGCCCTCATTTTTAGCTGAGAAAATTCAGGGCCATAGAGGTGAATGGCTTGTCCAAGGTTGGTTTTATCTGTTAACCATTTAGGGCACCTAGTTGCAAACAGCAGAATCATCATTAGGTAGTTTAATTAGGAAATTAACTTTTTAAATAACAGTAGGTGGTAGATGGGGCCTCCATAAGGGCCAGATACTCAGAGCTGGAGGCTTCATGACCAGGAGAAATTCCAAAATTGCTCTGGTGGAGGCTCCACTGGAGACCCAACACTATTGTCATTGGGAACAGGCATTATAGTCACCATGTAGGACCCTAGTGCGGGACTGGTCTGTTGATATCTCTGGGTGCCAGATGACTTTCTATCAGGCTCCATCCACTATCAGCATGGGTTTCACATGAGACTTCTTTCTTCTCATCTCTCTCATTCCATTTGAAATATACCTTATTCGACCAAAGGCATATAATGGTCTCAAGCCTGGGCCTAGCACAAAGGGAGTCCAGGAAAATCTGTTTCTAGCTTCTACCTTGGTCAAGGCAGACCTCCTAAGGTAAAAAATTCCCCAGCTAGAAATGGTGCTGGGCAGCCCAAATGTGCATTAAATGTTCACCACATTAGGAGATCCAGAATGGGGGCCAGGTGGCCATATAGTGCTTCTTTACTATTTTGAAATTGTTCTTCACCAGTATAGGGTCAATCCTTATTTCAACCATCAGACTCATACATTTCAGTAAAAATATTAAGTGGAGGGCTCTGCAGACCTCTTTTCCAGGTACCACTGAGTATCTGCAGAATCTCAAAGAGAGAGAGTATATTCATGTCTTCAAACTGTATGTGTCTCTCTGCAAGGAGATTTGAATAAATAACCAATGTTTCACATATAATACGCTTGGGCTATTATATAAGCTTTTTTATATAATAGCTTTAATGCAGCCTAATCTTTTGATTTATGTATGTCAAAGGTAGGATTTACTCACACAGGTTGGTTGTCCAAAGGTGCCCTGCATGTTTTGGAAATCAAGGAGAAAGGAGAAGTTTATAAACTCTGGACTATCAAACCTGATGTTGATCCAATGTAGGCTACTAAATGCATAATTTACTAGTGCTTAGAGAAGAGGAAGTGGTCACTATGACCTGCATGAATTTTGTGTTTTCAGACTTATTGGGAATAGCGTTGTGGTCTAGGTCAGATATGGAATATATGGGTCACATGTGTTCCACTTCAGTGCTTATGACTTAAGCTTGAGAGAAAATAAGAATAAAGAGAGAGAAGGAAATGTAGAGAAAGAGACTAGTAAATACTCAGGAGTAATATTGACCTCTCATTGCCATTTGGAATATGGCTAAAATTTTAGATCTGTGTTCTGGGAAGATGGGGATATCTTCATTCTATAAACAGCACATATTAATTTTTATGCCAGGCATAAGAAACTAAACATTTATTGATACCTTAGTACATACTAGAGACTCTGCTAGGTTCTTTACATTGTTATCTCCTTTAACCATCACCATCTTCCAAGGTAAAACTCATTATACATTTCACAGATCACATTATACTTAAAAAAAAAAAAATAGATCATGAGAATATAGCAAACTCAGAAGAGTTAATATTTGCCCAGTATGAATTGCAGAACTGTCACTTCTGAAAGTTATTTCCCCCATCTATGTCATACTGCCTCTCATGCATCTTATAGAAAGAAGCTTGTTTAAATGGGGACCAGGAGAAGGGGCCACATTAAAAATGGAACTTAATCTGGACCTTGAAGGAGGAGATGAAGATCACCAAGAAAAAAAGAGAGGAATATTATTTGAAGTAAGGAGAACATGAGGCATGAAACTGGACTTTATATTATAGGCTAAAAGTGCTAATGTTGTTTCCTAGGCAATGCAATTAAGAAGCAGATAAAGGATATGATCACATATTTTAAGTTGCTATTTTACCTCCTAGCCAAAAGAAATAAAAACAAGGCTCATACATGGATCATAAGCTGGAGATTCCAGACCTGTGATACAAAAATGATATCCTGATGTGCCATTGGCTGGCATGAGATCTGCCACCTTTTCCAATGGTGGAAAGCCACTTTGCCCTACCCCCACTCCTCAGCCTTCCTCTGCCACTCTTGAACACCGCTACCAACGGACAAGTTAGAAGCCAAGCAATAGAACAGAACTCAGGAGAATAGCGAACTGAGGCCTTCCTAGTGTCTTAGCCCAATTATTAGTTAATGCATTTTGCAAACCTACTCATCATTTTTAAAAAATGTCCAAGTGCTACATTCTTCTTGAGTTTGGCATATTAACATCCCTAAAAAGAACATGATCATTAAAGGAAAAAGAATGAACTTAGCCTGATACCGGTTCTCAGCCAGTATAGCAGTCCCATGAAGTTCAGGTACAATAGCTTTGCACGCTTTGGACTCTTAAAGCTGGTCAGAGTCTGCCCTGCACTGACATTATGCTCCTCCCATCACTCTTGGGAGCAAGGTCAGCATCTCCATCTGCCTTACTATTCCGGGTTGGGAGTTTGTGGACTTGCCATCTAAAGGTGTTAGCTTTTCACTGACATCTCAAAGCCTTTGTGACGATGTTCCAAGCTTTGTGGGCAATCCATAGACTTACTATGCCTGCCTTTTACTCCATGATTTCTAACTTTTTTCCCTTTTGAAAAGTAGAAGGGAGAGATCTAGAAAACCAATAACAATTTTGGCTGCCTTAGAAAATAGTAAGGCTGCCATAGTAGAACTTCAGGACAGTCTCAGGTTCTTCCTTAACAAACTCATTAACATGACAATTTTTCCATGACTCAGTTTGCAGTACATGTACGCTTAGCATAGATGTGTTAAAAGATTATTATAAAACAAAAAGACTAATCAGAGTGCTTGGAGTTGCCTTGACCATTCTGATTCCTGTGGCAGTGCATTATTTCTTCTGTGTTGTTGCCTTAGCTATTGTCTCTGAGCAAGCACAAGGACAAAGTCCACTGTTTACAGGCCCCTGTCCCATAGTGTCCCCTTCTCCTGGCTGGGCTTGCCTGGATGCAGGCATGAGCAGGTATGCTACTCCATTTCCCCTCTCCTGCTTCAGTAAAAAGATGCAGCAACCTTAACATTCGTTCCATTGGGGTGGCTCTTGGTTTCTCACTGAGGAGCTTAAAGCTTAATTCTGAGAACTTTGAGTCTCTGTGGAGATTGAGGAAAAAAGTCTTCTCTGAAGAGATAGTGCTTCCACACTAGTTTGGGTGAAGTATTTCAGCTGGACCACTTACCAGAAAATTCCATGCCCAGTGGCAGAGTGCCGAGTAGCCTTGACTGGGAGTTAGGGAACTTGGGGCTAAGTCTAGTCTTACCATTCTTGAACTCTGTGTAGTACAGATTGTTCTCACTTCTGGTCCTTAATTTCTACATTTATATTGATAATACTTAATGTATGTTTGAAGTTTTATATAAAAATTATTTGAAAACAATATCTGATACTATGGCAGCAGGTGGAATCAATCTTATCTTCATTTAATATGAAGAATCAAAGTCTTGATCTTGGCCAAGATGATGTGATCATTAAAAAGGTCAAATTAGAAATCTAAAACCAGGTTGGCTGCTTTTTCTATTATTATGTTTTTTTTTTTTAAAGACTCCATTCATTATTTTTAGAGAGAGGGGAAGGGAGAGAGGCAGAGAGGGAGAGAGACATCAGTGTATGGTTGCCTTTCACCTGCCTCCAGCTACAGACCTGGCTGGAGACCTGGTTATATGCCTTGGCTGGGAATTGAACCAGGAACCTTTGGGTTCACAGGCTGGCACCTTATCCACTGTGCCACCAGCTAGGGCTCTATTACTACATTGATCATTCAAACAATATTTGTTATACTTCTACTGGGTCTGTCAGGCTCTAGGACAAGACTAAAGTGTGTCAGAAGTAGCTCCACCCTTGAGGCTGTTACATTTAGGACTCACAACCAGACTGCCTCTACAAAACAAAATCTTATGAAGTGCTTGTAAAAACATACAGACTCTAGAACGTGTTCTAGTCCTACTGGATCAAAGACTAGAGGACAAGGGCCCTGTAGTCTATAGTATAACATGAGTCGCCCAGTGAGTTGATGACCAGACAAGTGTGAGAAACCCTGGACTACATGAACCCCACGGTCTCTTGGTTCTCATCCCTGGTTTCACTGACTCATTGAGGGGGATCTCTATGATTACCATTGCCTGAACCCCATCTAGAGAGACTGGGACATGTAATTGCTCATTCTAATGTGCACTTATAACTGAAGGCCATTGTTTGTGGCACATCACTCAAGGATTCAAGCCTATTTGAAGACAATTGCTTCCTCTGAGATCAAGGGGAGCACCCTTACCCCAAATTACCACTAGAATGTGGATGTTGAAAGGTATTGGTAGTGCTATGGTTTCTAAAGTAGTGGTATAGTTGGTTCTTATTCTTCAATTCATTAAGAGAAGTTTCCAGCACACTAGGAACCAGCTTATACATAGATGCTTTTTGGAGTCTTCCAGCTTTTAGATTTTATTTGATCAAGCTATTTGATCCATTTTTAGATTGCATCTGTACAGCCAATCTTCACCATAGTCAATCCTGACAACCCTCAGTCTACTTCTTAATAGATATTACTGTCACGGATATTAGGAAAGGTGGCATTTTGCCTTTCTTTATTTCCAATCCAGAAGGAGTCTGCTAGGGAATGGGAAATTTAATATTTCACTTTACAGTGTTTCAGGGGTAATTTGTAAACCCAATTCCATCAGTAAAAATGCCTCCCCCAGTGACTGCTGCTCTCACCTGTTGACATCCGATCTGCAAGTGACTCCCTGAGGTCAGGGGACCAACCTGCATCTGGCTCAGTGGCCGCCAGGTGCTCCTGGAAGTGGCCTTACTTGTGGCTAACACATTTGCTCTGGAATGTTAATCGCTTTTCACAGGGCTCAACATTTGGATCGCTTGGCCCCAGTCAGGTACCTGGAAATCACACTGCAGCCCTTGCAGGTTGAGACAGGAAGCAGCAGGTCAGTAGCTCTGAGACACTCTTGGGCTGCTGTTGACATATGGCTATCTGATTGAGTGCCGTTTCCTCCAAGTCCCCATGGTGCTGTGGTTCCTTCTTTCCAGTTCTCTGGGATGTGAAGAAAACTGCTCGTCTCCTTCTCATTCCCTTGTTCATGTGTTCATGGGTAGGTCAAGCATGATCAGACATGACTTGTCCCCCTTTTCTCTCCATCAACATTAAGTGCCATTAGGTTGTAAACTGGTAATGACAGTGGTAATTGTAGGTCCCAAGAGATTTTAAACATCTTTTCTCTCCTTGCCTGGCAAGAAACTGAGGCAGTAATACTGAAAAGCACCCCCAGTTAGACTTATTTAACACAAATGCTTGTGGGTTGCTAAGTAAGTGGGCCAGCACATGCTTTTCTGTTTAAGCTAAAGGTGAGGGTGCTATAAACCTTGAAGCTTGTCAAGATTAAGCAGCATTGGGCAGAACGATGTGCTATGAGGACCAGCCCGCAGTTATTGGGTCCAACCACATTTTAGTGAAATGAGATTGCCTTGCTGGAGTTTCATCTGCAGGCTTGTACGTGAAGCGTGCGTAGCAGATGCTACGATTAAGATTTCATTTCCTGGTGGATGCTACCACAGTGATCACAGCAGCAGCAGGGGAAACTCGTATTTGCTGGCAGGGTTAAATAGTGAGTAGTTCTGAGTTTACAAAGATTAAAAACAAAAAGGAACCACCACCATCACCACAACAAAAAAAAGTCACCAGATTTCATTCAGGAAACTGTCTTCCACATTTCTGAAATGAAACCTTTATGCTAGTGTCTTCATACCTTGTTTAAAGATACACCCCCCCAACTCATTCATTCTTTTATTTATATATTTATTGATTTTTAGATGCTGGGGATTCAGTAGTGAAGAAAACAACAAATTTTGTGCTCTTGTAAAGAGAGAAAAACAATTTCTAAAAAAGAGAAACAAGAACGTCAGGTTGTGGTAAGTTCTATAAAGAAGACCAAAATCAAAAGGCAGAAATTGATGGAGGAAGCTATTCTATAAAGGCCAGGGAAGGCTTCTCTGGAGAGGTGACATTTAAGCAGAGCCCTGAGGGCAGTAAAGGGATGATTCTGTGGCTATCTGGGGAAAGAGTGTTTGAGGTAGAGGAAAGAATAAGGTAAGAGGAATGAAGGTGGGAGCATCTTGGTATATTGAGGAACAGCCAGGCAGCCAGAATAGGTGGCCTGGAGCAGGCAGAAGAGGGACAGCAGGAGAAGGTATGGTTAGAGAGGAGGAGGATGCATGTTTGGGAGGTTTTGAGCATATGGGTATATCTTTCTTATGCTTTAAAATGCTACCTCTCACTGTTGTGTTGGGTTAAGGATGGGATATTAAGGGTGGAGCTGAATAGGAAGCTATTGCAAAAATCTAGGTGAGAGGTGATGGCAGCCTAGAGGCTGCGATTTGGTGGAGGTAGTAGAGAGGTGCTGGATTCTGGATGTATTGCAAAGGTAGAGCTGACAGGGTCGCTGACGAATTAGATATAAGTGTGTGAGAAAGTAAGGAGGCAAGGATGTTGCAGAGTGTTTAGCCTAAACTCCTGGCTAAATGTAAATGCCATTTATTGATGAAGAAGGGCAACACGTTTTGTGTGTACGTTGTCTTGCTTTAGGCATGTTAGGTTTGAGATGCCTAATAAACTTTCACATAAAGATGTTGAGTAGGAAGTTAGGAAATTCAAGGAAGTAGGAAGTCTGGAATTCAAGGGCGAATTTGAGCCTAGAGATATCGGCAGGGTCTGACAGCGTAAGATGGCTATTTCAAGTCGTGGACCAGATAAGGTGTCCCAGAGAGTGAGTGAGAAGAGAGAAGTCTGAGGCTTTTGCTGCAGGGAGCTCTGACATTTATAGGTGAAGGAAATAAGGAGAAACCAATAGAGAGGCCTTGGGTGTGGTAGGAGAACCAAGTAAGGAAGATGACTCAGAAAGAAAGAGAAAACATTCAAGGGCTAGGAGGTGGTTCAATGTGTGCTGGGATTAAAAGGAACATCACTAAATTCCCACTGAACTTGGCAGTGAGGAGCTCACCTGTGACTCTAACAAAAACTGTCATTGTAGAGGAAAGGAGGAAGCCTCACTGATATGGTTTCAAGAGAACACAAGAAGTGGAATGAGGAGAAGTGAAAGTAGTGTGTATCAACAGCTCTTTTCAAGAAATTTTGCTGTAAAGCAAAGGTGACACATTGGCAAGTAGATGAAAAAGTTACGCAGTCAAGGGAGATTTTCCTTCAACAAATGTTGAGCACCTACTGCAGGCCAATGACCAGTCCTACATTCATGGTGCCCACGGTGGTGGGGGTGGCCGACCGAGACCATCAACCATGAAGATTCAGAGTGTAAGTGCTATGAAAGGAACAGACCCCAGAGGCTGGGCCAATGGGGTCCATCCAAATTGGCCAGGGAAGTTTCCTGGAGAAGGTGATGTCTGAGCCAAACCATGGCAAATGGCTAGTGTTCAAGCGTGTATAAGTACTGCTGAGTGACCACATCCACTTAATTTAGTCTTTTGGGGCTCTTGGCCAATATTAAGTAGTCATTAAAGACTTGCTTATTGGTCTGTGTTACCTTTTGCTCCATGCTGCTAAAGGCTTACATTTATTCCTTACTCCAGAAGCAGCTTCTGAAAGCCTCCTTAGCCTCTCCCTTTGTCACTTCCATTTTATACTTTCACACTTACCACTTTTTAATATGATAGGCCCATACCAATTATAGTTCCCCTATGTACCACCACTCCATGTTTCTACACAGTGGAGCCCTCTCCCCCTGGAATACTCTCCTCACCTTGTCATTCTCTTCCACCATCTGGTGAACAAAGGTGGAAATCCTTGTCAAACTTTCTAGCAACAGATCTAAAGGCATTTGTGTTATTATTATTATTATTATTGATTCTACTTGTTGAGTACCATAATTATCAGTTATTCTGCCAAACACATTCCCCTGCATTGCGGAATGGCCTTTTGTAAGGGTCTTCCTTCAAATTCCTTCAAATTCCTGTGTCAGTTAGGCAGAAGAATTGATCAGTTGACTTTGCAGTGAGGCCAAGTGTGGGAATGCCCTCTTTTTTCTTTCCCCTCATTGTTTTCACTCATCCTTTCCCACTCAGACCGCAGGCCATTTACACAGAGAACCCTTGAAGTTAGGCTTTGCTATGCACTCCATTACTTACTTTCAAAATCTCTGTTTCACCTGCCTTATAGCAAGTCTCCATCTTCTCAGTGCCTTAGAGCACTGAATGGTTCTTTGGGTTCCAAAGAACCAATGGTTACCTGATGCACTGATGACTAGGCAGGTTGGTTGGGGAAAATGCAGGCCTAAGCAGAGCTCACACTGGGAAGTTGAAGGCAGTGGCAGAAAGGGACCAGATGGGAAAGCAAAGTCTAAAGGACAAGTAGCAGGACTATAAGTGGAAAGAGATCAGGTAAGATGCAGCAAGTATCCTGGAGACACTTTCCCAAATTCTGATGGTATTTGCAGTGCCCCATTAATGGTTCTAAGTGTGCGTTGGGTACTGAGAGAAAAGCATCAGATGAATTCACCCCCAATAGCATCTTACTAGTCACTATGGCTTAACTCTATTAACTGTCCTAGGGTGATGATTTAAAAGTGTGCCTAAAGAGGAAAAAAAGGTTTCACAGTGGTGGAATTTCAGCCACTGGGGTAACAGCCTGGGGGAATAAGGTTGGCGGGGATCTTGAGGCCTCCTTAAGATCTGCTGGAGTGAGGCCTGGTCCGCCCCCATGCCCCATAGCAGGACATACATATATCATGGTTTCCTCCATTAAAGTCCAGCTTAGAATTTAAGTGAAGCCCTGGCTGGTGGCTCAGTGGATAGGCGCCATCCTGCAAACCCAAGGGTCGCTGGTTCAATTCCCCAGTCAGGACACATAACCAGGTTGCAAGCCAGGTCTCCAGCCAGGTCCTTAACTGGAGGCAGGTGAAAGGCAACCATACATTGATTTCAAAAAAAGAATTTGAGTGAAGCAGATTGTCTGATCTCTAGGAGGCCTGGCTACTCAAGTGTAGCTTGGTTCCTTCATTCATTAGATGAAGTTATGCCTGCCCTCCTGCCTCACAGAGAAGTGACCATCAAATGAAACATGTCAGATCACTTTGTAAGTGTAGAGTTTTACACAAATATAAGGAGTTACCCATCTACTGAACTATGAACTTGGTAAGGAAAGAATCCTGTCTTGTTCCTCATTGTGTTCCAAACTCATTTTATGGGCCCTGGCCATGGAAGGATACTCCCCTTAGTGGCCAGGGCTGGCCTGGGTGAATCCTAGGATTATGGGCTTTTTTCAGGAAATAAAAAGCAAAGTTCCTGCTTTTCTTTCCTGTGTGGGACGGCCTTGAGCAGGGAATCCTGCCACATCTGGGCTGATTGACAATTGCTCACACTTTCTCTTCCCCCTCACCACGGACAGTTCCATGTTTTTCCCATTTAAAATGCCATTTGGGAAATCTGCTCTCTCTAAAAGAATCCATTAGGGTAACTTAATGATAACCTCCTTCCCTCAAAGGCTCGTTATTTAAATCATTGCTTGTTATTAGCAGTCCTATTTCCCCAGGCAGCTGTAAGATGCAATGGCATTTTCAGGTTTCCCAAAGCATGTGGGGGATGATGATGCTAAGTCAGGTGGCTCCCACTGACATGGCAGCAGTGGGGACTGGAGAAGGCATTGCCCACCATTACATCGAGTGGGTGACAGAGAGGGTCAGACATGCACACTGTGGGCTCTGCCTGAGACAAAGCCCCTTTCTCAGCAATGCCTGAAAGAAAAAGAAAGCCAGAGGGAACCTGGTTATCGTCCCATGATGTGCTGAGCCCTAACTGACAAGGCTGGACCAGCCTGGCTTCTTTTGGGTTCAAGTATCAGGAATAAGAGGTCACACACAAGGTGGGAAGGAGAAAAGCAAAGAAAATCTGTCTGTGGTTTTTTAGGGAAAAAAAAAAAAAAAGCAAAGTTCCTGCTTTTCTTTCCTGTGTGAGAAAAACTATTTAAACTGGCACAAAATATATTTAAGAAGCATATCCTTAGAGTTGCTTAGAAAAATGCCCTGTACATTCTGGCAGCAGCAAAATGTATCCTTAATAGAATTCATATGGGGCCTTCAATGATCACGATGTTTGGAGAGGAGCCAGATAGTAAGTAATTTAAACATCACAGGAAATTAAATTTTAGAATTCAATTTTGCATAAAGTTTTCTGTAATGAAAATGTCACACATAAATTATGGAGTCTGATTATATTCTTTTTTGACTTTTTAATAAAATAATAGAGGTACTTGACAGTCAAGAACAAATGCATATTTTATGTGAATAGTATTGCGTTCAACCAACGTCCTCTGGAAATAATGGAACAGATGTTAACACTGCTCTATCAGCTATCAGGTGCTCTGTTAAACACAAGTATTTATTAAAAAATGCTAACAGGGTTGTCTTTTAGGGTTATCTAATTGTGGGCTTAAAATGTAGATGGTTAATGTAATTAATTATACGTGTAGAATTATATAGTCGGGCTATAATTTATTATATGCATGCTTATATAAATTATATAATATTCTGTTGTAAATTAATTTAATATGGGCACAGGGAATGACTTCTTGAAAATATTAAATAGTTCATAATGTGGTTATAAATCAAAACTAATCTGAATTTCCACTTAATTTTGAATTTTGAGAAGGAGGATGCTTTAACTCACTGTAGGGGACTTTGGGGGTGCTGATTGTGTTTTAGATTAAATCCGCAGCCTGTAATTATTTTTAATAATATTCAACTAAAAAACACCTCAAATAAAAAGCCTGAGCAGTCTTAATTTGTTTAAGGCCAAGCAACATTTTTCTTCAAAGGGTAAAATATAATGAACGTTTATTGAGAAAATTGACCTACTCCATCATAACTCCAGGGCCCTAAGCAGGTCTTTCTTCAGGCTCTAGATGAACTCTTGCTGAATGCACAGATCATGACCCTGCTTTCTTTTAGGGGAGAAAAGTTTTATCTCTGGATTTTCTGTTAAATATTTGCCCCTTTGAATCCTGTTATGACTTTATCTACGTGCTTGTACTGGGGGAGGGGCCTGCACATATTTTAAAGTTGAAAAGAATACAACAAAGCTTTCTTATTTGCAATGCAGGCCAGGCTGCTGATTCAGGAGCTTTTGTCTTCTCTTGGAAAGTAGGTCATGTCAGTTCACAGTGGAAGAAAGATGAAGACAACACCTGGTATGACTTCCAAAGCAGTGTCTTCAGACATGGGCATCTTTCTGTTTTTGTGATTATTAAAGAGAACAATGGCTGGGGTAACCAAGTTGTTCCAATTTGCCTGGGACTCTCTTGGCTTTAGAACTGAAAGTCCCATGACCTGGGAACCCTCTCAGTCCTGTCCAGAGAGAACTGAGATAGTTGGTCACCCTAACCATGACCCACAAAAGCTTATAACCAGTATTTAAAAAAGATGTAGGTACAAAAGCATATGCTTCCTCTTCAAAGAAGGCATAAAGGAACAGGGGTGTCTATGTCCACTAAGGCTGGACTTCTGCCCCTTGATTATTACCATGTGCCGAAGGGCTGGCCCTCATCTTTACAAAAATTCAGTGCTTCGATTTTATAAGCGGGCCCAAGGGTGGTAATCAGGCGCTAGTGACAGAGGGAGGAAGTTTTCTCAGTCACTTAATGGCAGGGAGTTCCTGCTGTTTTGTATGAGGTGTTACAAGGGCAAGTAATACATTTATGTTGAGCCAAATCACTAAGATTTTGTGGTTGGTCTGTTATTGCATCTTGTGACAATATAGAAGTTGTTGTGTTGAAGTCAAGTATTTCCATTAGAAAAATCTAAAATACATGGCACTGCCTGCCTCAGTCATCAGGGTGGGTTGTGAGAAAATAATTAGTGAGAAAACATAGAAGCCAGAAAGATAATAATCCCTATTATGTTGTGGCAAAATATCTAGGAAAACTATTGCTTCTACTAACTAGGCAGGCAGATCACTTAACTAATGAATTTGCAGTGCTATGAGAAGATAATAAAAAGCAGGACTTTAGGACTATGTCATGTTATTGGCTATATTTGGTAAGATATTATAAGAAAGAGATGAGCTAAGGAGATGAGTAGTCAGTTTATAAAGCAGAGAAGAAATGAAATGGAATGAAAAGAGTTCAAATTCATAACCTAGGAATGTGGAAGGGTTGACCGTTTCTAAAACCCATTCAATAAGAGATGGTATTTAAACTGACTTTGAGAGGGAAAATGTCTCAAGACAAACACTCATTAGGATGTTGCCTTCCCATTGATGCCTGATAGCCTAAATTTGGTAGCTGCTATGAAGTTGAGAGAAGACATGGAGGTGAGGAAACGAAGGAATGAAACAGGACTGAGAACCGCATGCTGAATATCCTTTGAGTGTGCGTGTCCAACAGCAAGAGAAACAACAGGAGTTTTAGGGACTTACGTAACTAAAGCAACCATGAAAGAGAATCTGAATATTCAGAGCCTGAAACAACCCTGCAACCCTGAATAGTCAATGAGCAGGAAGCATGTTGAGATAGCCAAGGGTCTGCATTTCGCAAACCTCATTCAAATGTGGCCAAAGAATAAGTCAAAAGAAGAATCTCCTAGAGGATCAATCTAAGAACCAGGGTGAATAATGAAAAAGGGAGCTCCCTTCGGAGCGCTGATTACAGCCTAACCAAGGAACCCCCCTTCCCATGGGCAGCAGGTCTTCCCACTGTCTGCCTGGCTTCCAGAACTGCTGCAGCTCAGGGGCTGCAAGGTCTCCCCCATTCTTCCCTTTCCAGATGGAAGCATTTACACATACCTTAGTGGATGGGTAAGTATGCTCATGCATATATGTGTGAATTAGTAGATAACTCATTTTTTCAGATCAATGTCAGGACCTGAAACATCACATGTAACTGAATCTGATGTAGAGACAATTGGATATCACCCAGAAAGATGAACTTGGCTTTGGATGCAGCAGCTGAATGGAGCTTTGGCTTATTTCCCTCATAGAGGAGTTAAGAATGTTCTGCATAGGGGGAAAAAAAAAGAAAAAGCAAAGAAATATTCGGTGAGGAGGATGGTGGATTGTGGTGGAGTTAGTAAATGGTTATCAAATATGCCATGTGCTCACTCATATTTCCCAGCTGCTATAGCTTAATTAGCATGGACTTCCACTAAGTGGAAGTGGCTTATCCTTCAGGTGGCTGCTCTCGCTTTTTACTTTTATTTCAGGCAATGTGTCCTTCCTTGCTTCTACATCCCAGTACCTATCCCTGCTTGGAACCTGCATCACTATAATTCACTATCAATAAATACTACCGTGTCCTGCGGACAAGAATATTGCCCAACATTTAGGGGCCAAAACTTAGTTTAAATACACCCAACATTGGTCAGGCTTCTTCCTACATCTTCCTGTCTTGGAAACAAACTCTGGTTTTTACACCCTTGCCATTTTTGGAATCAATGCTATATATGGACGTGAGAGATTTCATTACCTCCAGAGCACTGTCTGAATTGAGCCCTCACTGTATTTATCAAATGGAGAACTTGGTCTCAGTGAGCCTTTGCACATAATGTGATTGGCTGGAATCACAAGTTTCCAGTTTTGAACAACTTCTCCAAAGTGTTACCCTAAGGATTTCAAAAATGTTATTTCTTGGCCTGGAAAGAAGATGACTCATTTAACTAGAATCTTTTCTTGAGGAAAAAGTCACAGGAGAGACTATTGCTGATGTGGTGGCCAAAAGGAAGACCCTTATCCAAGTAATTGCTTCTGACCTCAAGGCCTAGAGCTCTAATTCTACTGACATCTCTGGTTGTCAGGAATACCAGTGGCATTGCTAATGCAATTGGCCTTATCTTCAAATCTTCAAATGTGCATTCTTTTCCCCTAAACTACCTTCCATAGATGCACATGTAAATCTGTCTTATTTATGGATCATAGCAAATGGAACTAGTAATTTCTCTTCTTCTGATCTGCTAATTCCTATGAGCTACCATCTTTGCTCTTTGCCCAGATCCTAAGCCAGGTTCTGTCTCTGAGGGACAGGACTAAGAAGAGTGGCAACCGGAGCAGTACTGGTGTCCTAGGATGGAGACAGGTGTGAAGAGTTTAGGCCAGCACCTTGACTGATGTTTCTCAGGTGACTAGGGGTGTTTAGAGACTTCCTTACTGGGGCTGTTGAGCATACCCTGCCTGTCTGTACCTGTGGGGCTATCCCCAGGTGATGAGAGTAATGGCTTGTGGTAGAGAGGGTGGGCACTGGTGGGAAGAGGCAGCTTCTGGGTACAGATAACTTAGATTCTCCAGATATGGGTGTATCATTCTGCAATTAGCATGTGAATGCAAGAAAAAGGTCATTACATGAGATTGTCATCATCTGAGTATTCAATATATTTTTTGTTATTTCAAAGGAAAGTATATCATAAAACATTAATATAGTGGCCTCCCCTAAAATTAAGTCCCTCCCCCCGTTAGTATGTGTCTCTGCTCATGATATCAGCATCCTGTCTTCTGGCTCCTGCTAGTTTTTGAAATGGCAAAACATCTGACTGTAAAATGCAAACAAACCAATCCATGTTTGACACATTTTTTTACTTCTAAAAATTAGCAGCTAGTTGTAATTATGATCTATTATATTAAATAGAGTGTAACATTTGTTTTCATATTTTTAGTTTCATTTTTCTTTCAAGTTAAAGTTATAATAGGAGCTTTTTGTCCTCTAACTACTTATGCTGTCCCTATTTTAAAGGGACTTAAAATCTTTCAGGTTCCAATTAACCTCAGAGAAAAAGAACCTCCTCCTGTATTTGTAGTAATAAAATAGAAATTTTAAAATTTCATTTCCATCGTAGCCAATTCAAATAGAGATAAGGAGTAAAGCAATACCAGACATATGTAAATAAAATGTTAGATAGATATAAATTACATTTTATATGATACATATATGTATATTCTTGACTTCAAAGCATATGCTCTTTAAAATTTTTTTATTTTATTTACCAGATTATGTTCCCCTTAGATTGCCTGCTTTCAGGGTTTGTAGTCCTTGAGTTTATTGTTAGCTGATAAGTAATGTCTCAGTGTTTAAATAATCCATTAGTTATTTAGTCACTAACCTGAGGCTGCTTACTGAATTTGTCTACTCTGATTCTTCCTTGTTTCTCAGAAACCAGACCCTGTTCCAAACCCTGTTCCTTGGCCCTGAATGTTGGAGCAAACTCTTGGTGCTGGTTTTCCGTAAGGTAAGGCGGTAGAAGACTTCATTCAGTTAGGGGCAAAATCCTCCTCTTGGGTTCGTGAAAATCACTTAGTTGGGTGAAGTTTTTGTTTCATAATCTCTAAAGTGAAGTTAATACCATTCTTTTACCTCCCTTGCATGGATGTTGTGAGATTTGAATGGGTTGATGTTCATATTTGGGAAAACACTCCAAATGGAACTAACATTATGAGAGCCACTGTTTGGAGCTGCATTCTGAGTGTATTTACAGACTTTACCTCATGTGATCAAGTGCAGGGTTTGCGTATTATTATTATGATGCAGCATGACTGTCCTAATAGTTTTTGATTATTGCGAAACACATTCCCTGCTCTGGTTCTTTGACCCTCACAGTAGTGACCTCCAATCCCATTATGTCTTCCTGACTTGTTTCTAATAGACTCACTCAGGCTCTTCCCGGATGAGTAACTCAGTGTAACCCCATGACCTTGGGGCACCGCCTGCCCGAAGGAAAGACCACCCAGTAACTGAGGCTCCAGATTATGAAGCCATTATCAGCGTGTTCCCTTTCTCTCACCACCCTCCAACTTTGAGCAAAATAAAAATCTTCATCATTCCACTTTTGTAGTACCTCTTGAATCCATTTCCACCCCTTCTCTCCTTTGCTATTGGCTTATTTCAGGTGATTGTTAGGTATCACCCAGATACCATTCATGGGTGTTGCCTGCAGGCCTCATCCGAGGCTGCATGACCCCCTGCTAGTGGCTGGGTGCTGGTGCTCTCACCCAACAGGCAGCTTAAAAGGCAACAGGGTTGAAGTAAGAACTCCCATCTGGAGCGTGAGTCCAGAATCCATTTTGAATGACTTTTGCTTCTTTAGCTCTATTGGTCACGGCTTGGTGGCATGGGTTGGGGGGCTTAGGTTCTCCATAACTTCCATTAGAACCCATTAGACCCACCCTCAAAAGAACAATCTAAGTTCACCACACAAGTGCAACTTTAAGCACCAATAGCCCTTCCAATGAGATCCCTATTCCTGGGGTCACTCTAATGTAGGGTTTCTAGATCTATATCACCTAGTCCTATACCTGGATTTGCCTGGCATCCTTAGTGCCTGATTTGATCTCTGCCTGTCGGATCCAGCTCTGCTACTTCTTTTCCCTCCCCTGACTGTCTGTTCCTAAGCCTTGACTTCATTCATCCTTTAGACTGCTGACTTCTTCAGTTACCCATGGCCCACCCCAAGCTCCAGACTGCCCTAATTCACCCTCATCTGGAGGGGAAAGGGGTTTGCTGTGAAACTGAGCATAAAAAGTGAAGTTAGAAGACTGGATTTAAAACAATTTTGAGGCCCTGGCTGGTAGCACAGTTATAAGGCATCGGCCTGTGAACCCAAAGGTTGCTGGTTTGATTCCCAACCAGGGCACATAACAAGGTTGCAAGTCAGGTCTCCAGCCAGGTCCGTAGCTGGAGGCAGGTGAAAGGCAACCGTACATTGATGCCTCTCTCCCTCTCTGCCTCTCTCCCTTCCCCTCTCTCTGAAAATAATGAAATAAAATCTTAAAAATAAATAAATAAAAATTAAAACTCCCAAAATTTTGACTATTTTACATTAAGACCAATTACATACACACATGTACACATATATAATTACTGAACCCAATGTTCACAAAAATAGTATCACTAGCACACATGATGCACTCTGATATTTTCTGCTCTAGCCTACTTCATTTAAAAAAAAAAAAATTATCCACCAACTGTTCCTGATCTATTAAAGGAGCTCAATTTGCTGTTTGAAATGTTGACCTAAGGAAAGCTTCATGGGAAAAGTGAAACTGAACTGGATAGGGCCTAATTTATAAAAATCACCTGGGTTTTATAAGAATTTCAGTTTTTGTGAGTTGCTTCCTCTTCTTTAAGGACATTGGGGAGGCATATCCCAATGTATCTCTTTTGAAAGCAGGTGTCGAAAGTGAAACAATATTTTTTCAATCAATGTTTTTGTTATTTTTCAATCAAAGGATTTGGAGTACATGCACCAGGCCTGCTTTCTCTGTTATCAGTAATCAAGGATCAAGAAAGGCAGCAAAATTGCTGTGGGTAATTCTGTCATCTCCATGAGCAATTTTTCCGGAACTGTCAATTTTATTGTTGGAGAGTTTAAGATGAGAGTGAGGATTGCTATTAGGGCCTTCAGCTCTAGGTTAGAAGAGTTAGAAGAAGCAAGAAAGCTTTGCTCTTAGCCTGGGAGGGGATCTTCATGGAAGTCTGACAGTGATAGCTGATGGAGTTGAGGATCCAGGAGGGGATCTCTATGTACAAAGAACCTTATGTCTCAGGGGTCCTCAACATGGTGCACTTGGAATTGCCTAGAAATATTTTATATTGATTTATTTTTAACTTCTTATTATGTAAGCCTTCAAACATATATGAAAGTAGAAAGAAAAACACAGTGAACTCTCATGTACTCACCACGTAACTTCAACTGTTATCAACTCATTGGCTAATCTTGTTTCTTCTATACCTTTTCCACTTCGGGCACCTGCCTATTATTTTGAAGTAAATCCCAGATGTAATAGCATTTCACCTATAAATATTTTATTTTGTAGCTCTAAAGATGAAGACTCTACTTTTTGAACAAAACCACAATATCACCACCACAGAGAGAGATTTTGGAGAATTCCAAAATTGATCATAGATCAATTAAATCAGATACCTGGGGGCAGTACCCATGTATTGGCAGTTTCACAAAGATCCCGGGTGATTTTAATGCTGTTATCATACTTTGGCAGATATTGAATAGTCAGAGCTAAGAACTCTGACTTAATGAAGGATGGTCATAAATAGGCAAGAACTTCAATATGTGCCTCTATGAGGGCAAGGATCATGTCTGCTGGTTGACTGATTTTTGAATTTACTCTGTAGAGTTTAGTATTGTGTCTTCTGAGACTTATTATTAGCAGGGGAAGGGTAACTTAGGGGAAGGGTAATATTACATAACTAATATGTAAAAATAAGTCAAATGGTGCCTCCAATGGTAGCTTGACTGACTTTTTTGTTGTTGTTCAGTTGATGATGATTACACCAAATTTGATAACTGCTTATAATCATTATAGATATCACAGGGCAGTGTTGAAGAATGGCCTCATATAAATGAAACATAAAGTGCTTCCTTCTCTCAAATGCAACAATAGCACTAGAGCCCAAAATTCTATCCCAGTTCTGCAAGCTTAACCTTGAACAAAATACTTCCATATCCTTGATGTCTTTCTCTATGAAGCTAAGGGATTAAGTCTAGACTACATACTCTCTAAATTTTCTTCCAACTAGAATATTTTAAGAGTTGATGCCATGTTCTGCTCCTTGTTGCATGTTGAAACCAGAACTTGAATTCACATAGAGAATAATGGGGGTACTACTCATGGAAGATTTAGGCTTCAATGGCAGTAAATAAAGCAAGGACTATACATGGTCAAAGTTTTCTCACTCACATCTCATGGGTAGGTTTTTCTTTGGTTGTACATTAGGTGAAGAACTGAGACTGGCTCGCATTTTAGGGGACATAAAAGATAACTTGAAGCACTAGAGAATACATTCAATATGAGGAGATACTCACACAATGAGACACTAATGAGACTTGGGCCCAGTGGAGGGAATAGCAGAATCAAGTCTCTCATCTGTCCTTTGTTGAGGCCACGTGTGTTAAATAAAATGGCCTTTGGAGTGGCCTTTCCAATGGAAATGTTTTCTCTTTCTAGTGTGTGACTACATTTGCTTAAGTTAAGTGGCCATGTGTATAATATTGGGGGTGGAGCTGCCACTCACAGACCAGACCATGCTTCTAAAGAATTAAAGGAGGAGCCTAAAATGCCTTAGATACAACACTCAATGTCTTCTTAAAAAATTGATGCTAAAGGGAGCACCCTTCACTGCCACCCCCCTTCTTCTGCTCTTTTGTCTCTTTGGAAAGCAGCCAGCCCTCTTTCTCATCCCTTCCCAAGGCCAAAAAAATGCCAGTTCAGCACTGAGAGTCATCAGGAAGTGATTGAGAGGCTGGCTGGCAAAATCCCAGATCTCATATTTAGGACAGAATAGTGTGAGGGAGGTCTCTTTTTTTTTCTCACAGAGAGATGTCAAGACATTGTAACTTTCAAATAGCAGACATTTAAAAGGAATGAACATGTGGATTTGGATGTAGCTCCTGGACTAATTTAATTCGGTTATCACTGCTCACTTTTTGATATAGGAGACCCATTGCTGGGTATCTCCTCTGAACTTCTTAAAACAAGAAAATCCCAACAATTTCTGGCTTTCACCACAACCATCTCACATTCCAAAGTAATGAGTCTGAGTATGAGAAGAGAGCATAATTGTGAAGAAAAAAAAAAGTCTTTAGACTCATAAAATGTTTATTTTTAATAAAAGAGTGAAGAAAGTTTGTGCCCAGCTTCTCAGTTTAATTTGGGAGTTACTGAAGTCAATGTAAGGTCCAGATTAAACTGGAAGCTAAAATCACTCAGGTTATGGAGTTTGTTTAAAAATAGGAATCAGAAAATCTAGGATGCTGGGTATACCATATGTCAACTCTTCACTTTTAAGGAATCTTCTAGAACCCAAAGCTGTATTCGAGGAATTGGCCCACATAAGTTGGTTTATTAGGTGAGTATTGGGGAGAGAGGAGTCTGCCGAGCACAGACATGACAGATGTGGAGTCTGATGTTTGCTGTGCTTCATCTCTCTGATGCCTTCCCACTGTGCCATTTTTCTAGGCACTTTCTCATTCTGCTCATACCTCACAGTTAACTAATCTCTCCAAAGCACTAGCCAAGAATAGCTTAAAGTATTTTCTCTCCTAGTCAATAATTGAAATTTCAAAGAGTTGATTCTCAAATGCAGAATTTTCAGGTGTTGGAGGAAACCGGGAATCTTGACCATTCATTCATCATATAAAGGCTACCACTGGGCAACTCATTTGCCTTGTGATTGCTCATAAATAATTGCTATGAATGTGCATCTTTGCCAGAATAATAAATTCCTTGAGGGCAAAGATGGTGCTCACCAGGTCATAGCATGGTGCATGGCACATAAAAGGTGCTCACAGAGAGAAATTAAGGAAAGTTTTAGGTCAAGGAAGTGTGGAACTAGTAGGCCATTTAGAAGTCATTTAATACTCCCTCACACTACAGATGAGAGAACTGAATACTAGAACAGATAAGGGAAACTGACATTTTTTGGCACCTACCATGTGTACTATTCTAGTACACATTTCTTTGTCATATCATTTCACACTCCTAATATGTCTTTATGGTCACAATTGTTATCCCCAGGCCTCATGGACAGGCAGTAACTTATCTAGGGTCATGCAGTTGGCAAGTGACAGAGCTGAGATTTTAACCCCAGCTCCCTAATTCTAAAGCAATGTTCACCTGGTCTCACCCATCTGTCTCCAGGTAAGAGGTTATTCAGGCCCAAGAATTCAGAGCTCATTAGAAGTAGACCCAGCATTAAACCTGGTATCACCTGACTCCAATCCAGTTTGGGGCCACTGACTGTCTGTAAATGAAATAACCATTTTGGGTTCCATATTTGTTTCCATTATAGTAGTCCATTTCAAACACTGGTCAAGAAAGTAACAGCATATGAGTGCCATAGTTACCAAAGGAGGCCTTATACCAGGACCCTTCTCTTTTGCTGCCATGAGAATGGACCCGCAGTTCTGATCACTGAAAGTTTTCTTCTGTTTAGGAGCCTTTCTCATTGACTAGTACATCTTCACTTATTCTTTGGCCACTTTGGCTGAGTTGGCAGTTATTCTGGAAGAATGGCTTTGCTGTTGAAGACAGTTTTGCAAAATCCTCAACATAGTTGAGAATGGTTTTCAAGTAATGAGAGTCATTTGGCTGTTTTTCTTTTCTTCTTTTTTTTCTTTTGTATGTGTTCTATATAAATTTGGCCAGGCTTCTTGAGGGATTAACAATCTGATCGTGTTGCTATCCAGTTTAGCAGCCAGTGTTGGGTTTCTACTGCATGCAGAATAAAACCCAAGGCCTCAGCAGGACACACTTCTAGCACAAGCCCTACTCTGCCTCACTGGCTTTATTTCCCCTCTCCTCTCTGTCCTGTATCTCTTACTTCATCCATTAAAAAAATTCCTGAATTTCCAAGTCCTTCCATGACTATATATAACATTTCTCTTTCTCTGACAGGAAAATTCCAGCTCATTTTTTTTAAAGCTTGAATTCATCACCTTTGTAATACCTTTCTCAACTCCTGCAGGGCAGCACTCATGACCTATGGACTTTATGAAAGGACTTTGCACAAATCTCTCTGACAAGGGACACAGCAGGGTACCAAGCTTAGGAGCATCTAGTTTGCATTCAAATCCTGGCTCCTTTTAGAGATACAACCTTGACAAAGTTATTAACTTCTTAAGCTTCATTTTCAGTATTTTAAAAACAGGGATGATAATAGGACTAACTCATGGGGTGATGATGAGGGTTATGTTGATGATGCACGTAAGATGTTCAACAGATGTCCAGTGCAAGCAGGTTCTCAATAAACCACATCACATTGTGATGTAATTTTATTTTTTTTAAGCTGCCTGTATCCTCTACTAAATAGTAATCTCTCATTGGCTAGGGAGTTGAGTCTCTCTGTGTGCATTAGAGAAAGGCTGACTACATGCACAAGTGACCAGTGCAGTTGAATAGGACTCCTTGCTCAGGGTTCAATGCTCTACAATCACTGTCTGGAGATTCTTAATAATTTCAGCTTTGAATTTGCATTTGTCTTTGCATTTAAATTAGTGAAGTGTGATGGGACAATGGAGTGCATGCTGGAGGCCTCCAGCCTGGGCTTACATCACCTCCATGTCCCTATCCCTCTAGGAAGGCTTCTCAAGGTCATGGTTCCTGCCATTTGCACCCTGCCTCACCTAGTATCCCCTCTCCTGCTTGCTCCAAGATGGCTGCCACTCTCTGCTTGGGAGTTATGACCAGGTCACATTGCTGAGATGGGGGGATGATCACATTGCATTGTTGCTCTGAGCTCCCTGAGGGGGCCTGGGTGTGGGTGTGTGTCCATGATATCTCATGGGGTAAAAAGGCAACCATCCCTTCCCCAGGCTGGTGGCTCCAGAGTGCATAGGGCAGATGTCTCAGCAGGAAGTCTCTCTGAATTTTACCAGTAATCCAGAGACTAGAGCACCCAGATCAAAGGTTGCAAACCCTTAGGGCACTGTGCCCTTCCAATGTGAATTAGGATGACTGGTGCGTAGGAAGGGAAGATTAACTTAATTGTCCAGTGGGCCCCACATTTTCGTTTTGCATTAGGCCTGAATGTTATGTTGCCAGCCCTGCATCTAAATGCCATACACACACACACACACGCACACACGCACACACACACAATACTTATTGAAGGATCACAAAGTGAAGATGGCAGAGAGGATGGAGTGAAGATGGAAGAAGACAATTTCTGCAAAGACTGGGTTCCTCTTCAAACATCACGAGCCTAGAAAGACAAATGGTAGACTACTAGACAGCTAGGAGCTGGAAGGTAACATGCTATTTCATAGTCCAACCTAGAATGACATGTGCTTTTCCATGTTCAAATACATAGTTCATTATTCTCTTCTTAATTCAGTTTTACTGACATTTTCCTTCCACTCAGATCTACTCCCAAACCCAAAAATATCTTCTGTTTTCTTTTGCCAGGATGAAGCAAGAATCTACATTTTGGAACTAGCAAAATAGTGATAAAATCTCATTAGAAAGAGTTCCTTATCAGGAATATAATAACTATGCTCAGACATGCTAAGTGCTTTCTCTTTAGCAGTCACTGTTCATAATGAAAAAGCAACGGGTGATAAATTCTCGGCAGCTTTCAACGCAGTCTTTGCAGAGGAGTTCTCACAGTGAAAGGAGAGGGGCTCTGGCTGAGTGCTTTACAAATCTTTGACTCTGCTTCTCACAGCTATATCTCCTATAGCTGTCCTCTATTTTCCCCGAATGCCCATAAATATCCTAATCCCTAATTACTGTGCCAGGGAAGTTCACTTTAGTTGCTCTAAGTCCTTTCCATATGTTATATGACTAGGGGAAAAAAAAAAAAAAAAGATTGAGGTAAACGTGGCTGTACAATAATCAACAAATATTTATTGAGATCCAATGCACTACAGACTTCTCTTTATTTGCTAATTTAATTCTGGAAAGAGAGACAGGGGTGTGGGGAGGGGAGAGGGAGAGACCAGACATCAATTTGATAGCATCTCCAGCATATACAGACTAAGAATATGATTTATAGCAAAAGACTAATTAAAATGAAATCATTGAAAAATATTTGGGAGCCCAGTGGAATTCTTCATAACAGGGTCTGATCTATAGCAGGCAGTTAGAAGCATGTATCAAGTCATCCAACTTGCGTGTTAGGGATAGGCAGGGAAAAAAGGGCAAAAAATGAGGGGGAAATAGACCCTGGCAAAGGCCGTTTTCCAAGATCCAGCATGAAGTTTCACAACCTTCGCAAAAATGCTGAGTAAGCCTACTGTTCCATCTCAAAGATTTTCCAGCCAGTAGTTTTCAGGCTTGTTCCCCAGGCTTCTGCCAGTGTGAGGCCAGGCTCCCATTCAGCCCACATTATTCTTTTTTCTTCTTTTCCCATCCCCCTTTCCCCCTCTTCCTCTTCCTCCTTTCTTCCCTTCTTAAAACCCCGACAAGGTGTGAAATGCTGAATGTGCCATGGACCTCCAGGCACAGCAGCATTTAATGTGCTGCATATTTTTAACATTAATTTGTCAAAACACAAATAGCAAAATTGCAATGCTAATGTAAGGTATATATTCCACCATTAAAAAAAAAAAAAAAAGGTGCCCAGTGAAAACACACAAAACAAACCCAGGTGGTATTCAAACTGCTTTGAAAATAAAGTGGGATTTGTTTGCCAGGATTTAAATTGGTAAATGATTTGAATTTCTCCACCCCTAGGTGAATGATTTAGATGGCCTTGACCCCAGTCTGACTGCAGGGATTGATGTGGGATAATGATTGCTGAGGCTATCATTGCAGCCGGCATCATTAATTATCCTTATTGATTGTAGCTTTCAAAGATAAAGCATTATGCTGACTGGAAAATACCCTCTTCCTGCAAGGTCAAGGCTAAAATAGGGAAGCTAAATAATTGCATTAACAAACAAAGAAATAAAAATAACCTCTCAGAGCATTGTGTAATTAAGATCCAATTACAACGTTTGTTCTTGTTTACAAAATGACGGAGTTCTTGTCAAGTCATTTTCCCAAAAATTGCTTCAGTACATGATAATCGCATTATAGAGCAGGTAACCAGAAAGGAGCATTAAAAGGGGGATCAGTTTCCTTGGATCACTGCCACTACGGCTCTTGCTGTCTGACTCACCTATGAAAGTGTGAGAGCCCCAAGGGACTTGTCTAAAAATACTAATGATATGTTAAATGAAGGGGGTTAGATGGAGGAAGTAATAATTGGGCCTCAAATCCTATTATATTTCTTTTGGATAATGTAATGGAGCTTAGAGATATACCAAGGATGTTATTGCAGACGATTTCTTCACCACCCCACCCCACCTTCTCTGGCCACATCATTTTCATTGCTATGAAAATCTTGTCTCTAAAGCCCTACTTGGTTGTAAATTTCTCTGGTGAAAGGGATCAGTATTACAGTTTCACTGCTATTGATCAGATTTGGGACTCTTAAAAAAAAAAAAAAAAGAAGCTTTTAAGAATAAAACACAAAGCTATGTGTGATTTTCCGTGTGGAAATATTTCTAACAAATGCTTGGGTTTTTCTTCTGCTAAAGGTCTTCTGCTACATGTTCAGAAGCAGCACATGTAAAGGTCTGATTAGAAAAGGCATGGGCTTAGGGGTCTGAGGTGGTATGGGACTTGGGTGTCCCCACTTCAGAGGTGGGGCTTATGACCTAGGCCAGGAATTTGGTCTTTTGGGGATTTAGCTCCTCTCCTCTATTTGAGAAAGTGGGGATCATTATTGAAACTGGAAAAGCTGGTGTTCATGATGCCTGCCATCTACCAGACCAAATAAGCAGAGACAGAGATTGAATCTTTATGGGCATTTTAGATGGTCAGCAATCTGAGAAGACAGCAGGTTTGTACCCTAACAGACTGTCTTCCATTCCATTATTAAGGCCCCCCCCCCTTTTTTTTTTTTATAAGGAGAAGAAAGGTGTAGGTAAGGGGTTCGGAATTCAGGGGAAAAGTTAATGAGGTAAAAGCTGCAGCGTTCTTCCAAGTCCTGGGTGGAGGTCTCTGTGTCCTGGGTGGAGGTCATCCCACCTGGAGTATAAAGGCTCAGATACCATCTTCATTGTTTGCAGTCCTCCTGAGGCACAAAGATCAAACAGTTTATGGTCTCCTAGAGTCAAGGTGGGGCATTCCTCCAGTTCCTAAAAGAACAGCTTTTTATATACATTGATTACTAAGCTTATTAGCTATTACCTGGGACTAAAATTTTCCAACATTTGAGTCCCCCATCGTTATTACAATCTTGTCCTAGTCAAGGTGAATTGAAAGCTAAGAACACAACAATAACAAAAATCCTCTATGTATATTGTTCCTTGCACAGTGGAATCCTTGAATAGAACATACTGTCAAAATAGAGGGTGATGGCTTATACCTCCCTCATTTCATTAAAAAAAAAAAAGGAAAGAAAAAAAAGAGAGAGTGAGAGTAAAAGTTACCATTTATTATTTTCATATAATGGGTAAGACACAGTGCTGACCATTTGAATTATTTCAGTTAATATTCACAGCCTTCACAACTACTATCTGAAAGATACTGTTTTTATTCTCATTTTATAAATAGATGGGAAAACAAAGCTTAGAGAGGCTAAGTAATTTTTCCACTAACACACAAGTGGGAAGTGGCGAAGATTTGAACTCAGTACCCCTGACCACCCCCAGCACCAAACTAACTACCAAGTCTGTGCCTCTTTTGGATCTATAGAAAGTTCCAATTAAAGACTATCTTTCAGGGCTTTTTCAGCTTCATCTACCAGTCTATATTTCTTAATATAGAAGTAAAAGATGGATATGTTCTTGTTGTAAAAGTTCATACAAGACATAAGTTCATAGAACAAAATGTGGAAGTCCCTTGTCTTGGCAGTACCCAATTCCTACACTTCTACATGTAGCAACATAGTGAGGTAAAAGAATTTTTGTATATTAATTGGCCATTTGTTCATCTTTGGTAAAGAAACTATTATATACTTTGATCATTTTTCTGTTAAGATGTTTAAGACATTTTTTGTCATTGAAACACTGAAGTACCCTGGCCTGGCCAATTGGTAACTCTTGTCGAAGTCATTAAAGTTTGAGGAAATAATAATGCAAAGCCGCAGGGAAAGCTGATTTATCATCCATGGCAGGTCTAGTCGTGCCAGTGGCTAGTGTCTTTCCTAGGCTCTTCCGGTAGTGGGGCCTTCACCTGTTTCCTACTATCCAACCTTCCTTTGCTCCTGCTCAAGTCCCAAGCTCCCCACTGATGTGGAAAGATAACTGCCAGCCTTCCCTCGTGCTTAAGTTAGCCAGAGACAATTTCAACTGATAGCAACAAAAGACTCCAAAAGTTATAGATATCAACAAGGGAGTGAATCACAGTCAAAAGACCTTCAAGAAGAGGATATGGAATTGGTTATGTAGCATGAATGAGGCTGAAGATAATGAAAATCATATTAGTATTCAAAGTTTTGAATTTGGCAGTGCTTGGCAAGAGATGGTAAAACAGTTTTTACTATTTAATATTATTTAAATTATTGCTTGTGGTGACCTGTAATGAAGTGTCTATTGAAGCTAGACAATGTCTGTTGTGGGACTTTTTTTTTTTTTTTTAATTTATTATTTTTAGAGAGAGGGGAAAGTAGAGAAGCAGAGAGGGAGAGAAGCATCCATGTGTGGTTGCCTTTCACCTGCCTCCAGCTATGGACCTGGCTGGAGACCTGGCATGCAACCAGGCAGGGCACTGGGAATCGAACCAGCAACCTTTCAGTTTGCAGGCCGACGCCTTATCCACTGTGCCACCAGGCTTGTTGTGGGACTTTGAGCCACCCTATAGGTAATACTATTAAAACCTAATTGTGTATAATAGATGGCTGACTGAACAGCATCATCTCCATGATATAGCTAGGCTAGTATTGCAGCTACATTTGTGTTTTCCTTTTTTACTGTCTTATCTCTAATTTGTACATCCTGTACAAAATATGAATGTTTCTCAAGTAAACTATGAATGTCTCTACTTATAGTAATAGGGTAGTCAGCAGTAGGGAGTGAATTTGGGTTAAATTTTCATCAAATTGACTTTGAAATGGTAGCAAGATATCTATCTACATGGGGTTGTCTGGTAAACTAATCAATAAGACTAAAAATATAGATTTGAACATTATCACCAAGAAGTTAAGGAGACAGTTGGTGGTAGGGAGAGAATGGGTGGTAAGATTAAGTTGTAGAAATTTGGAAGTGGAGAGAAGGAATGATGCAGGAAGATAGCTAGATGGAGGTGGCAACCAGGCCTACTGTTTCTCTTTCCCGTTTTCAAAAGGTGGGGAAGGCTTGCGAAAGTTTCATGTTAGAGATAATGGGAAGGAATTAAGGCTATTTAAGAGCAAAGTGTAGGGAGGGGACCTTAGTGTGAATTATGAAATCAGGAGAAGGTGACTGTGTGCCTTACATTGTCCTGGGCAACTTCCTATCAATATTAAGCTTCGCATGGCATTTATTAAACTTTTTTGCTCAGGAGAATTAGGTTTAGATGAAGTGGGAAGAAGTTTGTATATTTTTTTTCCTAATTTTTCGTTGGGTAAGACTGTCTAAATCAAACAGCTGTGAAATGGTACTGTTGCCCCCTTTTGCAAAAAAAAAAAAAAAACAATAAAACCCCAAACTTGGATCCTTTGTGGTATAGTGCTTCTAGATGATGCATTTTGCTTCTTCAATTATACTGGCAAAATAAAGGGAAAAATACAAACATTTCCTGACAGAAAATTAGGAAAATGAACTTGTCAACTGCTGAAGTATTGTTCGAGTGCTAGGGTTTGGATTTGCAGTGTTTGATGTCACAATTAATTTATCATTGTCAAAGTATGACTTCCTGCTTTTGACCCCACACCAAAAAGGCGTAAAGGAGTTTGTGAAGAAAAGCTTCTTGGAAGTCAAACGGCTCATCCAAAACAGCATTTTAATGATTTAAGTAAAAATGAATCAGAAACATGTGGGTTTAATTTCCCTTAGAATTCACATGGGTTTGAGACTTAAAGGAAAATAGTACTTGGCATAATGTGTTTAAAATTTGGTTAAACTCAAAACATTTGAAAAACTCTTTGGAGCACCGGATGACTTCAAAATGTGGGCATGGTTACAAAACCCTCATCCTTCGTGGCACTATTCAAACATTCTATCAACATGCTTCAGTTCTCAAAAAGCTTAATTAGGATAAAATCAACAAATTTTATTGATTGCCTACTTCATGCCATCAATCAAGTAGAGAGCCACAGTTTACCCCATCTCATAGCTGGGAAGTTTTGCTGAAGTGTGGTCATGGGGAATCCCCACACAAAAGCCAGAGCGGGCCACTGGCGTGGTCTTTGCAGAATGGGAATTCTATTACATCAGCCATTTCTATTCATATTGTCTGCTGTTGTAGAACTCCATTCAATGTCAGGAGCATGAAAAAGAGAGAAGTTACGCTTTCTGGACTGAGCTGGTAATCAAGCATTGCTTTGGATTTTTAAGCCATTACTTTAAAAGATCATTGGCATGTGTTGAAAGGGCAGCACATGCTTACAATGTTACATTGGGGATGTCAATTAAAATATGTAAAGAAGACCATGAAAATGAGGCAAACCAGTGGTTGGCAAAGTAACCTCTTTGCAGTTGCAACCCCAACCAATCCAAATGGCAAGCCCAATTGTTAGCATCTCAGTGGCAAGGGAATTTGTAATGAAACCCACAGAGGTTCTGCCTGAAATGTACTCGTATTTGTAGCCAATTATGTGAGTCCCAAAGCTGAGTGACACCTAGGGAAATAATTGAATTTCTTAGATTCCTCCTTTACACTCACTGCCATGATCAGAAAAGTGAAATTTTGAATGCCCGTCTCTCATAGGGTAAGACCATGCCGTCCTGGTAATTGGATACGTCTCCAGGGAAAGCTGGCTTCTTCACTGAATTATGTAAAAAGCTTTATGGAAAGCTGGCCTCAATTTTTGGGGGTAACTTTTCCAAGAGACAAAAAAGATGCAACTTGAAAGAATATCTTTATTTACCCAAGGAAGTTTATGAGCCTTGATGGTACAAAAAGCGCTGTTTAAGGTAGTTGCCTCACAAGGTCTAGACTACACAAAAGAGTCCTTAGGAAAAAGCAGCAGTAGCTGTTTGAATGAACAGTAAAATGTAACTCAAAGAGAAATTCCCCCATCCCCCACCCTCACCCTCTGACACCCCCCCCCAAAACAAAAAAAAAGAAAGAAAAGAAAATCCTAAATGACTATGGTTGGTAAACAAACCTTGGGAAAGGCTGCCATATAAAATACCCCGGGTAATTGTGATTACTTTAGATGACCAATTCACAGGTTATAAAAGACAAAAATGACAGGCATGCTGACTTGCGAGAGATACTGGAATATATCTATCTACATTCATATAAAAGTTTATATAGCTCTTCTAATCTCCTTTCATAGTTATGCTCCTCAATGACCATCTGACATTCTTGGCAAACTTAGGAGGAAATCAACTGTAGATGTAATATCCATCACTTTAATTCAGCAAATTTGAGATCCTGAGATTTGAGACTATTGGAGGAAGCAAAGCAGTATGTCTTTCATTAAAGGAGGCAAAGAGGTTAATGGAGACTTCTGCATTACTCAGCACCAGGTTTCTTATGATCCTTAGCTGAAGCTCTATTAGTCTCATCTGCTCTGCTGCAGAGAAATGAAAACATCCCCCACAAACTTAAGTAACTAGACGAGTGTTTAGAAGGTAAGACCTTCCTTGGTGTTGTTAAATCCTTATAGAATCTCCTTGCTTGATTTGCTGCTGCTACTGTTGCTGTTGTGGAATGGCTAAGAGAGGTATCAGTAGTCTTTTCTTCAAGGAGGACCAAAGAAATGGCCGATGGATGAATACATTACAGGCAATATGCCTACATACCAGTCATAGAAAACATTTCATTTCTTCTTCAATTAATTATATGTACAATGACTCTAGTTATTCATGGCACTGATTATGCCCGTGAAAGCCCCCTTTTTTTAAAAGATGGGAATAAATAGACCATATATATACATATATATGGGGTATGAATATATAAATATATATATATGGGGTATGAATATATAAATATATATATATATGGGGTATGAATTAATGCCTCCTTTCCCCCTCCTCTCTTATTTCCACATAAATTAATTCTACAATTTAATAAGCTAACAGGTGGTTCCACTTCAGGCTCAGCAGATGTTAGACTGAATGAATGGAGACCCCTCTTGTGTTCCATATATCCCTGAGCTCTTTCTTTATCTCTTCACTTCTCCCTTTTCTTCCCCCCTCTTTCCGTTTCTGCCAGATTTATGAGCAGCTATAGGATAAGCTGTTTTGTTTGAGCAATATGAATATTGATGACTGACATGTGTTGATTTTAGATGTATTAGTGACATTCATAATCCTGAAAATGTAGACATTTTTCACCAGATAATGAGATACCAGACTGCCATACCTAGAAATTCCCTTCTCTTTGTGCCTATAACTGGATAATTTCTATTACTTTACAGATGGAAGCTTATTCCAGAAGAAGTGAAGGGGAATATAAAATTAGATTCACGATTCAGAAAATCCATATGTGGCTCAGAAGTCTGACGTACTATTTCAGTGACATCACTCACTCCCTTCCCAGTCATTTCTGAGAAATAACCCCCACCCTCACCTAATTTAAAAAGAAGAACTTTCCATGCCTTCTTCCTCTTCAAGTTTAACTTATAAATGACTTCATGTTCTTTCTCAGTTTCGCAGAGACTTTGTAAACAATGGGATATAAGAAGTGAATCGAAAGATTTGCTGCTTCCAATGCCTCTTCTTATATTGTTCACCCATTGAAACATCTCCCAATCATATTCAAAATAATCTTTACATGAAAACTCTTTTTCAATTTTACATCAAAATATATATATATATGATATGCTTCTGACATAATTTCAGATATTTAAGAAAGGTGTATTTTCTGGATTCTACTTTTGACTCCTTGTTAAAAATATACCTAGAAGCTTACAGCATATTCCTGGCTCTCCCAAAGGTTTGATGAAAATCATTTTCTTCTCTTGGGACCAGCCAGATATAGCTGAGACATTGCTGATGAGAGGGAAAAAGTGACCCTCAGCCACTAGTCATCAGGATACGGACGAAGCCGATACTATCCATCCCATTCTTGGCTTTCTCCATTTCATTCTGGTTCTTATGGTTTACCCTTCAATGAGGAGAAAAATATGAAGCAAAAATATAGAAGATATGATTTCTCTTAGTGTTGAGAAGGTTCTCTTGGTTGTCTTAGATTTTTCTCAGAAAGCACCTATGTGTAAATTCCACTTCTATCACTGACTTTCTGAAAAGTTTTCTGGAAAGTTACTGACATTATCTACATATGCAAATCTGTTTTTCCCACTATCAAATGGGTTTGTCAGGATTGGGGTGGTGGATGGGAATGCAGAAGTTTCTAAAAACCGGGGTTAATGTATAAGCCAGAATGAAATATGGGAGGAAATTCTGCCAGAGGCCACTGGGTATAAAAGCCCACAATTCCTCCATTTTCTCTGATCTTTTTCTGTCTTTTTAATCTATTTGTTCCAGTAGCTTCCTTTATCAACTGTACCCTGAGTTCTATTGTTCCTGACCTGGACTTTATCTATCAGGCTTATAGTACATCTGATGTTGATTTGACGTGCAATTCTCATCTCTTACATTCCTTACTTGACTTCCTGTTTGCTGCTTTAATTGTTTTCCTAAATCTTGGCCTGTGAGCTCTTGACTCCAAGCTGATAGTCTGACTTCAACTCTGATAAATTCTTCCTAACAAGCTCAGGATCAAGGACCTGAGGCCTGTCCCCTGATGGGGCTAATGTCCTCTAAATCTCCTTTTCTCAGGTGATGTATATAGAAATGCAGTGTTGCTCAGGATACTATCAAGTACCTGTAATGTTCTGGATTTGTGATAAGAATTTTATATACATTACTTCTACTCTTTTGTGATATCCCTAACCTAAGGAAGCAATGTAGTGCAAAGATAAGTGGAGCTTGGATCTTTCTATTTGAACTCCGGTAACACTGATGGTATGACATTAGACAAGTCATATAAATTGTCTTCAATTCTCTCTCTTTTTTTTTTAATTTGTAAAATTAAAATAATAGTGTTAATTATATAGAGTTTTTGGTACGATTAAATAATTTAAAACAAGGATTGTGCTTATGATAGTTCCTGACACACAGTAAAGCTTAATAAATGTTAGCTATTTTTATGATCATTTGGCCAATGTTCTTTAGAAGAATAAATGCATTAAAATAGCTTTCTTTATTTGCTAAAGTTACTTTGTTTAGATTTGTGTCCGTATTTTTTTTAATTAAAGAAAGTGTGGATTTCATTTTATTTTGAATAACATGTACAATTACTTTTGGTTTTGTCTGCAATGAAAAGTGAAGGCATGAAGATATCCTAATGATATTGCTATTTGAAATTCTTTCTGCGTCCCATGCACTTCTTCAGCCTAATGGAAATAGTTTTTGTTCCAGTGAGAAATGAATTAGAAAATAAAAGCACATAGCAACAACAACAACAACAAAAACCCCAAACAAACAACAAAAAAGAAAAGGCATAAGGGCATATTATCTGTAGCAAATTTGATCCTCTGAACGGATATAATTAGGCAAAACTCAGGCTCCAATTTAGTGGTATCAAATATCTTCCTTCTGGCCCTGGCTGGTGGCACAGTGGATAAGGTGCTGGCCTGAGAACCCAAAGGTTGCTGGTTCAATTCCCAGCTAGGATATATAACCAGATTGCAAGCCAGATCTGTGGCTGGAGGCAGGTGAAAGGCAACCATACATTGATATTTCTCTCCCTCTCTGCCCCTCACCCTTCCTCTTTCTCTAAAAATTAAAAAAAAAAAAAAAAAAAAAATCTTCCTTCTGTTCTACTGACATTTCTACTTCCAAAGTATAAAGACTTGATTTTAACTAAACATCACCGAAAGTGGTGAATTATAAAATTCTACAGGAATGAGTCATTCCATAAGTGTTTACGAGCACCTACTCTGTCCTAGGCAGGGTCCATCTCTGAGGGTTCATCTGTGAACAAGAGAGGCAAGGTTGGCTTCCTCTTGTTGTTTATATTCCAAGGGGGAAATAGTATGATGAACAGTTAGAGGATGGTGATGTGATATGAGTGGTGGGGTGCGTGACTGTGTGACCCTTTAGATAGGGTGGTCGAGGAGATGATAAAAAGAAGCTAGCCATGTGAAGACATGGGAGCTGAGTGGTCCAAACAGAGACCTTCAAGCAAATACCCTGAAATGAAAATGAGCATGGTCTATTGGAGGGGTAAAAAAGACACAGGTGTGGCTGGAGGGACATAGAGGTTGGCCACAATAAAAGTTTAGATTTTTAGTGAAATAGGAAGTCACTTGAGAATTTTAAGCAGAGGAATCATGTTCAATGTTTACTTTTTACCAAGTTCACTTAACTATGAGAAGAATGGATGGTAGTGAGGTAGGTCTATTAATCAAGAAGACCAGCCCTGGCTAGTGACTCAGCTGGTTGGTCCTGTGCACCAAAAGGTTGTGGGTTCAATTCCTGGTCAGGACACATGGCTAGGTTGCAGGTGTGATCCCTGGTTGGGAAAAGTAAAAGGGCAGCAGATTGATATTTGTCACATTGGTGCTTCTCTTTCTCTCTTTCTCCATCTCTCCTGATCTTCCTCTTTCTCTAAAATCAGTAAATGTATCCTTAGGTGGCAATTTTTAAAAGAGAGAGAAGAAAGACCAGAGGACTCTGTGGCATGTGTCCAGGCAGAGAACTAGGGGCTGGCTCTAGAGCTGTTGTGTGGAAGATGGGAGAAGATAAGGGGGAAGACATAGTTTGACTATGGACTGAAATTTCAGAAGTTAGGGGAAAGGACCCAAGAATGATTCCTAAGTATCTGGTTTTACTGGCTTGGAGGATGGTTCTACCATTTCTTTATTAGATGGTGGAAGACTAAGGACCAATTTTGGGAGGAAAATCAAATGCTTTGTTTCATCCAGTTACTTTTGGAATGTTATGGACCAAATGATCCATGACTAAACATAATAATTTGTTCAATCCTTTTGCAATAGAAGGGTAGATCTAAGGTGCAAAGTATATGAGTAACGAAATAACTTAGATATATACAAACTTCTGTAGAAACTTGTCAAATGAAATGTGCGACTAAGATGTCTGATTTTTTGAGGGATTAAAGAGATTTTAAAGTTAAGTTTTCATGTTACCACCAGTAGTTTGTTTAAAGACTTGTACCTTCTTTTAATGTGTATCCATCAATCCTTTCAGTGTTTTTCCTGCCCACTTTCACATACCTATTGTTCTTTAAGACTTATGTTGTAGATACAGACAATAGTATGGAGGTAGCCAGAGAGAAGGGGGGTCAGGGGATGTGTCAAGGTGGGCAAAAACAGGAGGGGGGGGATAGGCACATGATGCAACGTACAGATGATTTTATTTTAGTTGTACACGTGAAACCTGTATGTAATGTCACATCAACAAATTCTTTTTTTTTTTTATTAATTTTATTGTTGTTGTATTACATTCATGCCCTTTTTGCTCCCCTCTGTCCCCCTCCCCACATATTTTTTTTTAAAAGACATGCTGTGGTCATATTTTATGAACAAATTTAATCCTGAAAATTTTTAGGTAGATGTTATGATTAGATAGGAAATGGCTACTAACAGGATTAGGATGTAGTTCCTAACAGACAGGTGAAAATTTTGTAGTAGTTTTGTCTTTATTATGGTCTTTAGGGTGAATATTATCACTGAACCCCTCTAAGCAATAATTTCAGGAAGATTTGGAGCTCAACTCATATGTTTACATGTACCACTAAACTAACTTGGCAGTTATCACTTCATCTATAGTTTTTAGCTGCCTTTGATTTTATTACATAAGTTTTATAAATATACGCTCAAAGGCTATATTATTTTGCCTTAACTTTAGACACTAACAACTGCTTTTGGTATATTAAAATATACAGAAACAATGAGCTCTTATCATTTAGAACATAATGAAATACTAAACTTCCCTTATTTTCATATTTAGTTAAGGATTAAATTACAGGCTTAATTTACTTATTTTTTTAAAAATTCCCATCTAAGCAGACAGCAATGCATACAATGATATGCACTGTTTATAGAAATAGCATGGAGGTTAATTCAGACCATTTCATGGAAATGGTTTATGTATTGCAATCATGAGTCAATACACAGTGCTCTCTAAATTTAAAACAATGTAAATTAGCCAAGCCAATTTAATTCTTGCCCAGAAAGAATATTCCTTAAAGCCATATTTTTAAGTTTATTAGGTTAAATGCAACTATATTCTGTAACTAATAAGTGAGAGTATTTATTGCATTTTGAAACCCACTGATTATAAGTTATGTTTTTAAAGTTATTTAAACAAGTTAAATATGTTTATAATAATTTCATTTCCTATGTGACATGTAACTAACGAGAAAAAAATAAGGCTGGGAGAGAACCGGAATCGGTTTAATCTTTCTCTGGCCAAAGCCAAGTTTAAATCCTGCCCAAATGCCATTTCTCAATCACAGTTTTAAAGGATTAGACATGATTATAGTGGTATTTCTTTGCTTCTCTGATACACAAGTTTGTGTCAAAGCTATCTTGAAACCTGCCATTGAGTTTCACCTTTGAGGTGAGAAAGTAGCCTGCTGAGTGAGTTACATAGTTCAAGAAAGAAGATATATTTGCTTAATATAAATTGGGCAGCACTTACAGCTAATGTGTTCAACCCTCTTTTTGCCAAATTCATGCGAACATTCTGGACTATAATAAGATAATTTAGGTCAATGTTTTTCCTTTTACATTATATTTTGTAAATTTGAATAGATTTTTCTGTGTTCAAGAAATTTTTGCTTAATAAGTCTAGTTTTCTGCTTGTTTCATGTAGGAGAAAAGTCTAATTTAGTTATAATGATTCTAAAACTGATCTAACCAAGCATGTAATATGCAGTAGTTTCTTTCTTTACATTTTGTTGAAATGTGGGCTCTGAGATGGAAAATTTGTGGTTTAGGATTTTTCTTCTCTGTTTGGTTCAGAGTACAATCTAATGTTAAATATAGTTTCTCTACTATTATCTTTCCTCATACTTTTTCTTGGACATCTCCTGTGAAAAGAATCACGTCTTCCCAAGGATATCTTTCACTCTATTTAATTTTAAACACTCTGTATCATGGTTATCTCTTATTCCTGATGAAAATATTTGGCTTATCTCCCAATGTATACATACATACATATATATACATACATATATATATACATATATACATATATACATACATATATACATATATGTATGTATATATATGTATTTAAGATTTTATTTCATTATTTTTAGAAAGAGGGGAAGGGAGAGAGGCAGAGAGGGAGAGAGACATCAACGTATGGTTGCCTTTCACCTGCCTCCAGCTACAGATGTGGCTGGAGACCTGGCTTGCAACCCTGTTATGTGCCCTGGCTGAGGAATCGAACCTGCAACCTTTGGGTTCTCTGGCCGGTGCCTTATCCACTGTGCTACCAGCCAGGGCCTATACTTCTTTTTATATTATATGTATTTGGAGTTTGGATTCTGAAAATATGGGCACTGGACTCTCAGCTTGTTTTCCCATCTCAATGTGAACATGGCAGAACTTTGGCCAGGTTCCCCCCCCTGCTCTGTGCCTCACTTCCTAACCTGTTGAGGGGACTTCTGATGCCCCACATGGCTATTCTGGGAGGGAAGGCTCCCCCTGCCCTTCTGTAAACAAATCACTGATGTTTCCTCCAGTCCAAAGAGGCACCGTAGTTCCAGACTCCTGTCAGCCGCAATGACTGTGCTTCAGCGTTCGTTTGAAGAAGAGAGTGTTACTGGAGGTGCTGAGTCAGCCAACCTCATCTGGTCTTTAAAGGAGACTTTGGGAAAATTAGTGGCTGGGAAGCTGTTTCTCCAAGAATTTTCTTGAGCCCTTTGCTGGTGATAAACATGCCACCTGATAAGTACTAAGTAGTAACTGTACATTTTCAAGATAATGCCATCGCAAAAAGGTAGTCATTATATGCCACCAAAGGAAATGCATTTGATTTGGGGTGTTAGATATGAATGAGGTTCATTAGGGTGCTAGAAAGTTTTCTGCACTAGCTAGCCTGTTCTACCAGAAAAGATTTCTGTCTTAGCATGGGGAGTAAAGTACTTGGTCCTGTATAAACAGATACACTAGATTTCTCTAAGTTTGTTACATAGCTATTAATTAAACATTTGCTATATGCTATGAATTGTGCTAGGTGTAGAGGATAGGATAAGACAGGTAAGCAAATCAAGACAATAAAAATGATCAGATATTAGGTTAGAAGTATGTATCAGAAGTGAGAGTATAAAGAAAAGGGCTCAGTCTTTTTATTTGGAGTAGAAGGAAAACCTGGACAGATTTTGAGGTGGGTGGTGTCAAACTTAAGCTGAGCCCTGACAATGTATAGTGTGGGCATTTGGGAAGGGCTGCATAAGGGCCAGTGGGTCATAGGTTGGTGAGGTCTAGAATCATTTTAAGAAGAATTTGGTGAGAGATAAAGCTGGAGACAAAGACAGAGGAAGTATCATAGAGGACCTGAAAAGCCATGATAAAAATTTGTTACTTCATCTAGTTGGTGGTAGATTTTAGACAAGTGGGTCTCACTATCGTCTTTGCATTTTTTTCTTCAACAGTGAGAACTCACAGGAACATGAAGACTGGATTAGGAGGAAACCAGATAGACACTTAAGAAATTGGTTAAGACACCAATGTTCCAGCCCAGGAGAGAGACTGTGCAAGCTACTTAGGCAGCTGCAGATTGTGAGGAAGAGGGGAGGAGATGGGTTGAAGAGATGTCTTGGAATAAGTAAATATGCATAGGTCTTGCTTTCGTGACCAAATTATTGTAGGGATAGAGGGACTAAAGTCCTGATTTCTTGTTTAGGTAGTTGGGCGGATATTTACGAAGATGGAGATACAGTGGGATAGGTTCGGCTATGTTACAATTATTGGATAAACTCATATCAAGGGTGTTAACACATTCAATATTAGATTAACATTAAATTCTTTTTTCTTTAAGAATACCTAATAACTTGATAATTCAAGGCCTCTCAGCATTTTCTTGCCCCTTCCTCTGCCAAGATGTGCAGATAATCGTAAATGAGTACATTTATTGTGAATTTTCTGATGGATTTCTTCAGTGCTTTACATGTAAATGTATGTACAACATAAATATTAGTTTTATAAATATTACTGTCTGCATCTATAGTGACTTTTCCTAGTAACTTTAGGCAACTGTCCCAGTGAAATAAATAAATAAATAAGCACACACACACACACACATGTGCCACAATGCAATTTTTAAAAGCCTCAGTTTTTATTAATAAATATACCTAAATCACAGTAATTTTTAATGTATTATATGTGTATGTGTCTCTTTAAGCTTTAAAAAATACATGAAAGGATATGAATTGTCTCCTAGGATCCCAACAATAGAAAGCAATAGTAATTAAGTAAAAAATAAATAAATTGACATGGATGCATTGAAGCTAATATAAATCTTGTGCAATTGGCATAAAGGAATTTGTTATTTTCAAAACAGGACTAAATCTCTTTTCCATTATAGATTTAATTTAAGTAACATGATAAATAGTGGTAAATTGAACTTTATTATGTATTCATGAAATGCAGTTTAATACAATTGTTATTTCTGGCATTTGTGGTTTAAAGATATTCCCTTATGGGTAGATGTTATTTTTAATGTGCAAATTCAGAAATAATGACCTCCAGTTCCACTAGTGAATTAGGGCTGATATATACACATGGACAATAAGGGTGAAATAGTCTCTGGATCCCTGGCTTTATGAAAATTTCTAGTGCAATCTCTGATCCTTTTAAAAACTGACATTAAACAAATTATTTTAAGATTACAACTATATTGCCAGTGATGAAAAAAAGTAATGGAGTAAATGTTTTCCAAAGGGTTTTAAAAGAATGGTGTTTGACAAGGACATACCTGAAAGGGGAAAACTCATTTACCAAGAACAGGTTATTGAAAAATCTTTGCACAATTGTTAAAAAAAAAAAACAAAAAAACAGAGATTAAAAATTCACATGAAGTGATGCCTTGCTGGCAAGTTCAGAATTAAAAAATGGAAACCCAAAAGGAAAGAATAAACAGATAAAGAACATACATCAAACAATTTCTACAAGCCTCTCTTTCAGAGAATCAGTAGAAAACTATTCAAGAGAAACAAACACAAGTTATTTATCATAACTTTGTATTTAAGTTAATTCTTTTCAGCATTGGAAAGGTTGCTGGATAAATCAATAGTAAGAACAATGTAAACAAAAACACAGGGCTTCAGGAGGCCCTCAGTTCATACCTAAGGGGGTGTGTGTGGTATGAATTCCCACCAACTTTCCCTTGTCAGATCAAGAGTAGCTTCTCTTCTGAAACTTAATTCTGATGACTACTTAATTTATTTCTTTAAAAAAAAACCTTGTCAGGAGAGTGTTGGATGATTGAGTTTGACCTTCATCTGATTATTCATTGCAATTTAAAAGGATTAGGTCAGGCATGTGTACAGACTGAAATCTACAGCAGTTCTTCATGGGTGTGTAGCCCAAGGGTAGAAGAATGAAGATGTTTGGGGTTTTCCACTTGTGACAAATGTTTGTGGAATGCGAGGCCTATTTTGAGCACTGGGACCTTCCTTTTTCAGCATAGCTGTGGTCATCCCTGGAGGCGGTCGGATGTCTGAATGCACTGCTCTCTTAAGTCCTGTAGAATTTTAAAGGATCACGATGGAGGTTTCTTTGGATCTGAGTTGTTATATACAGGTTAAGTGACCACTGACCGAGAGAAGGTAAACAGCAGTTATTGGACTCATCACAATGTTATTATGCTCAAAGTTGTCCTTTGAGCAGCAACCTCAAATTCATTAACCAAAGTGCAGCTTCTTTTGTGAGGGAGTAATTCAGCACAGGTTCTTAGATCCATGTCCACAATCTGGACACCTCAGAATTCTGGAAAGTGCAAGTTATCTGCATAATTTTTTTGATGGCAAAGCCTGATCCCATCTGAACTTGTTTGACAGAATACTCTGACCTGAAGTTAGGTAAGGCTAGGTATAGCCTTTATCTGATTTAGTGTAAATATTCATGTATTTTGATTATTGAGTACTGCTCAGACTCTACTGAGGGTGTAATATAATACATAATATGAACATGTTATTAACTTTCCAAAATGTGAAAATTCTGAATTCTGAAACCCCATGTATGTATATACCAGGGTTTAGATAAGGAAAGGACTGTGGAGCTTTAACCACAAATGAGTTTTAATTTTCCTTTTTCTTCCTACAAGTGCCTACTAATAATGTCCTTAAGGATAATTTGTTTGGGGAATTTAATAGCCTTTCTAAAATTTGATTTAAACTATTAATTTGCTTAGCAAAATCACATATTGCGTATCGGCACATTCAGCTCTGTTGTGGTAAAATTATCACAAGTTATAAATTAGTTGCATCTGAATTAATGAGGTTTTATTATAAACACAAAGCAGCATTACTTCCAATGCCTGATTTTCATTAGTACAAAAAAGGCCAAATAAAGCTGAAGCGAAAAAAAAAAAGCTGCAGAAGAAAAAGAAGACTTTCCTATGCTGCGGACACTAAGTTTTTGAAAGGTTGCTAGATTTTTTTTGTTTGTTTGTTTGTTTTTTAATTTAAAGGCCTGAAAAGATGCCTGTCTTTAGTTGATTTGGATTAAGGGTGCCACAAAATCCTTTCGGTTGCAGTGGCCTGTGCATTATTTCTGGACATCCATTTTCGTCTTTTTAAACTACGGAGGCTGAGTTTTCTCAACAAAACAGAGAGGAGACAGATGATTTTTTCTTCTTTGAATTAGAGGGCAGGTGAGATGCGTGGGCTACAATGGGCAGTTTGCAAAATGGGGGCAACAGGTGAAGCTCCAGCAGGTTTCAGGGAAAGCTGCAGGACAGGGCAGTTGGGAAGGGGAGCAGGGGGGCAGGCGCTTGTTCCGGGGGTCCTAGGCCGGGCTATGCAGAAGGCCGCAGGGCCGTGGGCTTGCGCTGGGATGCGAGAGCAGAAATCCACTGGGCTCCCTACAATCAGTTTTGCCCCTTTCAGTTTGTTTGCAAAGAGGAACACGCGTTTAGTTCCCACTGAGTAGAAGGAGGTATCCGGGCCTTTTAACTAGAAATCCACACACAAATACTACGTGATAATCTCTTTATAAGACAAAAGTGGTTTTCATTTTGAAGCCGGTAGGGTTACTGCCAGAGCTGTGGCTCTTTTCAAGTCGTGGCCAGCTCATCTTTCTCTGCTCTCATGCTGTTCCGGAAGGACTCTTCCTCTCCGGTTTCTCTTTCAAGGGGATGCTGCCGCTGCCCTGCTCCAAAGCACACGCGCAGACCACACCGCGCTGGGGGTGCGGGCTCCTCGCCGCAAAGATTTGAGGAAGGCGTTGTTGTGAGTAGACTGGCAGTTTATATCAAATGCGCGGGCGTGAGGGCCCCAGGAACAACCACCTCCCACACACCGCGGAGCCCCGGAGGATGGCAGGAGCCCAGCTCACCCAGGGAGACACCGGCCTGGCTGGAGTCACTTCTGTGGCGGAGCTGTCCTCGGGTCTGCGGGAAACGTCAGGCGGGCGCGGCAGCGCGCACGGGGTGCCGGTGCTCCGCCAGGTGGTGGTTTTCAAGTCAGGGGAAACGTGTGGGCCTCAGTTCCCCGGTCCTGATTGATACGATGGAGCCTTTACAAGGTTTTCGCCTGTGAAGGATGAGAAAACCCCTGCCAACAAAGAGGCGGCGTCCGGGGTCATGTTCGTCGGTTAGGATCTTCATTACACGGGATGGAAAGAATATAGGCAGAGCAATATATTCCAGGATCTCAGAGGGAGGTTATGACATGAAAACTCATTACGCTGTAATTAAACTAATAGCGCATTCGCCAGAAAATGTAAAATATTCATTGGGGGGTCCTAAAGAGAGAGCAAGGGTTGGGTTTAAAGCAGGGGAAGGAGGCGTTGGGAGTGTTTGGCGCAGGCCCAAGCAGCCTTCAATTCACTTCCCACGCTGCTCTTGGTTATCGTTTGGAACGAAATCAAACAGGCTAACTTTGTTATGTCTTATTTACAAAAATCAGTGAATCCCCTGTGGCATCCAGGGTAAAGTTTGGCATAGGAGGCTCTTTATATGCTGAATCTAACCCAATCTCTGCCTGACTTCCTATTGCTTCCTCCCTGCTCATCACTGATTTCATTTGCACAAGAAGCTACCCCCGTGGTAGGTTGCCAGACCTTTGCATGCCTTGGACACGAATCCTGTTTTCCTCCTACTTCCTCCTGCTCTTGGCAGGTTCCGCTCCGATCCTTCAAAGCTTTGGTTCAAATGCTATCTCCTCTATGGAGTCTCATTCATTCACCAGATATTAATTGAACAGTGTTAGACACTGTCCTGGGGCCCATGGTAAAGGGCAACAATGAATAAGATGATGCAGTTTCTGTCCCTCTGGAGCATTAGTCTTACCAGGTATCTTTTAATTTATTTTAATTGCCAACCAAAGATATGTTTATTAATTTTTAGAGAGAAGATAGGGAGGTGGGCCGGAGAGACAGAGAGACAGAAACATAGATGTGAGAGACACATTGATCAGTTGCCTCCCACTTGCACCCCAGCTGGGGATCAAATCTGTAAACTTGGTATGTTCACTGACTGGGAATCAAACCCATAACCTTTTGGTGTAAGGGATGATGTTCCAGTTAACTAAGCCACGCGGCCAGGGCCTATTAAGTTATCTTGCCAATCAATCAGCGAAAAAGTCCTGGAGTAAATTACTGACAAGATGAAACCTGAAGGCTTAGGAGGCCCTTTACCATAAAGGTTTGGTGGCATGCACCATGCAAGGCAGTGTCACAACCAACTGTTGATTGCCTGCTGTGATCCAGACAGTCCTCTGTCACGTCATACTGTAGTGATCTCTTTGCTGTTCCCAGTTTCATGCCCAGTTTGTGAGCTTTTTAGTAGTAAGACCCATGGCTTAGGAACTTCTGCATTCCTGAAGTCTAATTCAGTGTGTGATGTCAAAGGCTGTGGCTCAGCTGGGCTAGTTGGAACTGGGGGAGTGCAGTAGAAACTCAATTACTGCACTCATGTCTTGAAACCAACCAGATCACGGGATTAGCAACTTCGCACTTTATTAAATGGCAATCCTACTTCTTTTTGCTGCATTCCATTGGCTAAATTTTTTACTTTGAAATTACTTTTATTACTTTAAAATTACGTTAAAAGTAATTTTTAAAAGTTTTCATTACGCCCTGGCCGGTGGCACAGTGGATAAGGTGCCAGCCTGCGAACCCAAAGGTCGCTGGTTGGATTTCCCAGCCAGGGCACATAACCAGGCTGCAAGCCAGGTCTCCAGCCAGGTTTGTGGCTGGAGGCAGGTGAAAGGCAACCATACACTGATATTTCTCTCCCTCTCTGCCTCTCTCCGTTCCTCTCTCTCTCTGGAAATAATAAATTAAATCCTTAAAAAAAAAGTTTTCGTTACTTGGTGATGGGTGATGGAGAAAGCACCTCTTGAATCCTTGCAACTTCATCCTACCACCTGACATTTAGTAGCACACCTGATTACCACTGTAGGTCCTGAAGGAACTGTTGGCTTAACTGATGGGCCACCAGGAAATCCTACATCCAGGTGCTGTTAGAAGAATGGTAATCACTGGCTGGTCCAGGAATGAAGTTAGGAGTCTTCCCATGTTACAAGCTAGTAGTAATGCCCCAAAAGGCTGTGGATGCCATGAATGGACAGGAATGGAGAAAGGACCAGCAAACCAACAGATACCCAGATGGCCTGTCGTAGCACTGGAGGGTCCCAAGTAGATGTTGCCAGCAAAACATGGGACTGCATGCTATGAGAAGCCACTAAGGAAAGAATCTTTATCCAGGGATGGTCAGGGGGTTTGGTTAGGTGGGTGGCTGGGTGAATGTCTGAAGTTTCAACACTACTCCATGGTGCAAGTAAGCTGACCACAGAGTCCTTTTGGGATACAGCTTTTGTCCTGGGCTCTGAGAAAGCCAGCTGCTTTGAAACTTTGCAGAGCATCTCCGAGGGAAGCTCTCTTTTTATCCTTATTGGCTTGGTCATACCAGTTGTCGCAATAGGCAGGAATAAAAAGAAGCAAACAGCTTTTGCTCTTTTAGGTACAAATATTGGTCCACAGATACAGACAGAACTTTCCAACTCCAAAGGCTATGTGCACCCGTGACTAACCTTAATTTTCCTGGGTATTAGGGGAATAATAGGCAGTCAGACTTGGGATTCTGAAATCCAGTTGAAGCTAAGCATGAGTAGCAAAGAATAAAATTTACCAGGATAACAATCTTAATATACAAATTAAGAGGAATTCTGTAATTGATTGAATCCATGGAACCCTTGAAAAGTAAGAAGGAGTGATTAAGTTTTTGTTTTGGCATAGATGCCACAGGTCCTTTCCAAACTGAAGGTGTCTGTATGATCCTCAAACTTAAGAATCATTTCCAGTTTCTCTAAATTAAGATTAAGTGACATATTCTCTTCTAAAGTTTTTGTGAAGTAATGGTTTACAATTTGCTATTGTCTAATATAGAAATTGGGACCAGAATTATTTTAATGGGCATTCTAATTAATAAATGTTTTGCAATTTGCTGGTTGAGGGATTCAGTGGCTGAGGGCTCTAGAAATGTGGGAAGTTAATCTATGTGTAGGAGGGATAAGAGAATATATGACGCTTTTGTGTTTAATTACATAAACAAAAGAATACAAAAAGGTTCCAGCTTTAGTGGGTCCCCTTCCATCAAAATTTGTATTTTGAACATAAAAGGGTAGAATTTGGTCATTGGAGAGGAATGCGTTTCAGGGATCTCAGAGTCTTGACACCCCAGTGGCAACAGACCTTTTCTCTCAAAGTGTTAAGATAATAGGTGTCTTTTTACAAGAGAAGTCTAAGACTTCAAGCACACCTACAATTCTGTCAGTTCAATAGAATGACAAATTCTTTTTCCCATGCCTGAACATTTTATTACTATTTATCTATAAGGGGACAAGAAAAGTAATTTAATACTGCTTTTGTGGTGGAAAAATTTGAAATGACTGAAGAACCAGAGCAATACTAGGCTGGAAAGTGTTCATAGGCCCTGAATAGCTTCTAGGGTCTTGATTCTGTAACTCATCTGTACGCATGGATGGGCCATCCAATCCACCATGTGGAGCTTGGGGGAATTATCTGCTCCACAATGAAGATTTTGTTGCTGAAAAGACCCCAAGCACACACAATTTAATGGTTTCCTTTAATATTCTATTTCCCTCAGAAATAATAATGCCTCCTATACAACTTGGGTTTCCATGGAAAGAACTTATATTGCTTGGGATTCAATCATCTCCACATAGGTGCTAAGCCCTTTACTTCTCTGGGCCTTAGTGTGCTCATATTTGACCAATGATATTTGGAAAGTGGAGACTCTTCCTATCCCAACCCCCTCAATAAGTACTTTTCCTTTGGCCTCCTTGAACTCTGTCTTACCCCTTCCTTCCTCCACCCCTTCCCCACACCCTTGGTTCTGACCATGTAATTTTTGGTGTATCCTCAATAATGATAAACTTGATTACATTTGAAGAAAGAGATTATATCAGAACAGCATACCATTTCATATGGTTTTTCATCATTTCTCAGAGCAGCTTCTGGGTTTAGGCTCCTGCATCCTCTTCAGGCTCATGCATTATAGATGAAGTACAGCTGTGACCAATAAAGATCTTTCTTTCAGAGTGAAAACAGGTCCCCTCCGTGTGGCCCAAAGGCTGGGGTGAGACAGAGGAGGGGGCTGACACCTTCTGGCTCATCTCTTTGATGGGCCTTCCAAAAATAGGCCTCTCTTGTTTGGTTTTTACTTTCTCTTTTCTCCTATTGTGTTAGCCCCTAAATCCATGCCCTCCAAGCCTTACTACTGATATGTGTAAAGCAACATGGAAACATATAGAACAATATTGTTTTTACCTGCATATGGAGAGTCAGAAAGCACTGCTATACCCATCTCGTTGCTGAACTTATTCTGAGTTCTGAGTTTTTAAAATCATGGTGCATGTGGAAAGGCTAATACTCAAAGCATAGTTGTATAGCTTGACTTTAGGGTAAGAAGGTATTGCTTTCAGCAAGGGAAGCGTGGAAGTTTCCCAAGGAAGGTAGTATTTGAGCTGAGCCTTGGGAGGTGGTAGGGTTTCTCCAGGTAGTAAGGAAGAGTGAGGGGAAAGGCAGGGTAAGTCGGTGGGGAAAGGCAAAGGGCATTGTGGTGAGCGGCTCAATTTGTTTGCAGTGAGGCTTCCCTGTAGAAAAAGTAGCCACTATATAGCTCAAGGAACTGCATTGCAGCACCATGTTTGACCTTACCTGAAGGCCTTTAGCTCCAGAGTTACACTTTCTTTCTGATCATCAGGAATATAAGGGAAAGGAAGCCTGGGTGATTGTCCCTGACACTTCATTTCAGAATAAAGGACTGCAATCATTCAAGGAGTTGTCTCAGAAGTGATAGATTTTCCATCCCTATTTGAATAGCGCTAGTATCTCATTTCTGGATATGAAACGATCATGCATATCCAACAATCTTCTTTGCCGTCTTCCCATCCTCGCAGAAAAAATACTCTCATACCCCGTCATCCATCTAGAAACATTCGATGGGTTAGTCTTCTTCCAGGGCAGGGCTATGGCTTACCTGATTGCTACTGCACTTGAGATAGCCCAGAAATGTCTTTTACTCTCAGTAAGCAAAGACCTGATCAATTTAATCTGGCCAACATCAACCTGAAAAACATATGCCTCTTTATAGGAAAAACACATGTGTATGAAACCGCCTGATCCCTCACCTTCTTCATCATTCACAGGCCTCTTCCTGTAGGTGAGACAGAGATTTTGCATGCCTCAGAAGTAGGCTGAATGTGTTATTCCACCCAGGGAAATTACTGCTCATCCAGAAAAAGGGCCTATTTATACGGACCAGGGAAAAGCAAACACTGAGGCCATTTATTTGCTAGCTGTGAGCCCCAGGGGCAGAATTTAACTTGAAGATTTAAAATTCAGTGTGGACTGCTTGGTCAATTTTCAAACTTGCGAGATTATTTTCTGTGTTGGTCTCTTAATTGCCAGTACATAGTTTTTTGTTTTGAATGTTCTGCATCCAAATGCTATAGACCTACTCAGTGCTCTGAAACAAAGTTTGGGATGTTGTCAAATTGTTATCAGATTGTATTAGTCAGTTTGGGCTGCCGTAACAAAATATCATAGACTGGTTGGCTTAAACAACAGGAATTTATTTCTTACAGCGAGTCCAAGTCCAAGTCTATTCGGCTCCTGGTGAAAGCTTTCTTCCTGGCTTGAAGTCAGCAGACTTCTTGCTGTGTCCTCACATGGCCTTTGTTCTGTGCTAGGACAGGAGGTGGGGAGAGAAAGATATTTCTTTCTTTCCTTATAAGGCTACTACCCTGATCATGAGGGCCCTACTCTCATGACACAGTCTAACCCTAATTACTTCCCAAAGTCCTCACCTCTGAATACCATTATGTTGGGGGTGAGTTTGGGGGTGGGACCCAACCTTCAGGCCATAACGTGTCCTGGAGGCAGTGGCTTCCTAACAGACATTGTGGAAAGATGTGGCCAGGCACAAGTCTTCCAAGACTCGGCTCGTTATGTCCTAACATGGATGATCACTGGTGTGTCATGAACTGGAAAAACTAGAAAAGCCTGTGGAAACGTGATACCACAATGATATAATGACACTTGCTCAAGATGACGATGATGATGATAATAAAAATCACAAAGCTAATAGTGTATACAGTACATACTGAGTATAAGTTATGCCAAGTACTATACTGAGCTCTTTCATCCATATCATGTTAACCCTTCCAAGAAGAAAAGAAAGTGAAGCCCTGGCTGGTGGCACAGTGGATAAGGTGCCAGCTTGCGAACCCAAAGGTTCAATTCCCCAGCCAGGGCACATAACCAGGTTGCAAGCCAGGTCTCCAGCCAGGTGGGTGGCTGGAGGCAGGTAAAAGGCAACCATACACTGATGTCTCTTTCTCTCGCTGCCTCTCTCCGCCTCTCTCCCTTCCCCTCTCTCTAAAAATAATAAATAAAATCTTTAAAAACAAAACAAAACAAAAAATGGAAAGAAAAAGATTTTGATGTCTCACCTCTTACAGATGAAGGAACTGAAGTTTTGAGAGGTTAAGAAACTTGCCCAAGGTCACATATCCAAGAAGATCTGTTTGACTTTAAGTCTGATGTTCTTTGGTCTAGACCACTTAGCCTAAGAGAAAAAATAACAGCCTTTCTGAAACTTACTTGTGAAATTTAATTGGTAGACTTAAGAATAATTTTTTAAAAGATTTTATTTATTATTTTCAGAGAGAGGGGAAAGGAGAGAAGCCTTTCACCTTTCTCCAGCCACGGACCTGCTGGAGACTTGGCTGGAGACCCGGCTGGAGACCTGGCTTGCAAACTGGTTTTGTGCCCTGGCTGGGGAATCGAAGAATAAATCTTTTGAATATTGGATGAAAAATGGGTAGTGTTAGGTTCATTAAATGCATCCAGAATTCCCTTTTTATAACAAAGCAGGCGGAGTGTTGGGGCTGTGGAAGTGGCGCGCCCTTGGAAAAGCTTGCTAGAGCCTGCAGGCTGCAGTGGCAGCCCGCAGAAGAAATGCGGCTTCGAAACAGGATCGCCACATTCAGTTGGGCTGTCGGAGCTCTGCCCAGTGCTGAGGGACGCCATTGAAAGATGTGTTCTCCGCAAAGGTCCACCCTGGCGTTGTGCAGCGCCACCACCTGTGGGGACACATGCAGCAAGCGGTCCTGGTCCAGTGCTGGACTCCAGTGGAGGCGTGCCCGCTACAGCAAGATTAATCTGGGCAACTCATTTCCCTTCCAGTGTTGCGGTTTCCATCAAGCCGTAACTGTGAACGTTAGCTTTCGAAACTCTATGTTTTTTAAAACGTACTAGACAATAGCTTTGGGGGGAAATGGGAAAAGAATATGGTTAGCTATTGTCTTGTGTTGATTTATAGAATAGTATTTTCAAGGCTAGGTACTGGTTTGGATTCTTTTTTAATGTTTTTTTCCTTTTATTTTTTTTAAAACGATTTTATTTATTTAATTTTAGAGAGAGAGGAAGGGAGGGAGAAAAAGAGGGAGAGAAACATTAATGTGTGATTGCCTTTGGCATACCTCCCAACTGGGGACCTGACCTGCAACCGAAGCATGTGTGCTGACTGGGAATCGAACCAACATTCAATCCACTGAGCTACACCAGCCCAAGGCTGTTTTTTTGTTTTTTGTTTTCTTTAGAAGTGTAAAATTATGGTTTGTGTCCTGTTACTCATATCTTTGGAAACATTACCTACTTATCAGCAAATTTTTTTTTTACATTTTGTTAGTATTTGACTGTTGTTTTAATAAATAATGGAGCTAAAGTGGTTTTCTATCTTATATAAAAGGAGGTTTTCCCTGAGTTGAGTTAGAAGTAATGAGGAAGAAAGAGATGTGTACGCCTTAGTCTCTGCTGCTGTCTGTACTTGGAAACACAGATTAATTTTTATTATTTATTTATTTATTTTTAAAGATTTTATTCATTATTTTTAGAGAGAAGGGCAGGGAGGGAGGAAGAAAGGGAGAGAAACATCAATATATGGTTGCCTTTCACCTGCCTCCAGCTAAGAACCTGGTTGGAGACCTGGCTTGCATCCTGGTTATGTGCCCTGACTGGGGAATCAAACCAGCAACCTTTGGGTTCGCAGGCCAGCCCCTATCCACTGAGCCACCAGCCAAGGCTCACACATTAATTTTTAAATGAGTACATTAATGATGGGAGGAAAAGGAAAAATATGTTAATCTCTAGGATAAATATGTGATCAAGAAACTAGGTTACTTCTTTTTCAAGTGGTGAGAATAATTTGTCTGGTTTTTTTTTTTTTGGATTATATATTTAGATAATATGAAATAAGCTTTGGTAATGAGGTGTTAAAACATCTTGAAATTTCCTTAAAAATGGAAATTAACTATTTAGGCTGTAAATTAAATGATCAGTAATGACTATGAGGCAGGCTGCAATAAATATTCTTTCTGTTTTCATAAATTATTTCTCTATCAGTAGAAAAACTTTTATGAAAAAAAAAAAGACCTAGAGCAAAACTAATTATTATATTTACATCTTAGTTTTGAGAGCGACTTGATAGTTATTTCTTTTTATTATTGCTGCCCAACCCCTTTAAGGAGAAAAGAGATTTAATAATAAAGTACTATGTAGCATTATTTATGATCATTGGTTAAATCTGGTACATTTGAGGTCTCTTTATGTTGTGAAGTTCATCATTGAAAGACAGGCTTTGCAGTTTTTCTGTAAATATTCTATTGCCCTGAATCTTTTGACTTGGGAATTTTTGTCCTTGAAATTCTAGGTTATTAATTTAATTGATGTAGTCATTGGAGATCCATTTGCCTTATCTTTGCAGTTAAATAACTAAGGTTTAAGCAAATGCTAAGCAGAAGCCCAAGAGAGGGGTCTAGCTCAGAAGGAGAACCTTTTGTCCTTTGTGGCTGTCATCTTGTGCCACAGCCCACTGAGAGCACAGTTTGAGTTTGAACTGAAGGAGAAGGAACCTCTAAGAAGGCTTTCTTCTCCTTTCTGACTTTTCCATATTGCGAAAAATATGGACATCTAAATTTGTCAGGTTTTAAGAAGGGCTGATCAATTTGTTCCATGTAAGTAAGCTGCAACTGAGGTCAGAAAATTCTAAAAGCCTAAAGTTGCTAAAACAAGGGTAAACATTCACTCCCATTTGAACAAGGTGAAAAATGCATTTTCTGGAGACTTTTGACAAAGAAAGTATCCAGCAGTAGATTTTGTTTTCCTAAGACCAGCACAGGTAAAGGTCAGCAATCATTAGTAATTTTGACCCGCTGTTAGTAGTTGGTTGTTCTTCATAATGGTTGGCAAACACTTAAAATCATTAGTTTTGGTCTTTATCACATTGCCTCATGTGTTTACTGTCTTCAGAGTAACTGGGAAATAATCTTTTTTCACGAGTAATTATAATTTAGTAGTAATTGGATGCCCAACATACAAATGGAATGATGCGCAAACATACAGCTTTCACTGCTGTTGTCACTGGCAGCTGAAGACAGACTGATTTGTCCCATCATGTGTGTCAGAATTACCCATTTGAAAAGAACCATTTTATCAGTCAATAATTTTGTATCTTGTGGATAACTCAGAAATAATAACTATCTTAGGAATATTTTTATCAAGGCCAAAGAAAACAAAGGCATATGGTAGAGAATAATGCAAACATATTAAAAAACAAAAAGTAGATAGCAAATGTGATTGTGGGAACTGCAGCCTGTTAAGAAGCTGTGGAAGGAAAGGCAGCTGTACCACAATATGAAGCAAGGTGTTCCTCACCTAAATTGTGTTGTTTGACCTTGTTCTCTCCCCTTCTTGATATTGTTTCTCCACTCATGGGACTCTGATGAGCGTGAAAATGAAAGTCAAAAGAAAAAGAAAGCATGACCTAATGATAACCAAAAAACAGAATCTTGACTGATTCCTTAAAAAGAAAAGAGCTTTGATTCATTAAAGAATATTAGGTTAGGAAAACTCTTAGAGGTCATTGACCACAACTCCATGATTTTTCCCTCACTCTCTCCCTTCCCTCCTCCTTCCCTTCCTTCCTTCCTTTCTTTATTCACACATTTAACAAAGAGATACTGACCTAATCTAAGTACTGGGGAACAAGAGAAACAACCCCTCTGACCCACAGAGTATACATTTTAGTGGGGAGACAGTCAACACAGATAAGTAACCAAGTTTAGATTATATGTGCTGGGAAGCAAACGCATCAGGATGAGGGTGGCTGGAGTCTAACTCTAGGTTGAGGAGGACTTCTCTGAAGTTGTGTTGTTTGTGCTGAGACCTGAGTGATCAGAAGGAGCCAACCACAGAGCATTACAGCAAGAAGGGGTGGCAGACACAAAGCACTGATGCAGGAAGAAGCTGAGCAAACTTGAGTAACAAAAAGAAGGTGGGGTGGTTGGAGCTTGGTGACAAGAGGTAGGGGGAGGGGATAAAATCAGAGGAGCTGGCCAGGTCAAGATCATGAAGGCCTTTTTAACTGTGGTCACATAAGTTTCGATTAAGAGACTCTAATCTGAACAGCTGAGTGAGATGAATTTCAAGCAAGGAAGTAGGGCTATGACTTCCCTAAACAGAATCACATGGTGTAGAATATTTGCTCAAGAAGCACTAATTGCCTTCTCTCTGCATAGAGTAGGGCTATGTGTTGAGGAATTATAATATATATATATATATATATATATATATATATATATATATATATATATATAACACCTTCTTGCCTTTTAGAGTTCACAATTTGCTGAAAATATAAGACTCACAGATGAAACAATTGATGTTGTACCTATGTAAGAAATCAAAACATGCAACCCTGGCTGGTGGGGCTCAGTGGATTGGTGAACCCAAAGGTCGCTGGTTTGATTCCCCGGCCAGGGCACATAACCAGGTTACAAACCAGGACTCCAGCCAAGTGAAAGGCAACCATACATTGATGCTTCTCTCCCTTTCTTCCTCCCTCCCTGCCCTTCTTTCTGAAAATAATGAATAAAATATTAAAAACAAAAAAGAAAAAAACCCATGACGTACGATGTGGCCCAATGGTAAGGAGCACTGGGTTAAGAATGAGAACACCTGCTTAAATCTACTTCTCAAAGCCTTGGTTTTGCCTTCCAGAGAAAGAGGAATAATAATGCCTTTCTTGCCTCTCTCCTCAGGGCCTTGTGGTAGATCAAAAGAGACAATATTTGTGAAAATGCTTTGGGAAGACACTTTCAAAAACATCAAGTATTATACAAATGTAATGAGAGTGTGTAGCATAGGTAGCTGGGCCTGGATAAGGGACCAGATTCTGGAGAGTCTTAAATCTAGATTAAAAGTTGGCTTTATTTTGAGGGTAAAAGCTCATTAGAGGCTTTAGAAAAGGGAAAGCTGTGATCAATAGTTTCCTTCATGCATTCATGAATATGTGGAAAACTGAGTAGAGAGGAAGGAGGAAAGCAAAAGATTATTCTCAAGGTTTTGAATTTTCACTCCTGGGAGAAGGATGGGTCTATCACTGGAAATTCTGAAGTTGTGAAGGGACAGATAATGAGCCAGGGTCTGAAAACACTGAGAACCCAGAGATGGCATGTTCTTCAGGGGGACTGTGCTGCAGGGAGGTAAGGTGACTCAGGTTTGACTACCATCAGATTTTGCAGGTAGCTAAACCATGAAGTAGGCTCTGTGAATGAGCAGGAAATGGGTAGAGAAAGTACTGAGGCAATGAGGACTGGGCATCTGTTATACCCTGAATCAAAACAGAAAAGAAGTAGAATGACAGGTGAAGCAGGACTGAAAAAGCACAGGTGTTCTTTCCCCCGGGAGTGTCCTGCCTACTTTTCCTCCCTTGCAAATCTTGGCCTTTTGATTCCCTCTTGAACTTCTGGACCCAGCTCACATCCTCCTCAACATTTTCTTTGGCTTGGTTTCTCCGATGAAAGGATCCCAGTCGTGTAACTCTGGCACCCAGTATATCTTCTAGTAACATGCCAGGCCTGTGTGTTAACTACTGGACTCTGTTCTGACTTCCCTATTGGATTACACATTTCTCGAAGGCAGGGATGGTGCCAAACCTAATGCCTAACAGAGACTTGGATTCATGGATAGATGTTTGATAAGTGACTGCATCCAGAACTGAGAGAGAAGGTGGCTTTGAGAAGCAACAATGGTAGAAATAAGGAATAGGAATACATGGTGTGATATAAAATATTAAGCATTGATAGGAATATCTGATTCAAGGTTAGGGATCCTTAGAGATCTTCAAGAAGCTGAATCAGTAGAATAGGATTAAAGTGGCCCAATGGAGACCTTAATGCATGGAGTGGGGAGAGGTTGAAGAAAATAAAAGGGTGGTGGTCAAGTAGAGGTGGAGGGGTCCTTTACACCCAAAGTTTGGTAGAGAAATAAAAAAGATTAGAGGATAAGCAGAGGTTTTGTCCATTTTTCCATTTTTGTTTTTGATATGAAGAAATCCAGGACTCATGGCTAAATCTCTCCAAACTATAATTAGCTATTACACCTATACAATGCCAGACATTCAGAGATTTTTGACATCATGCTGTCCACCCTTACCTGGAAAATTCCACCATGATCTATGACTAAATGCTCTGCCAACAGTCAGCACAAGGGTTATTTTAACCTACATGGCAACTGCAAGTTTTAATTTATTATTTATGAACCTTTACAGCTGTATTTCCCTGAGAATGAATTGCTGGTTCATTTATCAGGTGTGAAGGAGGGGATGTTAACAGGTAGGCCCGAGAACTTGGGAGAAAGGATAAGCCATTTAAATCATGGCTGGTGAAGGTGCAGAGAGGTTCCTGACAGGACAGTGAGGTAAGGTGGAGAGAATGCCAAAAGCTGATTGATGTCCCTCCTTTGGGTCAGAAAATATAAATCTCTCTCACAGAGATTTGAGATTGACAGCATCTGCACTTTCCAAACTTTATTGAATGTAGGTTTAAAAAGCCATCTCATTCCAATTAAAGCATACCACTGCGTCACATATACCCGGGCTTGGATTTTCTGATTAATAAACCCCTGGCCATGTTTTAGGACCCAGATGAAGGTTACCTCCATTCCCTAACTCTCCAAGTAGGGATAGGGATGACTTTCTCATTTTCTATTTTTATTTATTTTTATTTATTTCTTTCTTTATTTTTAGCATCCAGCACAAACCAACCAAACAGGCTCTTAATAACACTTTGTTGAATGAATGAATGAAATGTCATGAAACCGACCTTAAACAAACTTGGATTATTCTCAGACACATAGTTGGTTGATCAGTTTTCTTTTTAAGACCACTTGTGCTAAAACACAGGAGGCCACGTGGAGTGAGGATTAGGCAAGAGGATATAAAGAGCCCAAGCAACAATGCTTCTGAATAGTGTCAGGAGAAGGAACCACCATAAGGCAGGTGAGGGAGTGTGTGAAGGAGGCTGAGGGGACTGGCCAGTGATTTTTGGACTCCCCGGTGGTGGCCCAGAGAGGCACCAGAGTTGGGGAATTTGCATAGAGCAGGGGAAGCGACAGCTTTTTCTCGAAGCTCTTTCCCGAAGCTTGTTCAGGCTTGACCACACAAGGCCACCTCTGGCAGCAAAAGTGAGCTGTGCTGGAAAACAGACAAAAAGAAACTCATCTCATTCAGAGCAAACTAATTTCCAGAAGTCCACCAAAGGATGCAAAGGAAATTTCTCAAAGGCAGAAACTGCTATAGAATTTTCTGGAAAACAGAGGCTGATATATACTTGCACATGGCAATAGTCATATTGTTCAAAGAGTTTTTCTTTTTGCTGAGAACTTTTTGCTGAGAACTATGGTCTCTCCTCTGTCCCACACTGGAGGCCTCTACCAGAAGAGGAAATGACCTTTGGTCTTACAGGCATATAATGTTTTATTTATTTCCTAGAGTTTGTGTGCTTCTCAAAAATTCAAAAATATTAAAACCAGATAAATTGTTTAAAGTTTGACAATATAATATTACAGTTATATAAAAACATAATCCATTTAAATGTAAATTGGATTAATCCATTGAATGACTTATCTGGACTAGAATGATTATGTGAACAAGTCAAATTACAAATTACATGATATATCTCATGTTCCATAAATTAATGAGTCATTTTATATTTGTAAAGGTTCAAAAATCTTTCAAACTTTATATATGAGGTTTGCATACATTTTATTTCCTTAATTCATTACATTTCACCATTTTTTTGAAATTTTCAGGAGATTTGTCATCACTAATTGAAGTGAACTGATAAAGGCTAACACATTATTTGGGCATGGCTTGGTGAAAGAAGACAGCAAGAATTTCCTGGACTTGCTAGGGCAAGACAATACGATCAGAAATTTGGGGGTAACCCTGTGACCTAAGAAAACCTTTCCAACAATGGCTCTCTGAAGATCCAGGTGTGTTTCCGTGTTTAGATGTCATGTAGTATATAACGGTCCCAGCCTTTGGTGGTTCCAAACAGGGGTAATACAAATAGCACTGAGCTTTGTCACATTTATCTTGGGTGACATTGAACAAATAATTTAACCTTTTCATGCCTCCGTTTTCTCATCTCCATTATGAAGCAGCTGACACTGGTCCTCCCCCACTTTACAAGTGTGAAGTTATAGACTATTATAACTGAAAGTAAGCATATCCACCAAACACAAACTCTTCCCGTCTTGGGTCAGCAGATAGTAACTTTGAACCAAAGGAAGGAAAAAGGCTCAGCACTGATGTTGATTGAATGTAGATGGGCCCTCACCAGGGAGGGATCTAGGTGCACTACTTCCCAGACTTGGAGGCTTTTTCTTGATGAAGCATCTTCTGGGTCTGATGTTCTAGGTAATACACCTTGGGAAATGTTAATACAATGGCATCAATAGTACACTAGGATTATAGAAGATTCCTAAAACTGATAAAGGCCACCTGGAGAAAGACTAATTTCTGAAAAGCAAGCTAATGATTAATTCAGTCATGACTTATTTTATAATCACAAACTATAGAGACCGGGTTATCTGGATTATAAAATAAGAATATTTTTAGTATTTAAAAGACAACCATTTAGCCAGATCTGATTAATTTTGTGGAACCACAGTGAAAAACCTCAGATAACTTTACTGTGCCACTTAGACTTTTAAACTATCACATTTGAACAATGCTGTTTTATGGCTTTAATGCCACACTCATGGGTTACAGTTTCTGTCTTTCTGTGTAATGATGTCTCTTATTGCAGAGGGACAGCTCTGCTTCTGGAACGGTTCTTCTACCTGCCACCAGGTGGTGGCTCACCTGTGATAATGATGAGGGTGATCAAGTCTATCTAGACTCACTATTCCTGAAGGGATGGAGGAGGAATTCAGTTCCCTATTTAAAAATTCCTATAAGATAAAATGAGGCAGGTGAAAGGCGTTGATGTCTCTTTCCCTCTCTGCCTCTCTCCCTTTACCCCTCTCTAAAAATAATAAATAAAATATTTTTTTTTTTTTTTTTTTTTAAGATAAGGTTGTTGGCAGTTTAGGTGCTCATATCTAAGAAATATAGAAACTGGGACTCCAGAGAAATTTTGAATTTGGAAAATTGAATTTACTTTTCAATGTTTCAATTAGGTGGTTGGAGGAGGGGGTGATGGTTGAAAACCCCACCTTTGGAACAGGGAAGGCTCTGTATTTTATTCTCTAGAGCACTATTTCTTAACTCTAGTTTTTAGAGATATATCCCTTTTTGATTCTGTTGAAAGCTATGCACCTTCTCCACAGAAAAATGCACAGAATTAATAGACTCTGGTGACTCATAAAAACCTTGTCTGTGATCTCTGTTTAAAGCAGGAACCCTTTGTGTTTAGAAATAGTCTTATGTTTCAGAACTAACCTGACTTTTGTTTTGTTTTCCCAAAGGAAACTTTAGAATTTTGCCCGAAGAAGATAGGTTATAGGAATACTGGGGTTCCTTCTCCAAAGTTATTTCTGTTAACTGTATATTTGGATTGACTACTTCATATTTTTCTGCTTTGAACTGGATGCTTGCTCTTGGGTAAAGATGACTCCTTTCCATCTCATGGGAAGAGAAAGTTTCCCATTGAAAGAAAGAACATTGAGAAAGCTTCAGTTGAGGGCTCATTTGATTTTGTATTTGAGATAATAACCTAATATATATTCCAAAAGGAAAGATTTGGATTCACCAATCAGAACCAGACTAGACTGTTTAATAGAAATTAGCTTTGAAATCATACCATTTAGTTGTTTTTTGGGGGGAAATATATATATGTATGTGTATATATATATATATATATATATATATATATATATACTCCTTTCAAAGTGTCTGCCAACAAATGACAGGAGCAGTGATAATTTACAACACTAGAAAATGTTTCAGAAATTTCAGAAATAATCAAAGCATCACAGGCAGGGAGGAAAAAATTTAAAGGTGTCTTTGAGCCAGCACAGTTTTGTTTTCTTTCCTGGTTAAGTTAGGATCTCAGGACCATGAACACAAATTAAACCTCACACTTCCTGGCATATACCTGGTGTACGTGCCCTCTAAAAATGAGATCTACTTACAATATAAAATGGAAAATTTAGGATAATATCTAGAGTACTGTAATGGGCATGGTTGTTTTATATTCCATACAAAATTATGGGTGTATCAACATTGTGCAATATGTAGTATCTACCCAAACTCAGCAAATATAAGTTATAGAAATATAACCATAGCACAATGCGGGAAACTAGCAGAACTCAGTATGTTAGGTATGAACTGAACAGCTTTACTTTAGTTTAATAAAATATTTGTGTGTCGGAGAGACTGATGAATCCAAGACACATGAAACTGAACTTGAAATTAGGTCTAGTCTTAGCTACAGTAAACTATAGACACAGAAGTAAAATGCAGGCCAAATAATTTCCTATAACTGCTTAATTCCAGGAAAAGTGAAAGACTAAAGTAGAGACCATTTATCATTGCTTTTTGACTTCTCTCTCAGTGAAGGAACTCCCTTTCTTTTTTGAAGAATTCCCCATCTAATGAGCCATAGTGGGAAATAGGGAACACATTCTACTGTGGGAGTAGAACATGACAGATGAGGGCAGCGCCAGTTGCTCTGAGACTTAGGTGTGGGCATCTGAGCTGACTTCCTTGCGTTAGGATCAGTAGGTAGCAGGGACTTGCAGGACTCTGTTCTGGTGTGGGTCATGGTGAGGTGGGGCACTCTGGCTACAGGGTCCTGCAACCTGTGCTGGGGATGCTGGCAGAGCATGTGGCTGGTGCATGTGAATGGCCAGAACCCCCAAAGCAGCAGGGTCCTCACAGGACAGTGATGAAATATGGTTTGGGGCATAGCTCATAGTATGTAGCCTCAAGTCTGGCTCTTGGCTTAGAGAGTATCCTTTTAAGAATGAATTCCTTTTCTGCTTAAATTAGAATTGTTTCTGTTCTACTAAGAATCCTCACAAATGCAACTCATATTTGATTATGTCATATTTTAAGTTTTCTGCTGAGAAGCCACACAGCCAGGCCTTTTCAATGCTCAGTACTTAGTATAATTGCCCATCATGTAGACAAGACATTGGAAAATGTTTCACTTGATTGTGGTGCTTAAGATAACATATCTTTGACTTACAAATTTGACATCGTCTTTTGCTCGTGTTGTGGTGCCAACATCCTACTTTGAAGAACATTAGTCAAGAACAGAAAGTTCCACCCACTTCCAAGGAAGTGATGCACACCAAACCAATCAGCAAAACCAGAACCTATTTGAGACAAGAGAAAAAGTGCTCCAAGTTCTACCTAAACCAGGGTCCTCAATGCTGGATGCCCATTCAAATCTCCTGGAGCAGCTTAGAAAATTCTTCCTGCCCAGGCCCTACCCCAGATCAATTAAACTGGAGTTCCTGGTGTGGAAGCCCAGATAGCAGTATTTTGAAGTTCCTTACATGATCTTAATGTGCAACCAGGATTGTGATCCACTCTAAACAGAAGCTTTTCCCTTGCTCTGGTTTTGGGTGTGATTTCAGTATCGTGTGTACAGAGAGAGACTATCGATAGTCTCTCTCTGTAACATATATTCCCTGAAATAGCACTGACCTTTTTGACTTCCATATCATATTGCCCTGCTAACAGATTCAGTGAAATTGGGCACTCTCTTTGACATGTCCCTTTTTCCCTTTGCTGCTTTCTAGGTTTCTCTGGCCTGCAGAATGGCTGGCTATGGCTGTTTCTCTGCATATACTACAATTCAACTCATTTTTCAAACTATATTTCATGGACTTATTTCTCACGTATATATTTATCTGTACTCCCATTTCAAATTTTTGTGTCTTTAAGCAGTTTAGATAATTGCACTTTGTGTGTGTGCACATATGCATGTGTGTATTTAAGGCACCAGAGAATCTATTGCTGTGTTTCATTTTAGACATTAATTCATTCTGTGTGCTAATAGGGAAGGCTTTAAAATGTGTCAGTCTACCTTTTACAATGATTGGCTTTAGTTGGTTTTACACTTCAGAGTTTGAGTTTGGATTAAAAATTAAATATGCTTTAACTCTTCTCATTATACCATTTTACATACATCCAATTAAATTTTACTAATTAGCTTTCTACCATCATTAATGTTTAAATGTTGTGTGTTCAGGCAAAGTCACTGTTAACTTCCAACTATTTCTATTTCTAATTAACTTACAATCAGGTTTTATTTCACAATGAATTATTTTACTATTATATATATATATATAATACTGGATTGTTTCTACTATAACTAGTGTGTAACTTGAAGTTGAAGATATGTTTATAAGATTTACCATTCAATTAGAAATTTTAGAGGGACAAAGACAATATATCTTAATTCTTAAGTGATCAAAGATAGAAAAATAGAAAGTGGAAATCTGCTTGTACCCATTAACAAAAATCAGAATTTCTGACTCAAATGACTCATTTTCGGTATCCATTTACAACATTACAAGCTCAACAGAAATTTTATTCTTCACTTGTATTGGAGTTTCACAAAATCCATGTAAAAGTTATCGTAGTCTAGATGGCAAACACCCAAGGAGCCATTCTCTCTCCAGCATGGAATATTCCTAATGAGATGGCTTTTCCCTCTTTCTGCATAAATGTTTCATTAAAACAAGAGTTTCAACTAATGTTTTAGTGAACTCTTCAATAATAGTTGAGATGCTGGAAATAAAAATGGCTTATGCAGAAACAAAGGATGAAAGAATTAGCATTGATGTGTCTTATTTCATAGAAAATGAAAAGCTTTATTAGTTTATGTTTAGTTTTAGTCTCAATATACACATTTGTGGTGACATATCTTATTCTTTGACTAATTCATGGGCAGTCAATGCACATACATTGTCATGTGATCATTGAAGTTACGAGATGATAAGCTTCTAGAGGATTAAGACTATGTCTTCTATTCTGCATGGTTTTCATCTGTTTAAAAAAAAAAAAAAAAAAACAAGAGGAAAGGACAAGATAAAATGATGGCTAATGTCTTGTTTATCACCACAACTTGAGTTCTTGGCCTTGCCCTCTAATGTGTAGCACACAATTGAATGGTCAATAAATACTTATAAATATACCAATGAGAATGATGTTGCTGTATTTTACTGATTCAAAAACAGACTTTTTGTTTCACATTTATCATCTCTGAAACAAGATTCATCTTGTAATCGATGATGTGTCACAGTTCAATTAACAGTGGGCTCCTTGTTGGTTTCTTGTCCCTCCTTAGTAGGTACACTAATGGTACATCTTATAATAAAGGGAGTACTTAGATTCAATAAAATAGGGTATTTATTTAGTCTCACTTTTTTTCAAAAAGAATTTGAAGCAGTTTATTAAAGTACATGAGATAAGGTAAGATAAATAGATGTAATATAAAAAATAAAATAAAGCCAAGGTAAGGTAAATTAAAAAATAAAACAAATATATTTTAAGGGCTTGTCAACATGCAGCTGTGGGTTCCAAATTTGGCTATGTTTTTATTGATATTTGAGACAAAATTGGAAATTAGAATGCTCCTTCCTAGAAAAAGCTTAAAGTAGACATCTGTGTAAATTTTTTAATATGTAACAAACATGCTCTGCACAATCCAGTTTCCTTATACCAAGATTTTCTAAGGCCTTAGGAACCTGCCTTCCCACTTTCCCATGCCCCAGCAACATTTTTCTTTCTTCTATAAATTTCTTATCCTGACTACACTATGTCTCATTTGTCACTACCTATTAATTTCATCTTATCAGAAAACCAATACTTAGTGTGTTTCACTAATGAACCAGTAATTGGAATTGTATGTGCTACAAGAGAAAACATGTCCCTGACTGTACTTTTTTTTTTTTCCTCAACCACAAATTGATAAGATTAGGATGATGCTATTTTAGACCCACAAGTCAAACAAATGGTTAATGTTTAGAAATACCTTGACGTGTTGCGTTTGTTGTAGAGATTATCACAGCAGTGAGTCTATTTAGAATTTGTGGTTATTTCATTTTTTCCCTGCCCGCCACAGAGTGTATTGATATATGTGCCTAGATTCTGGTGTTTATCATCACCTTGACAGTGTCTATTAACAGGCTGTGCAGAAAAATATCCATCTGGATAAAAGTGACAGTATAATGGGCTGGACTGTATGGCTCAATTTTATGATGGAGCCACTGGGCTGCCTCAGTGAAACAATTCTTTCCCTGCTTTGTTAAAGAAATAAATTATCAAATTTTCATGTTAACTCTAATAGAACTCTGAACTAATTGCATTAATTTGGTCATGGAATTTTTATTTGCATCAAAATAGATTTTAAAAACATTGGGTTATTTCACATATTTATATACAACTTTTATTAGCATCTTTATTCAGCTTGTTGCTTATATTTTGTTGATTGTATCAGACTAAACATTTGACATGTTTAAATGCAGTCCACTTTTTCCCACTTTTTAAGAATAATTATGCTAGTTACATGTCGTGTATCAGTGAAAACTTTTTGTGAAGTTTTATGGGAATACATGGGAAGTTGGTGATGCTCAATACAAGATTATTAAAACATTGAAAAATCATTTACTCCTATTTTCAGAGGGTTTGTTGTATAGGTAGGATACAATCTGAATGTGGAAAGCCATTGAATTCTTCATGGTTATAAAGAAATTGAAGTTGTTTTCCTATAGGACAATTAGTTCTGGAAACAGAAGCATGTGTCAGTTGAAGTACATCTGTGATACAGCCTCCGCTCCTGCTGAGCATAAGGTTATCTGTGAGTTGTTTTAACTGGACATGAAAAGGGATGTCCATGACAATTCAAGGCCAGTGGTCCACGTGATTCTATAATTACTTTTGCCACTTTGCTTTTGTGGAGTCGTTCATTATGAGGCTGGTCTTATCTTGTCATACCTCCATGTCATTAACAATGTTTTAGTGTATTAGTGACCAAGTGCAGTTTTAACAGTTGGAGATTACAGTGGGCCAGCTGCCAGTAGAGTGAGTGGCATTTGAAGCCCTGTAATTGTTTAGTGAATTTCTGTTATATGGTAACAATAATATTGGAAATATGAGAAATAGATTTTTCTCTAATGTGTCAGATACATACATGAAAAGGAAAGTGTACACAAAACCAAAGCTACTAAGTGGGTTAGCAAATTATAAATCATCAATATTTTCCAAGTTAAAATAAATTGACAATCTACCATTACCCTAACTTCTCACTGTAAAAATTCAAAGTCTCAGCTTTCAAAGGAAAACAGAAAGAAAACAGAGCCTGAACCAAAACTCAACACTGAGATTTGGTGATTTGATGTGAAATATCCTCCATTCTGAGCTCAACTATTTTGGATCAGTGGTTCATTTGTATGAACTTAGTGTTTTATCCAGTAGCTGTTTTTTTAGCCTTCCTTTCACTCCCTACTTCTTCACTCTCAATAAGCATTTATTTCTCCATTGTTCTAACTTTCCCTAGTGAAGGTCACAGTGAAGGTCACAGTGAAGGTGCTATGTTGGAGATAGGGTTGAATTTAAAGTGATGTTGTTTTCTGAAACAAAAAAAATAGGGAATGGTTCATTTTCTTTTAAAACCCAGTTTGTCTTTTTCTGGATAACAATTAAATTTCAATCAGGCAGAAATGATATCATTTATTTGGTAAAGGATTTTTATAAAAAACCTTAAATTAAGATGCCTCTTTCACTGAATTAAGCATCTTTAGATTCATTAGTTTTCAGTGCTATAAATTGTTTTTGCTTTGTAGGTTGGACTGTAAAATATGTAACTAGATAATTTCATGGTAGCATATTTCCAAACCCTATAAAAGATTTATTACGAAAATGTGAGGCTTCTCCTAAATTATAGGAGAAATAACAAAAAATTTAAATTTAGTCACAGGTCAAGAAAATGAACTTAAGCATTCCATGGCGACATTAATAAGCTGCCTAACTTGCATGAGAGTAAAATTTGGCATGTTAAACTTGGGCATTGAACTTGACCAATCAGCTTAAACAAGAGGAACAAGATGCCATATTGCAATGAAAACAAGTCCTTTGGTGTTTGGGGCTTTTTGTCCACATTGGCATCTATGAAATCAAATGTTTTCAGGTCACTAGTGAAAAATGGAAGTATTAAATCAGGGGGAAAGAATTGAGTCAGTGCAAATTGAGACCTGATTAACCTGAAAAGATACGCTAACCCTTTTAGCCCATCCCCAACTGAGGAGTGCATGTCTGACAACATGACTAGGGAGTGGGAAAGCATTGAAATTGCTGAAGGCATTCCATTCCATTTAGGAGGACATTTTTGGCCACAAACAACTGACTTGTTAGATTTTATAAACTCTCTCTGTTTTTTTGTTTTTTTTTTTGGTAAGAGAAATAAAATACTTAAATATTACATGAAAGAGGTAGAAGCAAATAAGAAACAGTATGTAAATCTTTTGGCTAGAAATAATGGTTAGATTTTGTCTTTCTTTGTCATGTCCCACACATAACCATGAGGTTCACATAAAAATTTTGAACCTGATATAATCTAAGAGGGAAAAGAATTGATTCAAACTAGTCTCCTGCTGAAAGCAAGTTGCCCTAGATAAAGGCCAAAATCTTGGGGATTTTTGTGCATGTAAAATCTCTTAACGGAAAATCATGTGTTGTATTAAATTAAATGTATGTTATTTTGATCATTTTTTACACTGGTGAATTTACTGAAAGGTTTATCATTAAGTATAATAAATTCAATAAATGTTACATCATTTTTCATAGAAGACATTCAGAGAAAGTTGAGTCCAAATAGTGTAATAATAAATCAAAATGAACAAAAAACACCAAATAAATCTTATATATATAATGTAGATCCAGACTGATGTGTAAAGAGAAAATTGTAGAGACAGTGCAATTGGACCATGTAAATCATTTTTAAAGAATCAAGTTCACAGCTGGCTGTCTGGACTTGGGCCATATGTTATTATCGGAGAATGTTCTTTTCTTCTTTCATCAAATTTTGCAAATGTATTACAACATTTCATCTGTCAGTCCTAATACTGAAAGGCCATCTAAGCCTTGAAATTAACCACATTCTGTCTTATAAGTAATATCATGTGAGTGGGCCAAAATCTCTGCCAGCAGGCCCCAAATCCTGTATAAATGAGAGAACAGCTCATTATTAATAGATGATTCAAAGGAAGGGTCATGTGCATTAAGGGAAAGTTATTCATATAGGAGACCCCTTTCTATGTGTTTTTGGGTTTTGGTTGTACCTTTAAATGTATATACTTAAGTTTAAAGAGTAAATAAGGTATTATCTAGAATTATCCAACTAGAAGTTTATTTTTATTATTTAAAACTGCACAGATCTTTCCAAATTAAGTGGCAATTATGATTTTGTTGGTTTTCACTATTTCTTTCAAGAGGCTTATTTTAAAGATCAGAATTTCTCTGTGAAGCTGTAAATGTTGTTACAGTTTGGATGGACTATAAAAAATGGCAAATTAACAGCTATTCAACCTAACTAAATTAGCTAAAACTTAAAAAATGGATAAACCAAAACAGTGGCATGCAGTGAGTTAAAATAACTGAAAAAGGTAAAAAAAGAAAAGGATAAACATTTTCTTCATTAATAGTATCAAATGCAATGTTGAGAAAATTAAGTAGAAGATTTTTTTGTTTCCTTATTCAAAATCATTTATGATACTGTCAAATGTGTATAACCAGGAAAATGGAACTTTTTTATTTTTAACTCTTGTTTTTCTTGGATGATTTTATTTTTTGGAGTCAAGATATTTGAATAATTCTGATAACAGAATCATCTTATCAAGATTTATCCTGGGGAAACCAGATACAAATTTATGCTGTGCATAGGCACCACACCCTAGGACTAAAGAAGCAAACATTCTCTGCTGGACCTGTAACTGTCTGCACCAGTGGTTCAGAAAAGCTGGGAAGGAGACCTTCAAGTGTAGAGGTGTTTTAACAGATTAAACCTTACTTATTTATTGTACCAAACTTTGTTGGAAATTATAACTCATGTGTACAACTTAAAATAAAGTCTCATGAACAGCAAAACTTTACAGCAATTCTGAAATGTTTACCACAATAAAGTTAGTTAAAGCATGCTTTATAATTACCTTTTATTTAAAGTTATTGTTATGGTGAGAACCTTTAAGATTTACTATGATAGCAACTTTCAAGTATACAATATAGTATTGTGACTATAGTTTGTTTTTAAGTTTGTGCAGTTTTTCTACATCAAACCAAATTTAACAAGTATGGTTACCCATCATTGTTCTCACATTTTAAGGTCCACAAAGGAGGAGAGCTGACTTCATTATAGGGAAGTTATAGAGATGGAACTAATGCACCTATTAGTTGAGACTGTAAATCTTATCACCTCTTTATTTTAGAAGACAGGTACAATCTATACTAGTCATTCTCACATTTCAGCATGTATTAGAATTACTTGAAGGGTTCAGCAACATACAAGATCCATCTTTGGGGTTTCTTATTCAGGTCTATGGTTGGGCTGATAAATTTGCATTTTTAACAAGCTCCCTGGTGCTGCTGGTCTGGGGACCACTGATTTATCCTAACCCCTTCTTCCTCCAAAAAAAAAAAAAAAAGGGTGTGCTTGGCTGGTGGCTCAGTGGAAGGGCATTGGCCTGTGAACCCAAAAGTCACTGGTTCAATTCCCCTATCAGGACACATAACCAGGTTGCAAGCCAGATCTCTAGCCAGGTCCGTAGCTGGAGGCAGATGAAAGGCAACCATATATTGATGTTTCTCTCCCTCTCTGCCTCCCTCCCTTCCCTTCTCTCTAAAATTAATAAATAAAATCTTTTTTTAAAAAGGTGTGTGGGTTTTTTATTTGTTTTAAAAATGTTCAGTCATTATTGTTTGACTGTTTCTTATCAATCCAGGTCAAGGGTCGGGACATAGATTTTACGCTTCAGATGGCAGGTATATTAATGTAACCAGGCTTTGCCTGGTTATGAATAACTATGTGGTAATTATGTGTAGTTTTCCTTGTTTTGGGAAACTAATTTTCTGTGGGAGACTGTCCCCTAAAACATTTTTAGCATTAAATATTCTGTAATAATTTAGTTGATATTTGTTGTGTTCATGCTAAATATTTCATAAGTGTATCTCAACTAACCCTCACAATAGAAGATAAAGTAGGTATTATGACTTATAAGGGTGAATTAACCTGTGCTCAGTAAATGGCAAGGTGGGGGCTTCTAACCTTTGCTAATATTGTTTCTATTTCCATATTCTCTCCTAGGAACTTAGAAAGATATGTCTTGGGAATTAGTTAAAATCAAGCAAGAAGATGTATTCAAGGCAGTGTTTATGTGTGTGTGCTGACTTCCCAACCTTCTCTGCCAGAACAATAGTTTTCAAATGAAGGGACAGCACTGGGAGTCAGGTAAGTCATTGGGATGAAGAAAGGTTATACAGTATTAACACTTCTATTAATTTATATTAAAAATGAAATCAAACTACAAATGACATAAGATACAGATTGGCCCTGTTGCTCTTACTGGGCCCCCCACATAGCAGATGATCAAGTGACTCCTAGGCTGGGGACAAGAAAAGGACATAGCCATGTGGAGTGTCTGGACACAAGGGGTGTTGGGAATCCTGACTCTCATGTTGGACTTTATTTGTACTGCTCTTTATGTCAAGTGTATGTATGAATGTCACCTTGTGTGTGTTTTTCTTTTTTTAATCCCTTATGAAATAAACAGATAGTTTAATAGGGTTCCTGTAAAGGAATTGGTGTTAACATAGAACCAACCATGCAGAACAATTAGGTCACCACAGAACTGCAGAGCTGATCCTTCTCTTTCTGCCAGATGGACTCCTCTTCTTCAGCCCCTTCACACAGTAAAATCAATGTTGAGCTAATTATATTCTAATAAGAAGTTCAGCCCAATATATTCAAAATTATCAGGAAGGCTATTTGTCATACGAATTTACATCTAGTACTTTAAAAACCATGAACTTTGCCCTAAACTGATATCGTGTCTTGAGATATTAGCTATTCACAGCAATATATATTATACATTTTATAATTTATAATAAATGAATATGTATGTGTCATGGGTGCATGCACAGAGAATTTTTTCTAAGAGCAGTATGCAATTTTAAAAAGTGAGAGCATTTATACAATAATGAATTTTTGCAGCTGGTGAGGAAAGATTTTCAAATGTTTTTGAATCTCTATTGATCTTGCAAGATAGGATACAGATTTTTGGGGTCTGACTGAAGTGGCCCTGAGGTTGGTTCTCTCTGTGTAAATATACTCTTCTATAAAATGGAAATGTGCATAAGGCTGTTGTGAAGACTGGGCACATTAATGCAGGAAACTTGCTTAGCACAATGCCAGCCACATGGTAAAGGTATAATAAAGTTTTATCTCCCCTACCTCCTCTGTTATATCAGTAGAAGAAGAAGTTGTATTAGACAGGTTAGTGGTCTCCATGTCCCAATATTCTTTGGACTCCCAGCCAGGCCCTGGAAACAAGCTCTTTAATGACTGAGAGGACTTTGAGTTAGCTTGATTATAGTCTTTGTTTTCAGTCTTTAATTCTCTTGTTTTTACTTATAAAAGAAACTCCTGAGATGCTTAACATACTCTAACAGTGGGTGAGAGAAAAACAGAATATGGAGAACACACTTAAAGCTATACGATACTTTAAAAGAAATTGTTTCTAAGGTTTTAGAAATATCTAAAGGGTTATGATTAAATTTCAAAAGGACTAGTGCCTTTCTATTCTGGAAAGGCCTTTTGATACAAGTCTAATAGCTGTCCTTTCGATCAATTTTAGATTCACGTAATCTGAAAAAGATTAGGTCCTTGTGAAGTAGAAGAGTTCAACATATTGTTATCATATTTGCAACAAACCTGGTACAAGACATCTTTGCAGACTTAGCTCCCTGTGCAGACTTCCTCTTTCCATCCCCAGCTTTATTGAAATATAATTGACGTACAATACTGTGTAAGCTGAAGGTATACAAGGCAATGAGTTGGTATAGTGTATACATTATGAAATGTTTTACCACAATAAGGTTAATTAAAACATCCTCTATAATGATAATTTTTATTATTTTTTTTAATGATGAAAACATTCAAGATCAATTCTGATAGCAATTTTCAAGTACTGTATACACTGCAGTATTATTAACTATAGTCACCATATTATGCATTAGATTCCCAGAACTTACTCATCTTATAGCTGAAAGTTTGTACCCTTTAACCACCAGCTCCCCATCCCCCTGGCCCCCCGGCCCCTGGTAACTAGTCTACTCTATTTCTGAATTTGACATTTTTAGATCTACATATAACTGAGATCATGAAGTACATGTATTTCCTTGTCCAACTTTTTTTAACTTAGTATAATGCCCTCTAGGTCCACCCATGTTGTCAAAATGGGGGATTTTTCTTTTTATGGCTGAGTAATATTCCATTTTACACACATATCACATTTTCTTCATCCATTCATCCATTAATGAACACTTAGGTTGTTTCCATTTTTTGGCTAGTGTGAATAATGCTACCATGAACCTAGGAATATTTCTTGAAGCAGATATTTCTTGAAGGCAGTGACTTTATTTCCTTTGGATATACTTGTATACCCAGAAGTGGAATTACTGGATCATATGATAGTTCTATTTTTAATTTTTGAGGAACCTCCATACTATTTTTCCATAGTGGCTATACCAAGTGCTGACTTCCTTGAGTGGTTTTGACACCTCTGTGAACACTGTGCCATATTTTGTCATAGCTTTTGGGAATTTTTATGTGTAAAGCTTGATTGCTTTTATTTCTCACTTGAACTGACTTCTTTTTAAAAGCAAACAAGAAAAGCTGCAGTTTACTTACTGTTTAATCTAATACATGTACTATTTTTGTCTTTTGTATTTACCCCCCCAAACAACCCAAACTACATTGCCTCCAAACAAACCTAAAAATGTACAAACATAAGAACTCTTGAGAAAATAACTTTGGCGCAGATCGCTAGTTGCCTTAAATGAGCCAGTCCTTTCTGCAATGGATCAAATTCGGGCAATTGTTAACATTTAACATTGGATTGCATTTCAGTGAGTTTATATCTGAACAGTATAAACTATCCTGTGTTCCAGTTAGTGATGTAGTGCTGCTTTCTAGCAATTTCTCAAATAGCCATGTTTTCTTCTGTGGCCATATATCATACTTCCATGCTGGGATTGATTTTGTTTTTAGTTCATTGTAAATAGCAAGATAAACAGCCTATGGACTAAATTCCGTGTAAGTGTGCATACTTTAAATAGGGTTAAAGAACTCCTAATGTTGATATTTCTTTAGCTTGGCAGTAAAACAAAATCAATGCTAATTTAATAGGAGCTCACAAACCAAGTTTTGCTTTCATTGCCCTTTTAAAGAGAGTAAAGGGCTGTAGTTATAAACAGAATTAGTAATTGCTTGGCTGATGTGCTTGTTGAATAGATGATTTTTATTCAATCTATTCCTTTTAAAATCCATTACCTTAATTCTAGATATATTACTTGATAACAAGACTGTTGATCAAAATGGTTGCATGAAACCCATTTATAATTCTGCAAAGTGATTTTTAATTCCCCCAAAATACCCTTGTTCCTGGCAGAGGAAAAAGAAATGCTCGTAGGCTGTTCAAAATTGGCTCTGTTTTTCTTCGATGATCTTTAATTACACTTTAAAGCAGGATTTCTTTATGGGGAATTGAAATTCTGCTTGTTAGAAAATTACAGAGGGTGTTCGGGGATCTGCTATTAGCTTCAGGAACAAATAGAGAGATTAGGAAGACAAATGATCACCGGCCTAAAAAAAAATTACCTACGGGAGACGATTATTAGGCCAGGGAAGATCTGGTTGTAGTCAGGAAGGCTGCCTCTGTTATGAGCTTAGCAAACCTGTTTTAGGAGCTGCTGAGGAGAGGATAGAAGGTTTACATTAGCTGCTAGAACTCAGTGGAGGAATCCTCTCGGCAATGAATATACTGTGGCGGCCTATTCTCGTGTCTCAGCCCACATCAGTCCTGATCTGGGCCGGAGTTAGAAACACAGAAAGGGAAGGCAGGGTCTAAGGGCCCAGGATTCCGGAGGAGCCACTCACAGTGGACCCAGGGAAAATGTTTAACGGTGATAGCTTAGAGTAAGAAGGCAGAGTAGAACGGGCACAAAAATGGGCCAAATAAATGGAAAGCATTCTCTCTTCCAAGGAGTCTAAAGGTGATCAGAATTTGAGGTAACCAGCATGTCACTAGTAATCTTTCTGAGAGTTTCCTGTGTCATGGCTGCCTAAGATGAAAGAAACCAGAGCTGATATGCCCAACGAGCTGGGTTGCAAATTTATTGAAACAAGATGAACATTTCATGAACTGATTCTTTAGCTGTTTTTACAGATGTAGACATTTCCAATGTGAAATGTAATAACCTCTGGGCATATACCGAGAGCTCAAGGAAAAACATCTCAGTGTATCTTAAGGGGATAAGGCCAGAGAGGAAATGACAAGGCAGTCTATATACATCCCTGTCTGATAGCTGACAATTTGGCCCCCTATAAGGTTTTTTCTAGTATAGAAAAAGCAAAGATCACTCAGAAACAGGTAGATCAGACAACTTATCCATCCCTTTCTATGACCATATGAAAACTCTATTATAGCAAAAGATTGGGACATAGTATTTATTCAATAAAAAAAGTTGTTGTCTCAATGAAATCAATAACTGAGCTTATAAAGGATTATATTAGACAAAATTAGGTTTATTTATAAATGGGTTGATTTTTGAAAATGATATTAAATTTTTTACCTACAGTTTTTTCCCCTTAAACTAGAAATGGGCCTCTTCGTGCACCAGAGCTTTCTTCCTAAGGTTTACCATTTATTTTCATCATTGTTTATAGTTATTTTGAAAAACTCTGACAATATCCAAGTCAATTTGACTACTTGTTAAATTTAACTGCTTGTTAAGTGACTGATACTACTTTGTGGAAAGCACTTCATTTGGCATGAGAAGATACAGAGAAAATAAAACCTGTTCTGTGCCCTCAAAGAACTTCAAAAATATATACTAGTAATATCTGCAGTCCAATTTTAAGTTGGAATCCCAGAACACGATCAAATATAACGCCATGGAGGAGTACAGAAAAAGAGACAGATATTATACTAGCTAGAGTCAGACTGAATGATTCAATAGTCTTGATCAAAATATGGTCAATGATGCTATTTATAGCTCTTCCTTGAGTTCATTGCTGTCCTTTGAGAATTGTCTAAGTAAACCCATCCTTGTAATGGAGGTCATAACCATGTAGGTCATGGAAGACTTATTTTCTCTGGGCCAAACAGCATCAATTTCTTCTCTGCCAAAAGTTTACTAGGAATAAATGGAAACATTATTAACAAAGTGGAGGGGCAATTCATTGGGCTTCTTCATTGTTTAGTGATGTTTGACTTGTGGGTTGGCACTGTGTTCTATATATCTTTGTTTCAGTCTTGTTTAGTACACAGAATGATGGAAAATTAATATTTGATAAATAACCATATGAAAGGCTGTAGAAAACTTTTTCTACTAATTTATAAGTTTGTAACAAGAACATTTGTAAGAGTAAGAAAGCTTTCTGTGGTTGTTTCTTATATATGCTTTTATAATGCTGCAGAGAACAGAGGGGTGACACTGAGATCACTTCTGAGGGGCCCTATCAGAGCTCATGTTCTCCAAGGACAGAGGTTGTCTTGAGGCAGGGTGATTGCATCACAAGTGAAACAATTCTACCTTTCTGAATTTTGAGTAAAATGTGGGACCTGGATAAGGAAATTATGGCCTCTTGGTTAAGTTATGATGTAAATGCCCATTTGCTTTTTTTTAAAAAAACAAAGAACTGGCTCACTGGGGTTCACCATATCTGTCTTCTTTTTTCGTCTCCTGATGGGAATACTTAGAGACTGTCAGCTCACTCAACCTACTCACACAGGTACGCTCGCACCACAGATACATGGACACACACAATCACAATCACACCATTACACAGAGAAGAGACAAAGCAAGTAATGAAGAGGGAGACTAGAGAGCTATTAAAGTTTTTTGGCAGTCTTCTTGTGTCTGAAAATATTTCCATGTCCATATCTGACCAAGGCCATAATGGTGTCCTAGTCCCTAGTCACCAGCTTCATCATTTCACTTCTGAATGTTTTAACTTCTGCTGAATGAGCAATTCCTGAATAGGAAAAGTCTTAGGAAAATTGTTAACTGAATAAGCAATTCCTGAAAGGGAAAAGATTTAGGAAAATTGTGACAGGCAACTTGAGCCTCAGAAACTTTAGTCTGAATTGCTATGGGATGTTTTTTTTGTTTTTTTGTTTTTTTAATGTTATGGGGCAGGAGAGCAACACAATTTTAGTTTAAGCTGTAGCTGGATTTTATCTTTTAATCTGACAGTTATACACCTACAAACACCTTATTTTAAACAATCTTGATCTCACCCATTATAGGACAATAATGAACAAAACTAACAACAAGCAAAACAGAACCAAATATATGAATACAGTGAATAGGCCTTCAGTGGTCAGGGGGAAAGGGGTTGAGGGGAGGGAGGAGGCAGAGGCAAGGAAGGGGAGCAGCTTAGGCAAGCACCTAGTATAAAGGAACCATGGACATGGACAACAGGTGGGATTGATTTAGGGGGAATGGGTGGGTGGGGAGGGGGACAGAGGGGAACAAAAAGGTGATGGATGTAATACAACAACAATAAAATTTTAAAAAAACAGAAACAAAAACAAACAAACAAAAAAACAATCTTGAGATTCAGTTGTTATTGTTCACATAATCCATGCTATAAGAAATTGGACAAATCTAGTGGTAGCAAAATACTGAGCTGACAGTAGGCCTGAGACACAGAAATCTTGGTACTAAATGGTTATTTTATGATACCCACAAACCTTAGTTAAATGTTCACAGTTGCATAACATTCTATTCAGAGTAACCCAGAAATACTTTCTTGGTTTGGTTACTCAGTGATCCTCCGCATGGCACCTTTGGATTGATCATTGGTATTTCCAAAGTTAAGGGGGGGTGGGTAGTACTTGGATGAGTTATCCAGAAATATTGGATCTATATCTCTGTGAGGTCATTATGCATTTATTGTTTCCTTTAGTTTAAAAAAATATCTCAAGGGAAATACACCATCTCTAAAAGGCTGTAAGAATCTTTCTTGCTTAAATGGTAGAGGTGGAAAGAAAAATAAGACGCTGTTTACCATTGTGATTTCCAAATTATTGTGTCTTTCAGATGGCTTAGAGGAGTTAAGTTACTACAATGAATATCATTTTCAAAAAAATTTTTGGGTGGGTGGTATCCAAAAGCATTGAGTTAAAATCTTAGTTTTATGGAATTTTAACATAACTCACATTTTGGTGGTGGGGTGGGCAAATGTCACAAAGGGTTTTCACTTACTGTTATCTCAAAACTCTGATGTTAACTGACCACCAGCGTTGCTTTCTTCGGGGAAATAATGTTTTCCAGCTGCTCCATTACCACCTCTTCCTTGTTTTTCCTATATGAGACACTACTTGCTTTTCAATGTAACAAATAGTTAAATGGGTGTGGACTATGTCACCAGATACAAAAGAATAGACTGAGTTTATATTAGGGAGCCTATCCATCAATTAGAAGTCAACTCTAAGCTTCAAGATGATGGCCATCAAGGCCTACAGGAAGTACCAGCCACTAAGCCAACTGCATAGGGGTACAGTCTTTTCCTGTAATGAGAAAGCTCTCATATACTATTTTTAACCCAGCTGTTAATTATTTATTGCAATGTAGATATAGAGTTATAGCAAATGCAGATGGGTACCTAGATTCCAAAATTGGCCTGTTTCACTTAATGCAGAATCAGGAAAAGGGACAGTTACCCATCCAACCCTGTCCCCCATACTCTGATGGAGCTTTCAATATGTGCCCACAGGGCCTCCCTCCCAATACTCCATATTAACTTTTAAAATATGTCTTCTTTAGGCTGCCGCAGATTTAATAAAACCTCCATCAAATTTTGGTGTTGCTACAGCCCCAGATAATCAAATTTTAAGGACTTGTGAGGCCTCACCTGGATTTGCACAGCCCCAGAGCCAGACGAGGTTTTTATTAAACCTGATCTCACACGGTTGGAGATGTCTGTGGAGTCAAGTGAACGAGCAACTGGAGTCTTTCCATGGTAGAGCCAGTTGGCGACCCTCCTTGCAGGCATCCCTTCAGCATGGCTTTTCTGTTATATGTTGCAGTATTTACTTAGAGTTTTCACAGAAGGATTCATTTAGGATTAACCTAATTGAATAAATGCAAAACTGCATAATTTATGGGCCAAAATAGTTTTCCCTGGTTGGGTTGCTGACTAGCATTTCCTCTCTCCCTAATGGAATATTGCAAAGCCCCATATTGTTATAATCAGAATTTCATCTTTGAGTCAATCTAGTTCATTTGCATGATGTGATTTTATAATAAGCCAGATGTATAAATAATTGCTCATGAAGATAGCCTTTTTCTTTTTCAAGCAAACTAATGGAGATTTATGTATTTTTTTTTCCCTTGGAAAAAGCTGAGTCTAGTAGCAGAACCTATCATTGTGAGGATTACACTGAATTCTTGTTACTGCTTCCAAAAAACAGATAACTTAGGAAAATAACAAATACTGTGGCTTAGATTTTGCTAATGAGGTAGAAAAATAAAAGAGCACATGTTGGGAAGATGTGGTAATTTGTTTAAGATCCTATAAAATGAACCATCATGGTACTTTACTATTTAAAAATCCACAACGATGCCCTGTCACCTGTTTGTTAACAGTTTGAGTTCCTTTACTCCTGTTTCTAGAGTTTGCCTATCGGGCTCCACTCTAACCACCCCACTTGATTGACCCAGCTCATCACTACATGTCCCCCATCAGGGACTGGTGAGCCGTGATAGTCACTCCTCGTGGTCCCCACATCCGGCCTCATGCCTCATTGGCTGAAAACACATGATGGTCTTTGTGCTTCCTGGCCCCTCCACATTGAACATCCAAGTTCTGGTGCTTGCCAGTTAAGTGTTAGCTATCTTTACAGGTGCTGCTCCAGCCCCATCATTCAGAAGTAAGAAGCAAACTCCTTCCTCTGGTGAACTTTTGCTTCCATGCTAAACTGAAAAATGACCCTCCAAAGATACATCTATATCCTAATCTTCAGCACCTGTGAGTGTAACCTTATATAGAAAAAGGTTTTCACAGATGCAGTTAAGGATCCTGAGATGAGGATTTTATCCTGAATTATCTGAGTGGGTCTGATGCCATCACCAGTGTCCTTATAAGAGAAAATGAGAGGGATATTTGAGACACACAGAAAAAAAAAAAAAAAAGGGCAGTGTGCCCATGGAGGGAGGGATTAGAGAGATGCAGGCACAAATTGAGATATGCAGAGAATGAATTCTCCCTAGAGCCTTCATAGGGAGTGCTACCTGCTGACACCTTGACTTTGGAGTTCTGGCTTCCAGAATCATGAGAGAATACATTTTTGTAGTTCTAAGCCATCAAGTTTATGGTAATTTGTTACAGCAGCTGCAGGAAAAACGAACTCACCTTCTCTGGAAAGTACTGTGCATTTACTCTGGTACAGGTGAGCACCAACTTGTTCCCTAGCACTTCCTGTGTGGCCGCTCTCTTCCCAAATAGATGATTTGTTACCGGTAGGCTCTCAGAGGTAACTGGCATGACTCTGGTCCTAAGATAATACTGAATTTTTAAAAATAATGAATTGGTTATTTTTAATATACTGGGAGAGATTAAATGCTGGTTGTATCTCAGTGACCTACTGGCAATTGATGTTCTTGTTTCAGGTAAATAGTTCATCTCTAGAATGAGACTGTGAGTCTAATACCCTGTTTTCTCTTAAGATGGCTGTTGCAACAGTGTGATAAGTAGACCTTTGAAATGCCTTTGCTATCTAGTTCTGTCTCTTCCTCATCTGCAAATCCTCTTGAAGGTGATTTTCTGGTTAGAGGGTTGCTAACCCATCTGTAGTCCATGCCCATCTGTTAGGGAACATCCGAATTGTGGCTTGCTCCTGCTCAAATTTCTCCTCTTCCCACAAGAAAGGGACCAAAATGCTTGTGAGGTTGCAGCCTTGTATCTCATGCTGGGCTTGTGCAACTCAAATAGGTTTAGCAAAATTAGTAGGAAATACTAGACCTCGTGAAGCTAACACCTCCATTTCTTCTGATGCCCAAGGCTATGTGGAGCAGTGTTCACAGTGGCTCAACACTCTTTCATGCAGTGTGGTTGAATAGGGAATGAAGCTCAACACTCTATACCAAGAGTACTCTGACAGTCCTTCATAAGAAAGCTAAAATTTCAAGAATTCATTCCTTCAAATTTAAGGTTTTGGTTCCTGTTTTTATTTGCCCACTCACTAACTCTGTGAGTGGGCAAGTGAAAGTAATTCCAATGGTCAAAATTGTAGGCTGGTTTTATCCTTTAGAACTCTAGAACCTCCTCTGAGGTGCGTAAATTTAGGGATCTGAGTTCCAGAGGATAAGTTCCTCAAAGGTTCATCTATAGGAGATTTGAACTAGAAAATTTGGTTTACCACATGACTAAGCTCTAAAGAGATGAAAACATTGATCAAATTAATCTACAACTGCATTTAAAGATGTTAACCCATTGGGTTAGTCTAAAGGAAACTTTAATAATGATTCTAAACAAGGGGATACTGGTATCAAAATAGATACAATACTGGCATCTTCTCTATCTGTCTACAGGAGAAGAACAGTTTATATACTGCTAAAAGTATATAATATATATATATATGTATATATGTATATATAAAACAGTATATATATAACAGTTTATATACTGTTAAAAGAATATCTCTCTGTTCTTCATACTGTCTCTAACTGGGTCCTCGTCATAAAAAAGTTCTGAGTATTCCTAGCATGATTTCTGTGAAAAGAATCATTTGTTCAAAAGCCCCTAGATGAAATAAATAGTTTTTTCCTGATTTATTGATCTCATAAATTATATACTTAGAACTAGGCAACCCTACTCTGTGTAGCACTTTTGTTAATTTCCCTCATGTTAAAGAAAGCCCTTCCTATAGAGGAAGATCTTTAGCTGTACAACTATTTTAATCTTTTTCTGAGTAGCGGCCCAACTGGTTTAACTCTTCCAATATAATTAAGGTAAAATGGGCACAAAGAAGGGTCAACTTAATTTACAAAGAGCAATAACTTATGATAACCAAAGTCATCCAGTTGGCTTCTGAATCTCTCCTCAAAGATCTAAATTAAAGTTTCTCAGCAAACTATAGGCCTGAGTCTCTCAATCTATTATTCCGTAAGAGGATCAGGTAGGATATAGTCTCAATAATTTTTACCACTAATCAGGACCATATTTAGTATGGCTAAATTAAAAGAATTTAAAGATAATTTTCAACATTTTATAGCATTTATTGATTTATCAGTATCCTTTGACTGATATACACTGCAAATTAGGCATGCCATCTGATCTTAATCTAGCCTTTAAAGTTTCTTTATAGCATTTGTCAACATACCACATCAAGAATCACAGTGGGCAAAGCCAATTCCATACATAGTACAAGAAAGGGCTTCTTTTGTTCGCAGTAATTTCTAATGATTTTCTGTGGTTCTAAGATAAGTTGGATGCCTACCACCAAATGCAATATATACTTTACATTCTATTGATTCCAGGATGTCACCTAGACTTAATATTACCTTAGGATTCAGGGAGGACTTCAAAGAGGAGGTGATACTTGGAAAATGGCTTTGCTGGGTAGGTAAGGGTTCAGAGAGCACTCTGGCAGAAGGAGCAGCATACTTATGTGTTGCTGGGAGAGATCCTGGCATGTGGGGCACTAAGTGATGCCTAATGGCCAGAACCCAGTGTAGTTCCAAGCTGTAGTCCCAAGCTCTGCTTTGGAAGATCTCAACCTGGAGCTTTAGCTCCCTAAATAACTGTGACAGTCCCTTTCTTTTCAGTCCAAAAAATTGCTTTGGTCTCTGCTGTTCGTGTTATGTTTTAAGCTTGCCTTCATTTTTAGGGAGGTTCCCAGAATTTTGTTCCTTTGTCCTCAAGAAGTTTCTTCCTCCTGCCCAGGTCTGGGGGCAACAACAGCTAGCCTGGAGGTTTTTCAGAATTTTGATAGAGGCTTTCCCTCAAACACTCTCTGCTTTCATTGAGTTCTCTTTGGGGGCAGTTTGCAAGTGAGTGACATCAGCTTCTGACTGCCCCAGGATCTGGCTTATCCATTTATGACTGTGGGAATCTGTTAGTCAAGAAGTAAAACTGGAGTGGTTGGAAAGGGCTAGATTGCTGAGACCCTAGCTTGTCAGATTAAGGTGTTTGGAGTCTATCCACTGAGACAGTGAATAACTAGATGAATTTACGTAGTGTGATGAGAAGATCAATATCCAATTTAGAAAGATGACCATGGTGGTTCGGTAGAAAGTGGACAAGGTAGGAGAAATGGTTAGAAAACTGTTAATACTCAAGCTTGTGTCAATACTCAAGTGAAAATTGAGGAACAAAGATAACAGCAAAGATGAAAAAGGAAAAGCAATTCAAGAGATTTGAAAAGATAATGTAGATGAGAATTGATGACTTTGTTGTTAAAAGTGAGGGATTATTGTTAAAAGAGAGGCTAAGGGAACTTAGAAGGTGATGGCTCTATAGTCTTTTCAACTGGGAACCTAAGAGGATGATCCCATTTGTGAGGGACAGTAATGGACTTAAAGTCATATACTAGAGTTGGAGGCTCCTAAGAAATTCAGTGTATCACCCAGGAGGCAGTTGAAAGCATGAGCAGAGAACTGAAGGTAGAGGTCTATAAATTGTCATTGGCACTCATGTGTTGTGATGGAATATTATTCAGCCCTTAAATTATAATCATTAAGGATAAGTAGCAATATAGGAATATAAAAAAAGCAGGATACAGACGTATCTGTTTTCTGATTTCAGTTATGTAAAATTTTGTTTGCAAACATAAAAGTGAGAAAGGGGAATGAAAAATTAAACATAGCAAATTTGATAAGATAGTGAATTCTTTTTTTTTTTTTTTTCAACTCTAGATAGTGAATTCTTTTTAAACTTATTTATGTCCTGCTTCTTTTTCAAAAAGAATTTGTGATGTCATGGGACTTGGTTAATTTTATTTAAAAAATGGCTTCCATTATTATAACATTATTTGCATAATGCATTGAAAATTAATGAGATATAATAAGAAAGAACTTTGTAAATTTCCATTTGAATGATTATTATAATTGGAACACTATTCTTTTTTGCCTATGTTTAAAGGAGTGGCATTTTCATAATTTAGTTTCTGGCATTTTCTTCTAATTATTTGTATTAGGATATGAATTCTCTACATGCTTTTGAAGATTACAATGGGCCAGGGAATTTTATGAAAACTCATAGTACGAATAAAGCACAAGTACAAGAAAAGTTCAGGATGAAATTTTCTTGGATATTAAGGCCTATTTATTGGGCAATCTCTGTATGCCAGGCACTATGCCAATGATCTATAAAAAGAATAAAACATATTAACTGTCTTCATGGATCTTAGAGTTTGATGTAGGAGATGAAGAGTAAATAGGTAATTATTTTACAGGGTGATGAATAAGATCATAGGACCTTAACATAACTTTAAGGGAGCATATACTAGGGGCATTGGGGAATTCCCAGAGAAGAAAGAGTCTGCACCGAGTCCTGATCTGCAAAGAGAAGTTGAGTGAAGGGGGAGGAGAAAGTACCTTCCAAGAAGGGGAAAATGCCACATGCAAACATTCAGAGTAAGAAAGTGTAACAAGTTTGGTGAATTTGTGTAGAGCACACTCTGGCTTTTCAAAGAGCTCGTGGAGAGAGGAAGGGAAGCTGAGGGCAGAGCAGGTCCTCAATGGTCTTGCTTGCTGTGAATTTTGAACTTGGCCCCATAAGAAGTGGAGAGTCATTGGAAGACTTTCTCAAGTAACATGATTAGAAGGATGATTCTGAATGCAGTGTGGTGAATGGATTGGGCAGATTGGGAGGGAAGATCAAGAGACCTGCAGTTGTTGCTATGATGTGGAAAGACAGATTAAAGCCTGGGCTAGGTAACTAGGACAAGAATGGAGGTGAGAGATACCCATGCGGAAGAATCAGCAATACTTGGTGACTGAGCGTAGGCAAGGGAAAGAGATGAGTCACGGATAACCCCTGTTTTTTTGGCTTGGTGAATGGGGGTTCCTGCGATAGGAAAACCAGGAGAAGGTGCTGGTATGGGTGGGAAAGTAGTAAACTCAGTTTCAGTGCATTGCATTAGAGGAGCCCGTGGAATAGTCATGTGATGGAAATGTCTCGTGGATGGTGATGTATATCAGTCAGGAGCCTGGATAGGAGATCTGAGTTAAGATTACTTGGATGATGACTAAAATAGAAACTGATAGTTGAAGGACAGGTCAGTGCTGTCCTGTGTCTGACACATGCAAGAGCAGATGTAAGTTTAGATGTATCAATGAGTGACTTAAGAAGTATAACCATAGATTCTTTGAAATCAAGGAATATCAGGGCCCATCTAGTCTTTAAGATCATCAAGGAATAGAGAGAGTGCTGAAGTTAGAGAAAAGAGATTTACCCTATGATGCAAGTTGGGTTCAGAAACCTAGGCTTTATGAATTTACATCCAGTTCTCTTTCTGCTTTTTTATGGACCTGAATGTGGAAAAACATGAAAGAGGAAGCTGGCTTAGCTAGAGAAAGACACAGAATGGTACCCTCAAATAGTGGTAAATGAAGCCACCATTTCTGACCCTCATACCCTTACCTTCCTAAAAGGCAATCATTCAAATTTTCATGGATTGGCTACCATCTTGGAGCCCAGATTTCTCCCCCTTTCCTTAGGGTAAGGGTCAGTTTTCCACTATGTGAAAGTTATAAAGGGCTGCTTTGTTCTAGGAAAAAACTTGTCACCTGTGCAAGTCAAAAGCCACAATTTCCATTGATCTGTGACCCAGGAAAAACTATAGATTTTCCAAAAAAAAAAGATGCGATTTGTATAATGGCTTTTTCACTGCCGGGACATTTCAGGGCAACCTAACTGTAATGTCATTTCCACGCTTCTAAATTGTTTTTATCGTAGATGAAATGAAACGAAGCTGTTAATGACAAGCCGAATGGGAAACGCACCTGGCAGCTCCAAGCAGTATGCATTGGGCTGCCCTCTACTCTGTGAGAGTGACACCTCGCTCTCTTTTATTTTACCCAGCTCTTCAAAGTGAACTGGTAAATAGCATTAGCAGATCAGGTTGGGAGGACTTAAGTCGGCTTTGTAGTGAAACTTGGTGTTTCTTTGCTGTTGGACACATTTGTGCTAAGTGCCCCCGTCTGTTCAAATATCAGATGAGGAATTTGGGCATGTGAATAGTGCTGTCTCTCCCAGATTGGTGGACAGTTTGCAGGGTAGGTTGTATGTTAAAGAAAACCAGCGATTTCTAAAGGTTGGCCTCAGTGAGCCTTGGGTAAAAGGTTAGGAAGACAGATCTCATTAGGCTGGAAGGTGTTTTATATTATCAAAGCAAGAGTTTCCCAAGGCAGTTTGTCCTTTTGCCTGGGGGAAGATGAGTTTTCTAAATGACTTAACTAACTTCTTTTTTGGCATACTTTTGCAATTGGTTCATTTCCAGGTACCAGAAAGAATGTAAATATGGAATGAATCAACTTTTTCCACATTTTTCTCTAGCAGTTCTTTTATGAAGAACAGATTTTCCATAGAGGAAATTAAAAAATACATAAAACTGAGAAACCGTGGTGTCGTTGAGAACAGCCTCATTTTCCATGTCACTTTGTAACTGGCGGCGCACTCTATATTCAAATGGCATTAATATAAAGCACGGAGTTTGTTTCAATTAGCTTCATTTTTCCTTGAGATGAGAAATTATCATAAATCCCTGAAATAACCATTGACTCACCAAGATACTTGTGTCATTTTGCACTGGAAATTTTTTACAGCTTTTTTTTTTTTGCTAACTACATGTAGTTAGAGAAATGATTAAACTCTGATTTAATGCATTTGATATAGGTCTTTTGCTTAAATTAGGAATTGGGGCGAGAAGGGCAATGGGATAACTCATTTCGCAAAGACAGACAAATTATTCTTTTGCAGTAAATTTGGGTGGAATGACACTTTTTTTCCATTTTAGAGCATTTTTCTACATGAAGCACAAGAATTTTCATTAGCATTTGGTTCAGATTTTGTCTTGGATGCTATTCTTTTGAATGATTTAAAAATATTCTCCTGGTGCATCTGTAAACATCTGAAAATTAAATATTTGGTAAAAGACAATTGATATGGACAGCTCAAAAAGCCAGAACTTTATGTAAAGCGGTATCTGGATTGCCATCTAAATGGAAACCGCATGTCAAACAGATGCCATAAATATGAATTCAGACAAATGGCCATTGATAGCTTTTCTGTGGTGCATCTTAGATGGTTCCGCGAGTTACAGATCTTGTGAAGTGCGGCCTGTTTGGTATGCTGAAGGCAAGTTCAAGTTCTTTTCCTTTCTATTGTGACACTACAAGTCTAACCTTTATTGTCAGGGTCTCAGCTGAATTTTCTAACAGCAGATGAGTGGGAATTCATGGAAATAGCATGTGTTTCACCAGTTTCCTTTATTTCTCCCCCAGGACAAACAGCTGTCAGGTCAGCCCCTCACTACAGAGCTTGAAGCCATCAAGAACAGGGCTATATTTGCCTTGTTCTGAGGGCAGGCTTACCGCCACTCGGGAGATCACATAACTACCTTCAGGCCAGCGTCTTTGAGTCATCAGTGAGTGACCTCCGTGACAGGCCAAAACCACAAAATGGGACTTATGGAGCCGTTGAAGCTGGCTGCCCAGCCCCGGGTTCAGCTAGAGCAATAAACAGGAAGGGATGAATTCATTCGTGTTCACACCCCCATTTCTCTACATGGCTGGAAACTAATTCCAGAGAGTAATAGTAGCATAAAGCTGCAGCCGCATAACTTTTATAACCCCGTTTGCTCAAGCGGTTTACAATGAAATCCAGAATCTTTGAGAGAACTTGTTCCATATCCCAAATTCTTAACAATTACAGTTAGACATAGTTTGGGAGAGGAAACCTGACTTTTAAAAATATGCATATGATGTCTTTTCATTAGCAGGCTTCACTTGTGTGAGGTGAGAAGGGCCAATTTTGTTATTAATTCACTTACTTCTCTGAATCCAGGGAGGTGAGCTTCCTGGGGGCAGGAAGGAGAAAAATGCTGTTCTCGGGTATATGAAATTCTTGTGTGGAGACTGAAAACTTACTTACTTTGTGTGATTTAAGAGCATTGGCCCTCCTTTATTTCCTCTTAATAATAACATATAATATTTACTTATTGCTACATCATATACCTAGATCATTGCATTTACTTTTGGAAACAATGCTATAAGATTGATATTAATATTATTGGCCTCATGGTGAAACCAAAGCTGATGGGGTAAAGCCAGAAGTCATGACCCATGTGACTCCTGGCCCTTTGACCCCACAGTCTATACATTCTTATTCGTTCATTTAAGTCATGAAAAAGACGTGAACCAGCAGACATGTACTAACGTTGACTTCCTATCACAAGCTATTGAACTCCTGTATTTGTTAAGTGTATTTATTTAGAACATTATCATTTAAGTTTTTGGTGTTTTATTCTTTTTTTCCATTGCATAGTTATTAACAGTCTTCTATGGGTCAAACATTCTATGAGGTGGTAGGGCATAGCTGGGCATAAAATGGTACAATCCCACTTACAGTGGGAGACAGGTGCCAGCTACACAGCAGGACAGGGGCACTGAGCATGGGATCCTTACCCTGGCCTGGGAAGTCATAGCAACAGCCACAAAAAGGTAGTGTTTCAGCTGGGCCTTTCAGGAAATTCAGAAGCCTGTCAAGCCTTCAGGGTGGGGAAGAACAATTTAAATAAGAGATGACTCATTCAGAAACTGTAAAGAGTTGGGTGAGGGATTCCAGAAACTACCCACCTGTGTTCCCTAGTTTGGAGTCTCTATTCTCTCATAGCCACATACCTTATCCCCACATACCTGGTGGATCCTTCCATAGCCTTCATGTCTTGGTTTAAATGCTACTTCACCTGAGAAGACATCCTTAAACCTCCCAGTACTTGCCAGAAGTTCACCCACAGCATTCAATGCTTCCCACCATCCTAACACTGATAGCATTTTATTTCAATCACCTCTTTACCTACCTATCTGATGCTTCAGACTAAAAACCTTTTGAAGTTAGAGACTATGACTTAAACACTAGCACATAGAATATTCTACATAGAGATTAGTTTGAATAAGCATGGAAAGGAGATGAAGGTGAGAGATAAACAAGAACAGGGTGGAGTATGGCAATCTGGTGCCCTTCCTGGATATACCCATGGCTAGCCCAGCAGACTTTCTAGACCTCTTTTCTTTTGCCACCTCAATTTAGGAGCGACAAGAATAAAATAAAATAAATAAAAGTTCAACAGAAGGAGCCAGAAATGAGCCCATTTAAAAAAATTTAGGATCAAGAGTGTTTCAGCCTCCATTGCAGTCAGAGGTACCATATGGCATAGTTCTAGGGAATGAGCCTGAAGCCTATTGGGAAGGCTCAGGAAAAGTGTTTGCCTTCCAGACAAAAGGGGAGCATTACACTTAGCAAGGTGCTTTGCTGCTTTGAGTGGGGATAGGAAGACTGGGGGAAACACGGCAGCTACCTTATAGACATGGAGGACAGTCCAGGAGAAACACAGAGGCTGGTTTTGATCCCACTGAGCTGCTGAACTTATGCCAGAAACCACCTACTTCTGGACTCCTCTTTACATGAGAAGAAGAATCCCATGTTTTGTCTGTCTGTTACAGAAAAATGTATTCCTAATTGCAATACTAAGTAATAAAAGCAATAGCTATGTTTGTTGAATGCCTGATATAATCATAGTTTCAAACTATTTAACTGTAGTTCTATCAACTAACTCATACCAACTCCATGTGGAAAGTGGTATTATTATTATTCCCCATTTACAGATGAGAAATAGATATTAACTCAAAGTTCAGGTGGCCAATAGGAGTCAGAGCCAAGAATGAAACCCAGGAAATCCCATCTTAGAGTAGAGTGTGCCCTCCACCTCTGTGAGTAATGTCTGATGAAGAAGCTGGAACTTCATCTCGAGATTGGTGAGGGGGTCTGGTAGGCAGGTCTAAAAAGGCCTATGAACCTGTGCCATACATGCTTCAGATGGACTACTAATCAGCTGACCTGATGATAGGGAGATTATCTTGGATCATCAAAGTGGGTGTCATGTAATCAATCAGAGGTGTCCATAAAAGTAAAAGGGAGGCAGCAGGGGAGGCAGGGAAAGGAGTCAGCAGGAGGCAGAGGACTCAGCCTGCTATTGCTGCAAATGAAAAAGGGCTGTAAGTCAACAAATGGAGGTGGCTTCCAGGAGGCAGAAGAAGAGAGGAAATGGATCCTTCCTTTATGGAGCCTCCTTAAAGGATTATAACCTGCCGACCCCTTGATTTTAGCCCAGTGAGACCCTTCTCAGCCATCTAACCTACAGAACTATAGATAATATGTTTCTACTGGTTTATGCCATTACATTTGTGGTAATTTGTTAGGGCAGATAGTAAACACATACAGGTGGCACTGAAGGATCTTCCTCAGTCTGGCGCAATAGGACTTGCTGTCTTCGTGCGACACCACCCCTGTGTTGGTCGTGTAGAGCCTGGATTACTGAGAGGCAAGGCTGAAAGCAGAGAGGCAAATTAAGGGGCATTGCCAAGGCGAAAGCAACAGAGGGTCAGGTCTACCCAAAGGCCATGGTTGTGGTTTTGTTTGCTCGTTTTTCAAAGTGCTTTTGGAATAAATATTGTGAAGTTGGAGAGAAGAAGCCAGTGATGATCATGCTTTAAAAATTGAGAATGAAGAGTAGATGCTTGTTGGAACTAGGTGTCAGAGCAAGTAGAGGGGTGGATGTTGGTTTGTGAGCTGGGAGACATGGGTTGGTAGGGAGAGTATCGCACTGTTTCTGATTATATCTGGGAGTGAAACGGTGGCTGTGGTGGTGATGATGACCATGGGGGATGGCAGTATTTAGGCACTAAAGGAAGCATGAGTCCTGGCTTGATAGCTGCTCTATCAACTAAAGGAGGGGTTTATCAACTAAGAGTGAGTGATAAAATAGCCTCTGTGCAGAATGGAGTGAGGGGCAGAAGTCCAGATGGGGTTAAAACCTTACCCTTTATGGCACAACTCCTAAAGGTTGTGTCATACATGTCTTCCTCCGTCACGTTCAACACTCTAGGAGTAGGAGCAGAGGCGGTAGTTTAAGAAATGGGGATTTGGAGGCGTGAAACAGTAAGACTTTTTACTCCTCTTTTTATGTGGGGGCAATTTTCATGTGGAACAGAAGGGAAAACTGTCTCATTTTGTCTGAAGCTGATTTCATGAATTTCTAAAGAGCATGTCCTTCCTACAGTTCTCTACCAAACCACCTCCCAATAGCACATCCAGGTCTTCCCTTTAAGTCAGTGTCCTGCTCTTGTGTTAAGGTGGATATCTCATGCATGGCACAGCAAGTCATATTTGTCACAACCTCTGTATGAGTGACTCAGATCCTTCCCTGGTCAAAATGTAACTGGGAAGGATTGCAGTGAGTTCGTTGAAAGGACCATAGATGAGTGAACTGCTGGTGCTCTGAAGTTATGTGGTGGCTTAGCCAGCTATGCCCACCTTCCGAGTCCCTAAATGGGGAGCTGTGCCTGAGTAACCAAAAGGCAATGGTAAGACCCCCCGCCCCTTTCCCCCCAGATCAGCTGGATGTTCTGTACTCTGTCAAAGTTTGCTTACACTTTGAAGTGTTGGTGCATTCAGTGCTTATGCAGGCGCAGCAGAGAAACCACAGGAGGCCTAGGGAAGGCGCACTTTTCCTCTGGCCTGGGAGGAGATGTCCCTTGCATCTCCTGGCACCAGAGAGAAGGGAGGAGCAGGACCATCTGATGTTAGGTAAAGTTGGGGAAATAGAAGACATGGCGCGCAACCCAAAAGGTTCCTGGAGGGCTGGTAAAGCTCTTTGGGAGGGCTAGCCTAAAAAGAATGCACAGCTTGCTAGGTTTAGAGTTCTGTTTAATATCAAAGGAAACCTTTCTCATCTTGAAAAAAATGTTAAAAAGAGAGCCTGTAATCCCCAGTGCCTCAGATTTATGTTTTCCAAATGTGGACCTCCATTTCTCCATGTGCTCGATATCTTTTTAATGGACTACAAATATTTGAAATGTGTAAACACCATGGGAGGACGAGTAGTTTAAATTTATGGGGATGTGGCTGGATTAGGAGAACTAGGGTGTCATTATGGAAGGGGGAAGCATGAGATGAGATGTCCCAGCAGTCTAAGTTAGGGTGGGCGAAGTAGAAACATTCTTGCCTTTGAACCTGCACAGCAGTCACCTGGACTAGAGCAGACGGCATCTTTCCTGTTGGAGGCACACTGTCTGTATTCATCCTTTATCTGGGGAGAGAGGGCATGGTGTTGCCCTTCCTTCTGTACTGACCTACTTTCCAGGGGAAATGGAGTCAAGTGTGCCTTGGAAACACTCCCCTGGTGATTCTGATATATTCTTCTCTGCTTCCACGCCAGCCCTTCTCCGATGAGAGTTAACAGGTTCAAAACCAAATACTGACATGATCAGAAAAGATTGCTCGTTCTGAATACAGTGATGTGTTTTCAGTCCAAATAATCTCTGGAGTCTTCTGTGTGGTTTTCCTTAATGGACTCCCTTGACTGGACTCTCCTCCATTGGGGATCTTCTGTTTCCCCAGGTGTGGAATGGGATGAGGATATCCTGCTTGATGTTTTGGTGAAGATTAAGTGAGATATTAATGCAGGTAAATCACTTGCACATGTTGAGTCTTCAATAAATGTCAACTCTCTTCCTTATAATAGCAACCATTGGTAATGGATTATTTCCTACTTTTCCTAATGCTTACTGATGTTTTCATGCATTTATGTATATATTAAAGAACTTGGAACTGGAGTGGAGGCTCACAGATCCCTGCTGTGGGTGCTTTATTTGCATACTTTTGCCCCCTTGGTAAGTGGCAGGATGACACCTGTAATGGTGAGAGTATGGCCCCAGGAATCAGATTGACTGAATATGAATTCAAACTTCACCATTTTTAACTGAATCATGCTGAAAAAGTCTCTTAACTTCTTTGTGCCTTGCTTTCCTCATTGCAAAGTGTGTGGGGATGGTGAGGGTGATCATCCTGCCTCATCAGGCTGTTCCAAGTTTCCATGTGTAAAACATGTAGATCAGGGCCTGGCATAGAGTAAGACCTATAAAAATGATTGCTGTTACATATAAAGCATTTAGAATCATTTTCAATAAGTGCTAGAGATTATTTTTATTATGATATGTTCTATAAAACATGGCCAGAGATGACTGATCCATGAACCTGAATTCTCACTTTTTGAAAATAACTTCAGATTCAGAACGATTTCTCAGACCAGAACTCAGAGCTATCAGCCATGGTCGAGGTGTCAATAAAATTCAGTCTGTGGAAGGTAGTGCTTGGCTGGCTGGGGCTTAAAGATCTCACCTGAGATCCCCTTTAGCAGAGGACTACCTGTGTTTTAAAATACCATAGACTCACTCACACTGATGACCAGCGGACCCACAGGCACAAATAAAATTAAGTAAATTGGTAGAAGTGTTTAAATTTTGGGCTGTTTCACATAAAACTCTGAACTTCCTGCCTCTCAAACAATTGGAGGATCTACAGCTCTGGGTTTGCTCTCCTACACGGCACCAGAAAACCTGCTTCGACTATAGAGCTGTCATGTCAAATTGTTCATTCACTTTCATCCACAGTCTCCACCAACCACAGTGTATTACATCTGGCCCACTTCACTCATCGGTCTTATTGCCTGATCTCAGTAGGCCTCTGCATTTGCAAGTCCTACTCTTAACTGATATAAGAGAACTATTGCTGAGATATAGGGCAGGTGGTACCTTTCCACCATATTAGAGAAAGATATGTATTTTCATTGTGATGTGGAAAGAGATTCTGTTCTTGCAGTCTTGATATATGACATGTTCCCTCAGTCTACAAAGGGGTCACTTCCCATATACTATTAATGGCATCTCTAAGTAGAGTTAATTCCTACCCCTCAGGTGTGCCACACTGATGCCCATCACTTGTTACTACTAGAAAATGTTCATCATGGGTGGGAACCATCAAGAAGCAGTATCAGAGGGTAGCTTGAAACAGTATGGTATTTCCAGAGCTACATAATATATGTTTGAACACAGATATTTTTATTAATTATGTATTTGTAATATAATTCTCCTGGAAATAATAAGTTTGAATTGCAGAGGACAAAACAAGACAAAACAAAATTAAAAAGACACTTCTTTATTTTGTTCCAAATACAGTTATTTTGAAGGAAATGTCCTATAATTTAGATTAGTCAGAGGCTCACAGGTATGTGTCAAGTGTGCCTAGGTGAAAGATGTATTTTTCAGAAGTAGATGACATTCACTCAGGATCACAATGGAAACATTTCTCCTTCACTTACTAACTAACATGGCAGGCGACTCAGGAGCTGTGCCCCCAAGTTTTTCTAGACCAAGCAGAAGACCACCATTGTCAGAGTGCACAGCTCAGGGTGGCCTCATGCAATGCAAATTGCAAGGCATGTTTCTTTATCATCAGAGCTGTATGTTAATGTAACTGTCACATTAGATATTTGCTGCTGTGACTCAGTTAATGACTGTCATAAAAGTATGGCAGTATCTGGCATTTTAAGTATTTGTGGTGCCTAATGTACACCTTGCTATTGTAAATAGGCCACACACATTTAGAACTAATTACATGCATGCTATGATAGCAGGTTTATTTTGTACAACTATCTGAGCTGTGATCAGCACTTGTAATCATAGAGCAAAGAAAAAATAAGCAGTGACAGCAACACCTTCATCTTGAAAGCAGATTCTGGTTCTGAAGTGTTTGGAAGTATTAAGTGTTTTTCAATAGAAAGGGAATATGATTAGTCGGAAGCAGATTTAATTATGAAACAGCCTGAATCAAGCTTATGTACTGTGTTTACACCTATACACATTTTTTTTCTTTGAAGGTTTATTCAGCCCAGTAAATATGCCAAATTGGGTAATTTTTGAAGCAGTGTATCCTGAACATCCAGGAAAGTGGCTCTCTGTCTTTTTGTCTCAGTGATGTGTTGTTTGTGATTTTTGGTTGAAGCAGAGTTGTTATACATTGATTAAAGCGAAAGGTTGATCATCTTTGGTCCCTCTCAACGCAGCGATGCTTCTCATTCATGCTGCAGTACTGCGCCTTTGCCCAAGGTACCCTCCATGTCTGAAACTAGAAGTCAGAGATTTCTGGAATGCAGTTATAGGCTAGGGAGCCTCAGTCTGGAGTCAATGGGTTTCCTAGGGTCCACAGACAGGCTTGGAGGCAGGAGGAAAGCACAACTCCCACCCTCTCTTTAAAAATGCATGTAAAATTTTACAGGTATGTGGGGTTTTTCCCCCTGAGGAGATTTTCCAGAGCTTTTTTCAGAGCCTGAGAAGGAATATTAAGTGTCACAACTTTACAGTTTGCTTACACCACTAGAAGCCCCATGGTGTCTGCAGCCTCCAGTGCTCCAAGGCAAAGGGGCTTAGGACAGTTGAGTAGGACTCTCTGAGGCCATCACTGCCAAGTTTTAGCAAGCCCAGAACAACCTGACTGCTGGGGTCCTTTTGAGAGCCCTGGAATGGACCCCAGTTCCCTCTTCTCAAGCACGGTGCTGGGACCCGCCAGGTGTGCCAGACAGGAAATGGGGATGTGGGGGGCGGGGCAGCTGTGACAGCAGCAGTAGCCTCTCCAGCAGCCACGGGCCACCGCCATTTCTGTCCATCATCCAGCCTGGGAGACCGGAGCTCTCCTGGCTCAGTGGAAAATCTCTTTCCAACCCAGTGGAAATTGTATAGCTGACTGTGCTGAGACATGTCTGGGGCTTGGGCAGCTGGAAACAGAGAAAAAGGACACAGGTCCAGGAGGGCACTTTGAGACAGGTTGCTGCCTAATTCACCAGGGACAGAAACAAAGACTAGGCAACCTGCAGAGGATTGAGCCGGCTCTGAATCTCTTGTAGGTCCTGGAATCCGCGTTTGTTTCTTTCCACATTTCATTTCTCCTTGCTGCTTCCTTTCGAGACTGCAGAGCTAAATGCAATTCTCAATACCTGTTAACTCCCTACTCTCCCTTCCCTGCTGTCCTTTTCCTTTCCTTTCAATACCTGTTCCCTCTGTCCTTCTCTTCTTTCCCTCTGTTTCCTCTTTTTGTTCTTCCTTATGAATATCTGGGGGTTGGCCTCTCCTTATCTTTTGGTTCTCCTTATCTTTTTGTTACTGAATGAAGCTCTTTGTCCTCTCTCTGTCTCTCTCTGTCTCTGTCTCTGTCTCTGTCTCTGCACCCCCCCTCCCCCGCCATTTCTCTTTCCCTCCTCTCTTTTTGTTTTTCATTCATAAGCGGGAACAACAGGTAGAATGAATGACTTGAGTGCCTTTGCTCTTTTAAAATGATCTGAAAATTTGAGCACAAACATCCCTATATAATTGAGTATGCTGTGTAAGAGAATGGTTTTCTGTCTGGGGTAGAGCAGACATGCCCCCCACCCCATACCACCCTCTGCCTTGGGTCAGCTCCAGCCAGAGCTCTGGCTCAGGATGATTCTGCTGTCACATGGCTATTTTTGGAACCATACCTGGGGACACAGTGGTGGACTTCATTGCTTGGCTGCCGTTACACAAGCCAAAGAGCAATATTCTTACAAACTTGGACTCTTGCACCTGCATTTCTACTGAAACATAGTTGTACCTCAGAAAGATCTGTGGGAACTGGCTCGATCTAGCTCTGAACTAGATTTTTCAGCTAAATTCAAGCCCATCTCCTCATCTAACTCCCTTTCTCAGGCTTTGTTCCTCAAAGGGGTCTCACAATTTGTGTGTGTGTGTGTGTGTGCGCGTGAGTGCACCTTTGCTTCTGGTCTTCTCTTCAGCCCGACTTGATTTATTGAAGCCCTTTCCATTCTGTACTGCCACCTCCTCCATGAAGCCTTCTTAAATCCTCAGCCAGGATGAGTGTCACCCTCAATGTACATGCTCTCGTAGACCCTTATCTGTGTTGCTGGCATGTATTTATCACAGGCTGTCTTGCATTTTAGCTGAGTATGTACTTCAGGAGACAGAAACATGAGGGCAGGAATACCTTCATTTTAATCTTCATCTTGCCTAGGACCATAATTTAGTAAATGGTTCTTGAATTGACTTGCAAAGTGGTCAGTGAGGACACTTATCAATAATCCTCTCGCTTATTTTTCATGTTTAATAAAGACTCCCCTTGGTAAGTTTATTCATGTTCATAACACTCATTAATTAGTGGGTCCATTTTGCATTATAGGCTTCAGTCCTCCCATTAACCCTGTAATGCGGTGGATCATCACCTCATACAGGAGGCCAAATTCTCATCTTGGAACCAGCCCTCTAATCTGGCCACCCGTCTCCTAAGCCCCTGCCCTTTCCACTTCATTCTGAGATTTCTCATGAGAACAGAAAGTCTGGGAGGCATATTTTGACAGTCTGCCCTTTCCCACAGCCGTAGTGCTGTGTATGCAGCACAGCCAGGCTGCCTTCCACTGCCAGGAGTACCCCAGGGATGAGTTGGAGCACCTTGCTGGTTTTCTTTTCCAGGGGAGCAGAATCCACCAGTCCCTTTGTCCCAGGCTCCGCAGCTGGGTGCCCATCGCTTGCTCAGGCGGAGACAGGGTCCTGACCATCTACTTGGGAAGATCACAGTCCTTGTTTGCATACAGCTCCCACTCTCAGCCTGCTTTGGGGCAGAAGCCTGCTTTGATCTGCGTGCAGGCCTGGAAGGTTACGGCCCTAATTAATTCATGCATAACAATCTGAATTTCCTTTTCATTTGGAGTAAAGCATATTCATTTCAAAACTTTCACAATGCTGGCATTCTTAAAATTCCGATTGAATCTTATTTTCATAAGTATGATCAGGGTGATCTCTGGATAACACTGAAACAAAAAGATAATGAAAAAAATGTTTCTTTTAAATTACTGAAAACTGTTTCTGTTAGACTAGTTCTTGTCATCGGATTTTAGGAAGAAAAACGCTTATAATAAGCAGTGGAGTGTCAACCACCTCTCCATCAGAATCTGGTTTTTGTTATGTGAATGAACCAGTTTACTAATCCACCCCAGTCTATGGAAATGCCATAAAAATTGAAGAAAAATAAAGAGTGTGAGGGAGATCATGGATATGAAAGCACTCTGTAAACAGCAACGTGCTTTACAAATGTGACATATTATTATAGTTTGACTTCTGCAGTTCCCTTCCCCATGGTTAGAAAATATTAGAGGTCCCCTGACTCCTGTCAGACTTCTTTTTAATGAACTTTAAGCCTTATTCCTAAAGGCAGGGCAGTGATACTGGCAGGAAAAGTGCCTAATAATTTGTTTATGGTGGAATGCTATCCTAATTAGTAGATCTCATTAATTCCAATAAGGCATCACTCCAGCTCTTTCCCTTACCCCCTACAGGCAATCAGCCAGCAAGTCCTAGTGCCTTCGCAGACAAGATCTATCTCCTACCTATTTGTGTTATCCCACTGCCACCACCTGAGTCTGTGACCTGTCATGCCACACCTGGGCAGCAGCAGCTCCCACCCTTTTCTACTCCATCCTTTGTGGATCCAGAGGGCTCTTTCAGAAACAAATGCTGTTAGATCACCCAACTATGCGCTCCTCACATGGTCTGCAGGACTCTGCAAGGGGCAGCCCTATTAGTTCTCAACTTTTTACACTAGTTCTGTCTCCTACACTGGCCTTATTTTTCAGTCCTTCAAATACTCAAAGCTTCTTTCTGCCTCTGGCTTGGCCTTTGCTGATCCAATGGCCCCAAATGCTATTGTCTCAGACCTTTGTGTGGGCTGGTGGTTCATCTGACTGGGTTTATCTCATGTGTGCCCTCCCTATGAGCCTCCATTACTAGCCTCCTTACTTTCCTTTAGCTCCAGCTTTCTGACATCATCTTATTTATGAGTTTATGTATTTATTAATCTCCTTCTGCTCAATGATATGTTTCATGAGGGCAGAAAGGATCTCTATGTTGTTCTCTGCTATTTCTCCAGAGCCTAGCCCTGAGCCTGGCACAGCAGGGACTCTTCATTTATTTGCTGAATAAATCTATGCTGACTAAAGGCAGAAAGTATTGACTGAGGAAAGAAAAAGAAGGAAAAAGTTCCAATATGGCGGTTTGGTTAATGTTGACAGCATGCTAAAACAATCTGTAAAATTCAATTCTGTGGAGAAAAATAGTCAAAATGACACTTTCACTAATTGTTGGTTAATTCCATGACAGAAGTAACTCATTCTTGAGAAAATAACAGTAGGTGATATAGAATTCTATAGCTAGCTGTATCTTTTGGTTAAATTAGCCATAAGTGATTATGAGCTTTATAAGGCTGGAAATGCTTTTTGGTCAAACTTTACAAATGAAAAAAATAACTATAGACTACTGATCATCTGCATTTACAGCAAATAATTATTCCGGGAATATTCCTCATGCTCAGTTTGAAAGGTTTGAGATTATAGTGTTATTCTTTCCATATGTCTTATACATTTATTCAAGTGTGTACCATCTCATGGTAGAATGTGTTGATGGTACAAATAATTTTTTACACTCCTCCTGTGTGCCAGGTCCTCCCCTTGACACAGCAGAGCATGTGGACCCCAACAGGTAATATCCCGGCTCTAGAGATGGTTAGCTAACAATTTCCCCTCTAGGAGCTCAGGTGTTGCCACTTCATAGAGTTCCAGGGAAGCCACAAAGTGATGGCAGCTTGTCCTGATGATTCCCGGAAAATCTTGTCTTGATGAAACTACCTGTAATAAAGAAAGGCAGAGGAGGTCAAAGATTCTCAAAATGAACTTTATAGTTAGGTCATGAGAACAGTTATGTTCCCCCAAAAAATGCCTGCCAAGGAGAGGAAGTTTCAGCAAATTCAGAATCTTTTCAAACTCACTGGGCTCCATGGCAGAAACCAGACTTGGGCTTGTCATTGCTGGTATCCAGTCACTGCTAAGGCAAAGTCTAGCTGGAAGATAAATGAGTTTACAGAGTTTGGGATTAGAGGGCAAATAACTGGAACTAAATTGTATTTTGTCTGATTTCAAAATAACTCAGGAACAATTGGACCAAATTTTCCCCCAAATTAACATCAGGAGAAAAGATTAAGCAAAAAATAAAACAAAACACAAAAAAACAAACAGAAAAACCCTCCAGGGCAAAATGTTGTATCCTGGGATTCGCTCAAACCAAACTTTTTCCAGTTTTTCCATCCTTACTTGACAAAGACATAAACTTGAGAGTGCTGGCAGGTCTTTAAGCCTTTAAGATTATTACGAAATCTGAGTTCCAAGTTTTAAAAATGTTTAAAAGAAGGAGCCTTTTTTTTTTTTTTTTTTTTTTTCTTGACATTTCTAATTTCGGCTAAGTATTGAAATATACCACCCATATAATAATTATGGGTCATAGAATTTCAGAGCTGGAAGGCACCCCAGAGACAATTTAGTCCAGTGCATGCATTTCTTCCGAGGTAAAAACCGAGCTGCAAGGAGGCAACTGAGCTTGCTTAAGTTTATGCACAAGTCTTTCTGTGCAGAACTGGAATCTGAGTTGCTTTCATCTTCTGGAAATGCCTCACTTTCTTATTTATGAAGCTCTATACAGTCCCTGGAATTGGCTAAAAATATGAGATTTTGATGGTCAGACAACTGAAGAGTTCATCTTACAATCATGATCTCGCTTTTTCCTCTGAGATGAGGCACTTTAGAGGTTAGGCACCAAGGATGCTCGGAACGGAGTGTAAAGAAGATTTAAGGGGTTGGAACCAGACAGAATCGGTACGTGGCATGAACACATTGCGGTTGGGAATCCATTTTTTTCCCCCTCTGATGTTTCTGCAGATGCCAACTCTATTTTTGAGTTTTGAAGCCCACACTGTCCACGTTGACTCCTGGGAGGCAGATGACAGACCAAAACAGGGATAGCCGAATGAGTAAAATATCTTTGTGAACTTCTGCTCTGGGGAGAAGGGCGTGTCCTTTCAGGTAACCTTAGCTTCTGATTTCATAACCTGTTCCTGACAGCTAGGAGCTACGTCACACTAAACCATATGAATGGAAAGTAGGAAAAGTGCTTTCCATTGCAGCAGGGCTGCCTCAAGCCTCTGGGACGGGGTGGGGTGTTAGGCGTCAGCTTTCTTGGACTGCCAAAGGCATGCCAGGCAAACAGAAAGGAGGATCCTGCAAGCCTTTAATGCAAATCAACATGTTCTTTCCCTCTTTTCTTTTTTTTTTTTAATGTAGGAAGGTGCCTCATCCTGTATATGGCAATGTGTTCAGACAGGGAGGGATATGGATATAAATGAGAATTTAAAAGGTACTAAGTGAGGAGGAATTTTGGCAGGAAAGAATCAGGAAGGTGTTATTTGAGTGGTGATGGTCTGACTCAGCCCTTTGAAAATACTTAGGAGTTACCTAGTGGCAACCAAAGTTTTGTGTTTTATTTTTTGGCTTTTTAAAAACTGTCTTCAGTGTTTGAGGTAGGTAGTCATCTTAGCTTCACCCACCCCCAGTATACACACCCATCTTGAACATAAACACTCACACACACACACACACACCTTATAGTGATAGCTCTAGAGTTTTTATGAGCTAAGGAGAAATTGAGCTGGTTGGTAGTTGGAAGGCAGATCTGTAGGGAGTAAGTAACATTAGTAATCAGCAGGCCATATCCCCTTCTAGGGTGTTCCCAGCTACTTTTGGTTCTATGCCTGAGAAAAAAAATTTTGAATTTCCCTTGAAGACACTTCAAGGGAAAATTAAATTGTATTTTATTAATTAGTGTCCACTTAAATTTGAGTCAATACCCAGGGAAATTAAGCTCATTTTTAAATCATGAAAATATATAATGATAATAAAGTAATATTTAATAGGTGGCATGTTTACTGTCAAAAATTGCTTACATTTGTTGGCTTATATAAATGCCTTACATATACCTTTCAGAATACTTCATTAATTGACTTTTTTATGACAACATGGAGATTCATTATTTTCACAATACCCTGATGATAATGAAAACATTCATATTGGAAAGTACTATTAAGAACTAATAATTGATAATACCAACAATATTTAGTTTATTTGACTTAAGCTAAGAACCCCCAATGCAGTTTCTATTTCCCATAAAGTTTATCTGTCTGACATTTTCTGCTTTGTGTTCAAAAGAGAGTAAGCAAAGCCATTTGGTGTCAGAGTTTAGCTGGATAATCCATATTTCATTTGTGGAATTGGTCAAGATCAGAGAACTTCCCTTCCTTTCCTGTGGCTTAGGAACTAAGTTGTTGATATAGTTATTCTCTCTGGCATTTAGATCATGAATTTTGCACAGACCCACATCAAGGAAAAAGAAGCCCTTTCTATGTTAGATTTGTAGAATGACTTCAGATGTTTTGACTGGATAGCTGCAGAAAAGAATGAAAATAGGACCAGTCATGATCTCCATTGCTACCTTCCAAAATCCTCTGGGCTCTGTTATAGGTAGTTATCTATTGTCATACCATGGTGTGGGCCTTATCCAGAGTATATTGATCTACTATTTTGCTTAAGATCTTATTAATGTTTAGTTGACTTATTTTATACTTCAGGAAATGTCTTTCTTCAGTACCTTCTATCTAGTAGAAAGAATGAGTTGGTTGAATTCCCATTTTTTAAAAAATGGGAATTGTTTCATGTAAATGTTCTACCTAGAAATGTATGTACATAACTGCAAGTCCAGCTATTGTCAGTCCTCTCCACTCAAGTACCGTGAACAGATCACCTGTTAGATTGTTGGGAGAAGTTTATGGGGAGGGATACAGAATAACTTTGCTTCTCACTGATATCCCTCATCTCTTCTTGATTCCTCAGAAGTTCTGTCCTTGAGAAAGCCAACACCGGTACTCACATACATTCTGGGAGTTGCTTACCTATCATTTTTCCAGAGAACCTGTTCTCTGGTATTCATTTTAGTTGTGTCCAGAGATGTATTTGAAGGTGAATATTATGCAGGTTTTTCAGATTGGGCGATGATAGCTGGAGTAGTCATGAGTAGGGTAGAGTGTGCCCATAAGAGCCAACATCACTGACTTGAAGAGCTACAAAGACTCCTCAGATTTTCCTGACTTTTACTTGACATTCTAAGTTTACGTGCCCAGGTTGTACAGTAGTGGGGTTCTCAGAAGGCTTGTTTGCACCTCACCTCACCCTACCTAATGAGTGCCAGCACCAAAGAATGGGTATGACAGCCCTGGCATTTCCTTAAAGCTACCTTGCTTCTTTGTGCACACTCAGAAAATGGGCAGTACCCAACAATCTACTTCTTCCCTCATCTTACGGACCTTTTATTGGTGAAATGATCTTCCTGCTGTTCTTTACCAGCACCACTTATATTAACATTATCAGAGTATATCCATATGTGGCTGTCCTATTTATGCCTAAGGATAAGGCCTCACCCTGTGAGTTGGGAGCAGCATGTTCTCTGAAGGAGGCGGTCAGCCCAGGTGTCAGTCCCAGGGAGGAGATCTAACCTGAGACTGGACATCAGAGCACTGGATAATACCTCTCCTGTAGTTTTCTCCTTTGGGTTTCCTCTCTTAGGAACTGAGCTATTTTGGAATGTTCTCTGAGGGTGGTGGGTATAAAGATGGCATTCACCGCAAGAAGACAGACCCAGGCTGGGGTAGGATAGGTCCCACACCTAGGAGAACAAGCCATATTTTATAAGTTAAATAGTTGATCTGGTTACATGTTTCCATCTTAACCACTTTTTCTTAATTGTTTAAAACCCTTAGTTCTTTAATGTCTTGACCTGGCCTCAGCTGGACATTAAAGGGAAGATTTGTTAAAAGGGGCAGTGTTTCTTAGGTTGGCTGGGATTTTGGTAGCAGCAGGAATTAGGGCAAAATACCCAGTACGGGTATTCCTGCTAGGAAGGGAGTGAATCAGAGTCAGGGACCATAATTCTGCTCCACTGATGGAGGAAATTCTGTCTCTGGGCCCTGTGTTAGGAGATCTGGGCAGTATTTTCTTAAGGAAAGAGGTAGCTTCCTAAAAGCCCTTTGGCATTTTGTTTCTAGAATATTTTTGATGTTGTTGTTGAAGATCTGCCTGGTTTATTTATTTGTTTCAAAAATAAGTAGAGCATTAGTTGTTTTAGCTAACAAAGTCCAGAATGCCTTGTTTGAAACAAATAGTCTATCAATTTCATTTTCTAGAGATAAGTGAGCCCTTAGCTCTGTATGATCATCACAAAATTAAGGCAACAGAAGACCGAGCAGTTCATAGGTACGAATCAAATGTCAGCTGAAATCATGAAGTTACAGGTCATATGAAGAGTTAACTGACCTTTTTGTCAGCATCTATAAATATGATCAACACAAGGCCACCTCTTTCCAGCCCAGCAGTATGTGAAAAGCTACCAATGACGACGAATGTTTAAGCCGACCAAAATGATTTGTTAACATGCTTCTATCTGTGGTTTGAACTGAATCCATCACTTAAGTCAGCCTAAAGTAATCCAGCTGCACAGCACCACCTGTAGGAAAACTTGGTGTGGCTGCTGCTGGATTCCAAGGCACTAGAGGCAGTTTCCTTTTCAGAAACCTGATCATTTATTTTTCTTAACTTCTGAATTGAATGACTATAGCATGTTCTAAACTGTAGTGTTTTGTTTTTGTTTTTTTTTAAAGAACTTAAAGTTAAAAATGCTTTCTAGCCCTAGCACCATGACTCATAGTTTTGGGGCTGAATATGTCTCAAGTGTTCTTAATTGATTAAAAAAACAACATATTACCAACACATTTTCTACAGCTTCAGGGAGACATTATATCTGACATTTTCACAACACTAGAAACTCTAAGGTGCCTCATTCATGGATGGAGTCCTTGCACTTAGCCCAGTGCTTTGCACATAGTAAGTCCCCAGTAGACGGTTGTGGAAGGAATGAGTATGCAGCCTCTTTATGTGCCTCTGTTAGGGTACGTCTTATAATGGCTTCAGTTCAAATGCCCTTTCATTGTAGAGATTTCCCCAGACCCCCTAATATAGAACAACCAAGCACTGGTTGATCCCTTTCATAGCAACCACCCACCCCCTTACTTCTTATCTTGATTTCTTATTTGTTTAATGTGTGCCTAATCTACTTGACAGAAAGCTCCATGAGGATGAAGCCCAGGCTGTTTAGTTTTACGTTTAGTTTTATGCTCTAGCACAATGCCTGGCACAGAGTGGTGCTGAATAAACAGTAGATGATTGGGCGGTGAGTGCATGTTACTTACCCATGTGCACATCTACAATGACAGTTATGCGCTGATCCTTTTTACCTTTGAGCAGTAAATAACAATTAAAAATACCACAGGGAATGGCCATAGCACCTCTTATCTCAGCAAACTGTTAAACACTGAGTAGCCAAAAAGGGCAGGTTTTATTTTATAGTCAGGTTATACTCCCAGGTTGCCAGATTTGGGATAGAGGACGCCTCTATTTCAATATATCATAGGGCTTTAGACAGGCCCTAGCTGCAATTCTGGCTCTACTAACAAACTGTGTGACCTTAGGCAAATTATACAACCTTCCTGAAACTCTTCCTAATATGTAAATTCAAGACACAAATAGGTCTTACTTCCCGTGGTTATTTAGAAGATTAAACAAGACATTGTATGTAAAGTACATAGTTTAGTGCCTGGCACAGAATAAAGAATAAGTACTCAATAAAAGTTATTATTAAATTAATAATAACATTTGAAGGCCATCAGTGGGCTAGCAGTGTCCCAGGACTCAATTAGGTTGTAATTAGATGTATTAAACAATGTCTTATGCTCAACTTCAGTGAAGGAGTTATTGCTTTGCTTTTAATGGCTATAACATTCTACTTAGCTAAATAATAGAATCATTTGAATTCCCTACAGTAAAAGCTGGATTTAGTAAGATCTGGAAGGTTACAGCATAAAGCATGCTATCACTGCAGGTTAAAACATCTCTGCACCCCCAATACTACCATTATTTAATAGTATGTGGGATGGTCTTATAAAATTTTCTTAATAAGAAGAAAAATCAACCACAGAAAATAGTTTTTAAAGAAATCTATATCTATAACCTCACCACGTTATGATATAAGCAATATTCCCATGGTAAAAATAATTATGCAAATATCCTTATAAGAAATCTTTTCTGAAAAGCATATTACAAATGTATTAGACTTTTTCCTTATTGGAAAATAAATATAATCTTTGAATATAAATGTTTAAAAATGTTTAGTCTCATTGACATGAAACAATTATATATATTACAATTTAGATAATTTTCACTGACAGGTGAGACCTAAATTACAGGAACTAGAAACCTAATTATTTCAAATTAAATAATCTTGCTAACCAAAGTCACTTATTTCAAGGGAACAAAGGCAGTGACTTTTTAAAAATTTTTTACTTATATTAATAGTTCTGTTATCATATCCTGTTAAAGTATATCAGAGTTTTTTCTACATCACAAAGACTGTAAAGGCTAGACATTTATTTCTCTATTAAATACATTTACTCTGTTCAATCCCTTACTATGTGTTTATGCAGGGATCTATAGAGACTCTTATTCTACAACAGTCAGCCTACAATTTTCTCATCACTCTTCAATTTGGACAAAAAAAATACTATTCAGAAAAAAATTCTCACATTTCAGATTTTATGGTACATATGGATGGTAAGCTATAGCATAGGTTTCCTCTGTACGACACATGCCCTTGAGTTTTTGACAGGATAAAGACTTTAGTAAGCCACTAATCTCTTATATTTGTCACTCCTTTCTTATTGAAGGGCTTGGCAGTGAGTGTGTTTAAGAGGAGAGGGCTTGGGGCCTGGAATTCTGAAGGATGTTGGAGAAACTGCCTCACCAGGCTCTTCCTTTATATCTATGGAATATCAAATAAGGAGGGGTCTTCAGGGACGACAGGAGGTAGTGATACCAATAGTTGCTTTCATTGTTACCATATTTGCTGCTACCCAAATCCTATCCTTTTGAAAAGGGCTTAAAACATATGTAACAGTGGCAGTAAAATATTGCATTTTTAAATTTAAAAGAATTCCTTGATTAAACTTGTGTTTTCATTCCATCTGAGGTACATGATATCAAGCAAATACCATGCTTAATGATGATATATTAATGTGCTTTCTAAAATACCTTAATGCTGGGTAAGTTTGTATTTGCACATCTCTCTTACATCATCAGCACCCCACCCCCCGACACACACACACACCCATATTTTCCATTGGCACCCTCATTTAAAAAACAAACCAAACACAAAACACCACATAATGCTCTTCAAATATTTCGCCCCTCCTCATCCCAACAAAACCCATGGAGAGAGTTAACTCCATTTCCTCACTCTTCTTTTCTTATCCAACCTGCTTCATCTTGGCTTTCATCCTTTAAAGTGACCCTTATCAAGTCCACCAGTAATCTGTGCCTGGCCCAAAGCTCCTGGTCAATTTCCCATTCTCATCTTATTCTCCTCTTCAGTAGCACTTGATGTTACTGAACACACGCTCTTCTTTTTAAACATACCCTCCTTGAAACACTCTCCTGCTTCTTTGACATCATTCTCCTGGTTTTCCCTGCATCAGGGAAAGCCCCATTTCATGCCTATTTCTGGTAGCTCCTTGTTTTTTTCACCAGACTGGAAGGAAGCCCAGAGCCCCAACCACAGCCACCTCCTCTAGCTGCACTCTCCCAGTTCCAGGGTGTTAACACCTCCATCCACTGATGCATTTCAAATGTGTATCTCCAGTCCAGCTCTAGACTATTTATTCAACTGTTTACTCAACATCTGAGAGATACAAAGACAGGGGAGACCTAAAGACCAAGTGACACTTCTTTCTCTATACATATGGGAGAGGTTAGTTAAGTTCTTTCTTGAAGCCATGAGAAGAATGAATACAAGTGAATTCTTGAGATGTAGCCATTGTACTATACATAGTCTCAAATTTGGGGGCACATACCAGGCAGGACCAAGAACACTTTAAATAGTTGTAAATATATATTTATATTGAAACACCACTCAGCTATTTGATAATCTCATATGTCCCCAACACCTCTAAAAGCCTTGTCTTAAATTGACCATTTAAGCCCTGGCTGGTGACTCAGTGGATATGTGTCAACCTGTGAACCCAAAGGTCTCTGGTTTGATTCCCAGCCAAGGTGTATAACCAGGTTGCAAGCCAGGTCTCCAGTCAGATCTATAGCTGGAAGCAGGTGAAAGGCAACCCAACATTGATGTCTCTCTCCCTCTCTGCCTCTCTCCCTTCCCCTCTTTCTGAAAATAATAAATAATATCTTTTTAAAAACTGACCATTTACTCCTAGAACTCCCCACTTGCACCTGCATCTCACCTACAAGCCAAGCTGATAAACTTTTATTTTTTTTATTTTTTATTTTTATTATTTTTAAAAGATTTTATTCATTATTCTCAGAGAGAAGGGAAGGGAGAGAGGCAGAGAGGGAGAGGGACATCAATGTTTGGTTGCCTTTCACCTGCCTCCAGCTATGGACCTGGCTAAAGACCTGGCTTGCAACCTGGTTATGTGCCCTGGCTGGGAATCGAACCAGTGATCTTTGGGTTCACAGACCAGCACCTATCCATTGAGCCACCAGCCAGGGCTTGATAAGCTTTTATAAATGTACTTCTCAGACTAATATTTGATGATCCTAGTTCTCAAATTCTACATACCTAAAGTAAACATTTACCCCCCAGCTTCCCTTCCAATGATTGATCCCAGCTTCCAAACCACTCAGTGTGATTTCCCCTCACTCATTCATGAGAAAAAAATAATGAATATTGATATCATCCTAAAAAAAAATCCTATCAAATGATCCATTTTGATATGTCATGAATTTTAGACACGCATGAGACTCAAACATTAGATTTCTAGAGAAAGATCAAATTCTTTATCCCTTTCCTTATTTTCAGTGATTGTTCTGGTATCACAATTATTTTAAAAGCATACACTGACGGACTCAGACATAGTATTCCAAATGGTACCTAGTAATAGTTTTCTATATTCCTTTTTCTATCCCATGACCACCCCAAAAAATACTCATCCTATAAAAGTGATATGGAGAATACCTTCTACCTTTCTTTATATCACAGCTTTGTTCATTTAAAAACTTCAATTCCTCCTCCCATACTTCCATAACTCACTCTTCCCTAAGGAATGGACAAAGCTAATATGACTGGTAAGAACCTAACATTCATTGGGTCACCTTTTACTGGTGGGTGGTATCCTTTCTGGCTTGGGGGTTATGAACTTCCTATGGGCAACATACTTAGGCAGAGCCAAGGCCATAGCTTCAGCCCTTTGTCCTCATTTTCTAAAGAGCTTCAGGCTCAGCAATTTTTGATTCAGAGAAGGAGGACATAGGATGCTCCAAATTAGCCCAGAAAGCAGTTCCACATTAAAAGTAAAGTTGAGGGGGACATGTAGGGAGCACTCCCAGCATCAGACCAGACTGCACATCTCATGGTTCCAGCACCTGGGAAAATAAAACCTCATTACTTCTGACTGCAAAAACACATGGGTATTGGGGTGGAGGAAGAAGCCACTGGTCTCTCAGCAGAGTCCATTTGTTTAGAGATTCCCATGGTCCTAGAATATCTGCAGACCCACCCACTCTGGGAACCATGGCCAGGACAACAGCTAGAGAGGTGCCAGTCCCTTATGAGGAATGGGAGAAGTGTCTAAAAAGAGGGCAAGTGCTGAACAAGTGTTATTGTTCCCATTCAGACCCCTCCCCCACATACAGTGCCACAATGTGGTGAAACAGATCATTTTGCACTGACAAATACCTAAGGCTCTTCCCTTACAACAGGTGTGACAGCTCTACCTAAGGCACAGAGGAAAACACAGGATTCTGTCAAGTTGAGAAGACAGAGAAGTATGGCCCAAAAGAGGAAATAGATCATGGTTCCAGGAAAAGAAATAAGTGACAAGGAGTTGACCAACTTAATAGACAAGGAGATAGCCAACCTATCTCCAAAACACTGAACACTTCAGAGTTCAAAACACTGGTGATAAAGATGCTCACAGAGTTGACAGATATGCTTATGTATAGCAAATGCAGAAGGGAAGAAGTGAAGGCTATGCTAAGTGAAACCAAGGATGATCTACACAAAACCAATGGTGAAGGGAAGAAAAATAGAGTTGAAATAAATGATTTGGAATGTAAGGAAGAAATACAGTCAACCAATACAGAATAAAGAAAAAAGAATTGATAAAAATGAGAAAAGGCTTAGGAACCTCTGGGATAACTTTACACATGCCAACATCCAAATCACAGGTATGCCAGAAGGAGAAGAGGAAGAGCAAGAAATTGAAAACTTAAGTGAAAAAAATAATGGAGAAAAACTTCACAAATTTGATGAAGGAAATAGACTTACAAGTCCAGGAAGCACAGAGAGTCCCAAACAAGCTAGACCCAAAAAGGAACACACCAAGACACACCACAATTAAAATACTAAAAGTTAAAGATAAGGAGAGTCCCTGGCTGGTAGCACAGTGGATAAGGTGTGGGCCTGCGAACCCAAAGGTCGCTGGTTCAATTCCCCAGCCAGGGCACATAACCAGGTTGCAAGCCAGGTTTCCAGCCAGGTCTGTGGCTGGAGGCAGGTGAAAGGCAACCATACATTGATTCTTCTCTCCCTCTCTGCCTCTTTCCCTTCCCCTCTCTCTGGAAATAATAAATAAAATCTTAAAAAAAAAAAAAAAAGTAAGGAGAGAATCTTAAAAGCAGCAAAAGAAAAGAAGAGAGTTACCTACAAAGGCATTCCTATAAGACTATTAGCTGATTTCTTGAAAGAAACTTTGCAGGCAAGAAGGGACTGGCAAGAAGTATTCAAAGCAATGAAAAGCAAGGGCCTACAACCTAGATGACTCTATCCAGCAAAGCTATCATTTAGAATGGAAGATAAAATGCTTCTCAGACAAGGTAAAGCTAAAGGACTTCATAACACCAAGCACTTATTATATGAAATGTTAAAGGGGCTTATTTAAGAAAAAGAGGATCAAAACTATGAACATTAAAATGTCAACAAAGCTCACAACTATCAATGTCAGGACTAAAAAATAAAAACAAAAACAAAGTAAGTCAACAACCAGAACAGGAACAGAATCATAGGTATGGGGATCATTTGGGAGGTGGTCAGCTAGGTTGCAGAAGGAGGAAAAATGGGGAAATGGTGTAGGGATTAAGAAGCATAATTGGTAGGTGCAAAATAGACAGGGAGATGTTAAAAATAATATAGGGAAGGGTGAAAACAAAGAATTTATATACATGATCCATGGACATGAACTAAGGTGGGATGGGTTTGCTGGTGGGAAGGAGGGCACTAGGAGGAAGGAAACAAAGGAGGACGAAATTGGGACAGCTATAACAGCATAGTCAATAAAATATACTTTAAAAACTGATTGTTAATTCTAACTACTACTTATGTCGTGGTCTGGTGATTTCTAAACCTAGTTTAAACTGAAGTCAGAAAACAGGGGTGGGCTAGTCCACTTGTTAGCTGAACAATCTTGGGCAAAACATGTAGTTTCTCCAGCTCCCTTTTTTCTCTCAATATTAATGTGTTTAACAAAAGGACCTCCAATACCCAATTCAACTCTGAAATTCTGTGCTTCTATTTTATACTCTTTTTTCAAGATGCACTAAGAATCAGTTGCAAGAAACTACTTGTAGTCAGCTCTTCACAGATGACTCTAAAATGCCTAAGACAAGCTCATAACACTAGGACTAGAAATCTCTTCTAGGATAACCCAACATATGTCTGTAAATCCTAGCAGGTTTTTAGTCATTTATCATTATAATTAAGCATTTCTTCAGCATCCAATTCCAAAATACTAGACTAATGAATGGTTTCAGTTTGAAAATTTGTATTATTTAATTGACTAGATGCTATTATGTTTCAGAAAAATACAAAACATATTGCACTAATAAAAAATTACCCCTGAATTTGCTTGAAAAGTCAAGTAAACATAAAATCTGGTATAGTATTTGTGAACTTCTAGAGTTTGATTTTTTTAGAGATTTTAAATTTTTTTAATTATCTTTAGAGAGAGGAGAAGGGAGAGAGGAAGAGAGATATCAATGTATGGTTGCCTTTCACCTGCCTCCAGCTACGGACCTGGCTGGAGACCTGGCTTGCAACCTCTAGAGTTTGATTTTTAAACATTTGCACATTAAGTAACAAATTGTAAATTTACCTTTTCGTTCCCTAAGAACTCTGTTTTTATTTCAGATAAACCATGGAGGTTAAGCTATGTCTCCAGTTATTGCCTTGAGATTTACTAATGAATGCTTGCAGTTTGCTGAGAGTGAATCTATTTTACCTCCTGGATCTGGAATAAAGGCTAATTTTATAAATTAAAGTTTTAAATTTTAGAAAGGAAATATTTTCCTCAAACCCCCTTTTGTTGGGTGTTCCAACAATAGGATAATCATTTTTATGACTGCATTGGTGCAGAAGTTTAGGAAAACAGGATGGTGGATTTTTGAGTCCCCTTTCACTTGATAGGCAGGTTGGCGAGTCCCACTCCCCACAGGGGCTGTGCTACAACAGGAAAATGTGGGCACAAGTCCTTGTCACATTTGAGTTAGTGTTTCTTAAGGGGAGAAAATGAGTTATTTTGACCATACTTGGTGGTCAACCAGCCTTCACTTAAAGAAAATCATTTTCTTTGCCATGGTAATCTCCTAGGTTGTTGTAGCTGGCTAAAATAGAAATTTTACAAGATGAATGTGGCATGCGGCATGTTTGGCTCTAATCAGTTGCATGTGTGTGATGGCCCTGGAGCAGGGCTTGAGTGGAAACATTAAGTGGACTGACGGGCTGAGCAAGGCAGGAGTGTGGATGGGTTTCACACTCCACCTGCAGGTTTTTATCCAGAACTTGTCAGTTTTAGCTCAAAAATGTTAGTTAGACACAGCAGAGAGAAGAAAAGAAGACTAGAGGGAAGCTGAGACTGTCAGAAAGGAGAAAGGAAAAGATGCAAAAGTAGCCAAGAAAAAAAAAAAAAGGAAAAGAAAAGCAAAAAAGCAGACGACTAGCATAAGACGAACACTCGCTCTGTTTCGTATTCATCCACCAAACTGAGTAGTACTTGCTTTGTGCTCAGTGCTGAGCTTGCTAGTGGCTGGGGGTGTAACAATGAACACAACAGACTCCCTGCCCTTCAGGAGCTTCAAGTCTCAGAGTGCATTCAGGTAATACTTCCCACACCCAGCCTTGCTCAGGAAGAAAAAAACTCAGCTGACCAGGTGGCCCCTGCAAGGCCTTCCAGGAAGTATTCACGTGGGCAACTAGCGCTCCTCCTCTAGGTGCACGGGGAGGCCTGCCTCTCTGGGGTTCTCAGCTGCAGAAGCTACGTGCCTGAGGAGCCACTTCAATTTGTACAGTTTCGAAGACTGCTGGAAAGCCACAGTTTACAGATAGCCCTACTAGACGGCCGTGTTTGTGCTGGCTCAAGGACAGTTACGGTGACACATGACATTGTCCTCAAATGGGATAGGAATACTTTTGCGGGATAGTTAGAGAATTTAGTCCCTTGATGTAAGAACGAGTGCGAGCAAAGCGGGACAACATCGGGACAGTGTGGTGACTTGCATCGGTCTCCGGCACTCTCCAAACAGTATCCTTCAAACACCTTTCCTGAGTGCACTGCGGTGCCTCCCTCCTGGATCAGGCACCGTTGCCATGGACCCTGCCTTATTCGTCCTGTATCTCAGCTCCAAACAGGAAGCATCAAATGAACTTACTCAACCTGGACTGTCACTAGCAGACAGTGGACTAGGAGGAAATTCTCCCTCTACCAGCCAACCATTGGTGTTTCTGTGGCCCCAATGAATTAGGGATGGGGGAGTTTAGATGCCAGCCAGGGCCAGGAAGGACGAGGGCTTGGGGCTCCACTCAAATTTTGCTTCTCTAAGAATGCACAATGGTTCTGATGGTCTGCAACTGATGGGCAAGGAGCTGGAGATGTTTGGGGGGAAATTCCGATGAAGCTTTTCATTCTGTAGCCTGAAAAATCACTAGTTGAATCTTCCAGTAGAAATTCAACAACTGAGAACCACGTTCTGTTTTGAATTAAAACACGGATTTTATTCTAAAACTGGGGAAATGCACCTCATATGCAATCATTTTGGTCAGATCCCCTTGCCTCGAAAAGTGTGGTTCTTGAAACCAAGCCCTGGATGACAAGTGCTGTGAGTTTGAGACCCATCCCTCATCCCTTTCCTTTCGTTAACTTTCCCTTTAGCCTCTCCAGCAACCATTGAATGGGACGAACACCTGCAGCTCAGGGGGGAATGGCTAAAGGAATCCCAAAGTTATTCTTCTAGCCACTCATTGCTTAGGAAACCAAGTCCTGCTGAGTTATTGTTTTATATTTTTAGTGTCCCTTTCAAATGAAAATAGAGGAGATTGGAATTTGAAATACTACTTAACACTTATGTTTATAAATATATTTATATTATATTATATCATATTATGTATATGTTTAATGTTGAAACATATTTTACCTGCTACTTATAGGATATTTTGCTATTACGTGGTCCTTTATATACATTGTCTCATTTGACCCTCATAACAGCTGTATTACTTTCTTTCTCCCCATCAATGGGAAGGAAGAAGAGGTCCTGTACATGCTGTCTGGATTGTGTTAGTCACTTATAAAATTTTTCTATTTATATAGATACTATTTCATATCATTCTTTCAATTGCACTATGAAATAGAAATTATTTTTATGTTCATGTCTTCACAAGTGAGAATCGCCCAGCTTTAAAGGGAGAACCAGGACCTAGAGCCTTTGCTTTGGTTTGTTAGACCTCAATGTACTCCGGTTCCTACCGGTCCTCCCTGAGGGCCGGTATGGTGTGTTCTGGATCTATGGCTATTTCCTCTCCAAGCACCACTACCTCTGTCTGCAGAAAAGGCTTTGTTCCGGTCCTGTTCTCAGAGACCTCATCCTGCTCGGGAGGCACATTCAATGAATACAGCAGGTCCTCCCACTTAATGAGGAGCTGGGTGGATGTCTCACCTGGAGGGCCCCTGGCCTCTGAAATTCTGTGGTGGGGACTTGGAAAGGTGCTGGTTGACGCCTCTCTTACCAAAGGCAGACACGTTGCTGCTTTTACCCATGTGCTATCAATTATTGCTGACTGCCCACCCATCACCTCAAAGGCATTTCTCAAAAGTCAGTTCACTTGGCCTCGCCACCTGGCAACCGCAGAGCTGGGGACTATGAATTTCCTAGTCTCCCTTTCTGCCTATTTCATTCTATTTAGTAAAATGTAGAGTTTGCATCCCCCTTCCCCCAGCCCCTGCATACACACATCTCCATTCTCCTGATCTTTTTTCTTTAAAACCTAAAAATGCTGGCTCCAGTCAGGGTGTGTAAGTCAGGGAATGTAAGGGGAGAAAAATCAATGCCAGCCTCTGGCTATCATTTAAACAAAATAGAATCAACTTCTGTGGACATCTGCTATTCTCAGGCTAAATTATAGTGTTAAAAGCCTTGAAATGGAAAAAAAAAAGTACACCACGAAACATGTTCTAAAAGTGCTACACTTCTGTGATTCCAATTTTTTTAAATGTACTTGATCCCTTATTTCTTGTCTCATCTTCTAAAGCAAGGATCAGTCTACGCTTAATAAAATATTCTACTGGATTAAAATACAGCAGTCCATGTTAAAGCCAACACCAGTAAAGTCATTTTGCAATAATTATGACTATTTTTAAACAAATTCTTGCAAATGTTGTCAACTCCAGTCTTCACTGAACATTTCAACATGGCACCCAGAGGGAGCTTTCAAGCCTGACAGCTATTTCCTATTTGTCAGGAACAAGAAGGAGGGGTTTTAAAGAAAACAAGGTCTCCCCATTTCAGATGTAGAAATAATAATAAAAATGACTTTACACTCCAAAGGGCTGGCTGGAAGACACATCCAAGAATAGGCAGTGTGAGGACCTAATAGGTCATGACAGCTCAGATATAGAAGTTATCTCCCCACAGTGGGGGTGGCCTCATTACCCACTTCTGGTTTAGTTTTGCTGCAGCAGCTATGAGTGATGAGGCCACCCTTATCTCACAAAGATGAAGACCATATTCTCCAGTGCTGTGACATGTTCCTTCTGTGTAACCACTTAACGGCATAGATTTAATTTTCCAACTACACACGTGCATCACACACACACACACACACCAGAAGAAAGAACTGCCTGTTTCTAAGTGACATTCAAAGATGAATGTGGCACTACTGACATGTTGAAAGAGAACACCCCCCCCCCCCCAACACTCAAATGACTTTCAAGAAAACCAACTCCCCTTCCTCTATCAATATGGTTTTCGTACGGATTTGGCTCCTTATGCCAAAACATTTTAGAAATGGCAGCAGCACATATGAAAACCCCCAAAGTGGCAGCCCTTGTCTGAGAAATGGCAAGCAAACAGAATCCTTGTCTGTAAAGTTCCAGCATGTTGGATCATCTCTGTCCCCTCAGCTGTCAGCAGCACAAAGCTGACAAAATGCACATTCTCAGGTCATTTCTCTTCTAAAGCAGGGCTCCTGTGTGGAGACCCTGGCAGCATGAAGAGTGTGTAAGTCTTAGCCCTGATTAAATCAACCAGCCGTTTCTATGTTGTGCTTTCTCTTTTTGGTTTTAAATTATTTATTAAAAGACACAATGCCTGTTAGGGCAACCTCATCAGGATGGAGAACAAGGATTCAGTGACTTATGCATAAAATCTGCAACTCAAATGAAAACTGTGGGGAAACTTCAAATGGTGACAGAAGAGGAGTCACGCAAAAGTGAGGTGCTCCCCTTTCTGATTTTAGCTCAGAAGAGGACAGGTCTTGTAAATATTTTGGTTTCATTCTACAAACGTTTTCTTTTCTTTTAAAGTAAAATGCTTTTAGAACTCACCCCCCCCCAACCCCCCCTTGGCTTTCCTCATAAAAACACAGGGAATGCTGCTTAGGGTTAGTTTTGTCCCTCCTTTAGGAGGTGTGTGTGTGTTGGTTGGGAGGTGAAGGAGGGCTAGCTGCTCGCCTTTGCTTTGCTTTGCTTTGCTTTGATGGATTCCTCCCCTCATAAACCGTAGTCCAGCTCATAATTATAATGCAAAACAGCATCTCTGCAGCCTGCTTGGTGCATTTCAAATCTGAAGTTCCTTGAAGTTCTAGGAATTTTTAAATATTGATATTCATTAATTGAGTGGCTTTTTGTGACATAAATGTACATTACATACTTTCATGTGCTGGAAACAGCCAAAAATGCCATGGCACAAATGTTTACATGGCTGTTATGGAGAATGGTACCATGCTAATATATGTCTGCTTCTTAAATTCTGTTAGCAGTTGTAAGACAGTCAGATACCACCCGTGGGATCTTGTGCCCTCATGAAACACAATTACAATGAGAATATCTCATTATCTCATTGGCTTTAGCTTACTGCTCTGTTTCCATGGTTTCAAATACACAGAGGAGTCTGAAACTAAGAGTGCTGCTAACAAAGAACATATCCTTGTACAATGACATCAGATCATGTTAGACAGAATAGACTTAATTAAATACCCCCTGATGGAGGCCAAAATACAGAAGTTGGGTCTACTTTTTAAAAGGGAAACCAGCCAGTTAAAAATTCTGCTTAATTTTCTTGGGAATTTTTCAATTCCTTTCTAACAGCAACTACAATAAAAAACAAACTGAACTCAGAACCTGTTTAATATTCACTGTGATGAGAAGTTAAGGAAATGGGGAAGAAAAAGACCACTGTCAGAAGAGAATGATGCCAAATGTAGGTTTCTTCCTAGTGTCTGGTTACTGAGCCAACCCACCCGCAGACGAAGAAATTGGAACAGTGCTGTGGGCGCACACTACCCACTACCCGGCCCTCTGCTCACGGCACATTTGCGGAATTCAAAGCCCAGACCCTGGCCTTCCCCAACGAGATCTACTTCTGCCCAACACGCTCATGACATTTTGCCCTCTTTTCTGACGTATTGAGTGTCTAACTTCGCAAAACTAGAATTACACGGTTTTTCATGACGGGAAACAAATTGATTTATTAGAAGAGAAATCACAACTTTGGGCTCTTGGATTTCCAACTGCTGTGGAGATTGCCCTAGTTTGATAGACTTCCAGCCCCTGGCTTGCTCTTCCTGAGAAAAGTGCCTCATGATTCCAGCCAACACGGATTTTGTTTAAGCCAATCTTTAACATGACACTCCAGTAGGAGAAATCATTTAGGCCTCAGAGTTATCCTATCGTGTAACTATTTTCTCCCAAAGGCTTAAAACAGCCTGCATTTTTCTATGTTGTGAAATTAATTTTTCTGGAATGAAAATCTCCCTTGTCAATGTGAAGTTTAGCCCTCCACTTCCCCAAAACCATATGCATATAACACACGCACATGCACACACATGAATCACAGCTGTAAAAAAAAAAAAAAAAATTTAAATCACTTATAGGCCCTGGAGACTATCGGGTGACATAATGTGACAATAATGACATCCCTAGTGGTGTTAATTGATTTTGTCCTGGTAGAGGGTAATTTGGCTTCCACAGTGACTGCTGGATCATGGACTTACTGATTGGTCTGCCTAGGTAGTATTACCATTAATGAACAGAAAACACACTTTCCTGCTTAAAAGATACTGGTAATTACGGGGAAGGGAAGATGGAAAGCCATAGGTTCTTAATCGTTTAAGGAGAGTTAATTCTGAGCTGTTTGCATTAAAAGGGATATATAGTAAAAGACTGTGAATTAGCAATTCAGAGTCTCACTCCATAAAATCCAGCTGCTTTTATGCTACTCCAGGAAGATCTGTGAAAAACTCAAATGATTTGTAAAGTGCGCTTTAACAGAAAAAAAAAAAAAAATAGCAATTGGCAGCCGCATGTGCTGTGTGATTAAAAGTGATACATCATCTGTCAAGCTGGCTTACTTTATTGGTCTACATTCCTTTCTTTATGGCTTCTAATTGGTGTGATTTTAAAAATATTTTTCAAATGAAAAACACATCTCACTCTAAATTGTGTGTGTAGAATAAGATATTCAGATAATTCTAATTTTCAGAAGAATTGGAGAGATGTGGGAGTCATTCATGCCAAAATCAAATAATTAGTGTTATGTAAATAGAAACGATGTTACCCGTATCATTTATTTATTTATTTATTTTTGAAGATTTATTTATTACTTTTAGAGAGATGGGTGGGGAGAGAGAAGCAGAGAGGGAAAGAGACATCAATGTATGGTTGCCTGTCACCTGCCTCCAGCTAGGGACCTGGCTGGAGACCTGGCTTGCAACCTGGTTATGCACCCTGGCTGGGGAATCGAACCAGTGACCTTTGGGTTCACAGGCCGATGCCTTATCCACTGTGCCACCAGCTAGGGCTTACCTCTGTCATTTATTCTCCATGTTACCAAGCTGGAAACTTTGGAGGCATCTCAATTCATTTCTCAGTAAGTTCAATTTGTTATCAGGTCCTCCCCGTCCTACCAGTCCTGCCGATACTCCATCTATAGGCACCATTTCTGCCATAGCAGCATGTATGGCTAGCGTTCATTCTGATCAGTCAATGTCAGTGCTTACTAGTTGTTCACTATTTAGTATTTCATCCCTGTATCTTACCATTTAAATATCTTTTGAATCAGTCCTTTTATCTCTATTGACATGGTACTGCCCCTAGGTCTGATTTTAGTTATCTCTAACATAAACTCTAATACTAGGCTTTTTTTTTTTTAAGGGCAAGTATTAGCGATTAATTTTTTCCCCCGGTTATACACTTTTAACTGGCCTTTTTTAGTCCATTCTGCTCTTAATCTAATCTCATCCATACTCTATCCTGTAGCCATGGTTACTTTTTATATTTATATAAACTCATTTTAAAAATTAGAAGTATAGAGTACTTACAGAAAAGTGAATTAATTATAAATTGTATTGTTTTAAAACAGGTTCCCTAGAAGTAGAACCTGCAATGGGGTGTTGATGTATGTGATTTATTGAGGGAGTGCTTGCAACTGAAACCTTTAAGAGAACAAGTGAAGCTGGAGAGGTGGAAGAAGAAGTTGTGAAGACTTGTGAAAGATCTGAGATTTTACCTTACCTGCAAGCTAACAAATTAGCCTGCCACCGTTTCATAGATGCTGGCAGAAAATTGGGTCAGAGATAAAGGGCCTCATTACTGACAACAATAGCAGCAGCCAGAGTGTCAGCATTTGTACTGGTTCCCTGAGCCATAATTCCCCTAAGCTGGTACAAGGAGGGCCAGGTAATGTTGTATGTTACACGAGAGGAATCTGACCTTGTGGGACCTGAATCTATTACCATGGGCAGTAACCTCTCAGAACTTTATCCTTAGCAGTAAACAAATGTATTCTTTGCTCCACGAAGATGCTATTTTATCTTCCAAGGCTGTTCGCACTACAGACATGCTTGCAGAACAAAGTCATTCAGTAGCTTAGGCTCACAAGGTAGGCAGAAATGTGAAAGACCCATGGGAAAGCGTCTGCCAACAGAAGGACAGATTCTGCTGAAGTCTAGCCTCACTGTGATCCCAGGGGGAGCTCTGGGGTACCACCAGCAACTTGGGCAAGGAAGCTGGTCCATAACACTCAAGCATTGGCTGTGGGTCACCATGATAAGAAGGCACAACCTCAGGAGCAGCATTTCCAAGGGAAGTGACTACCTTTGGTCTAGGGCAATTCTCAGAATAAGTGTATCAGTGAAGCTGATAGAAGACACCACTCACCACTGTCAAGCTTAGGAAAGGATACATTGAGAAAAGGAGATCTGGGTGGGATACCAATAGTGTGTACTATATTGATTAATTATCGCAAAGAGAATATACTCAGGTTATTACATCTCAAGTTAGGAAATAGAGGATTACCAACTCTCAGAAGTCCCTTTTGTGCCTCATCCAGGTTGTTTTCTACTCACTTTTCTCTAAATATAACCACTATTTTGACTTCTAGAACAATGGATTGTTGTCTGTTGAACTTTATATAGATGAAATCATACAATAAGTACTCCTTTATGTCTGGTGTTTTTCAGTCAACATTGTGAGATTGATCTATACTGAAATGTTTAGCAGTAGTTCATTTTCACAGCGATATAGTATTCCATTTTGTGAACACTAATTTTTCTTTTATTTAAAGTTCTACCTTTTACATTTTTACCATTTTGGTGGGTATGTAGTTACTTCTCATTGTGATTTTATTTGTATTTCTCTGATGGCTCACAAGCCTGAGCACTTTTTCTTATATATTTTTAGCCATTTAGATATCTATTTGTGAAATGCTTTTTTCAAATGTTTTGCTTACTTTTCTGTATTGTTTTTTAATGATTTGTAGGAATTTATTACAGGATATATTCTAGACATAAGGTCTTTATCACCTATATGTATGCAAATATGCAAATAAAAGCCTTCTTCCACTAAGTGCCCTTTCACATCTTAGTGGTGTCATTTGGTGAATAAAAGGTCTTAATTTTAATGCTACACAATTGATCAATCTTTTTTAACTGGTTGGTGCTTTTAGTGTCTCATTAGTAGTTTTCTCTTCCCCAGATCATAAAGGTAGTACTTTTGAGTACTCATCTCTGAAAGTTTTACTGTTTTACATTTCACATTTAAATCTAGAATTCATCTGGAATTGATTTTTGAGTACTAAATGATGTGGAACTCAAGATTTATTTTTTCACCATATGAATATGAATTGGCCCAGTACTATTTTTGGAAAGACAATTCTTTCTGCACTCCACTTAGTGTCACCCTCATTGTAAGTCAAATGACAATGAATGTATGGTCAACTTCTATACAATATGTTCTGTTCCATATATCTGTTCATCTTATCTTCACATATATGGCCAATTTTATATCCTCTTAATTAGTGTAGCTTTATAATATCTTGATATTTAGTAATATAAGAATTTCAACATTTTTTTCTTTGTCAAAGTTATTTTCATTATTCTTTGTCCTTTACATTGTCAAATAAAATTAAAATTAGCTTGCCAATTTCTAACAACAACAACAACAATAACAACAAAACTTGTTAATTGACCCCTTTGGCATTATGAAATGCTCCTTTATATCTTTAGAAATGCCCTCGCATTTATCTTAGGCTTTAATAGTATTTATACTGCTGATGATGTATTGATAAGATTCCCCCAAAGAAGATGGGCTATTCCACCTCAACAGGAGGCAGGAGTGGAGGCAAATTATTCCTTCCTCTACTTTTTGTTTTAATCAGACCCTCAAAGGATTGGATGATGCCCACCCACATTAGGGAGGGGACATCTACTTCACTAAAGTCATCAATTCAAATGCTAATCTTCACTGACACACCCAGGAATAAGGTTTAATCTGGGCACCCTGTGATCCAGTCAAACTGATACATAAAATTAACCATCATACCTGTATAGGATTTTTCCTCCTTTGATTTTTCTAGCTTTCTTTGTTTTTTATTTTAAGTTTCATATCTGTCACTGTAATTCACATGTAGTTACATTTTTATCCAGTCTAAAAAGACTTGTCTTTTAACTGGCATATTTGGTAATTTTACATCTGATGTAACTGATATTGTTGCATTTGTTTTCTGTTTCCTCTATTCCTGTTCCTTTTATTTCCCTTTTGTCTTCCATTTTTTTTAATCCAGCGTTTCCATTATTGTTTTTTCTTGTTGTTTAGTTATGTTTCTACATTCTTTTACTATCCTTTGAGTGATTATCTTAAAACTAAATGTATCCTCAACTTATAAATTCAAATTAGTGTACTTACAGTTCCTGAAAAAAGATCTTTTAAACTCCATTATTCCATCCCACCTTTTGTGTTTTAATATGGTATCATATTTATTTTTTGTAAGAATCCTTTTGTCTAAAGAACTTTTTATATTGCCTTTAATATGGAATGTAGTGGTTGCGTATGATCGCAGGGTTTTTAAAAATTTTATTTTACCTTATTTTCCAAACTATAGAGGTATATTTACATACAATAAAAAATCACCAATTTCATGTGTATAATTTAATGAGCCTTGACAGAAATGTGCGTTTGTGTAACCACCACCATGCTCACAATGTAAACCATTTCCATTTCGCTTGTGCTTCTTTGCAGTCAATCCTCTCCCCACAACGCCACTCCCTAGAAACCATTGATCTGCTTTCTGTCTCTTAAGTTTGCCTTTTCTAAGATTTCATGTATATGGAATCTTACAGAGTCTTTAGTGGCTGGCGTTTTTTACTTAGCATAATGCTTTTGAAAGTCATCCATGTTATTGTATATACCCATAGTTTGCTTCTTTTTTATTTTATTATATGTCAGTAATTTAAATATTTTGCTATGTATATCACTGCTTCATTTATTTTTATTGTATTGTATACTGTAATTTGTTTATCCATTCACAAGAGGATGGGCATTTGGGTTGTTTCTGGTTTGGGCTATTATGAATAAAATTGCTATGAATATTCACATTCAGGTTATTTTTTAAATGAACATATGTTTTTTATTCTTTTTTAGTAAAAGAACACAGGAGTGTAATTACTGAATTCTATGGTAAATGTTATGTTTCACTTCCTAAGAAATTGCCAAATTGCTTTGTAAAATAGCAATTTTGTGCAATTTTGCTCTCCTACAACCATTGTATGTGAATCCAATTGATTCACACCCTTGGTAACACTTGGCATTTTCAGTCTTTTACATTTTAGCCATTATAGTAAGTATGTAGTGGCATCTTGTTGTGATTTTAAATTCATTTCTCTGATTACTAATGGTGCTGAGAATTTTTCAAGTGTTTACCATTTGTGCAGCTTAGTTAAAATAACTGTTCAAGTCATTTGACCATTTTAAAAATTGGGTTGTTTTTCTTATTACATTGTAAAGGTTTTTCTTTATGTATTCTTGATATAAGTTCTTTATCAAATATGTTTGGTATCAAATATCAAATATATGAAAATATATTTTCAAATAGAGTTTTGAAAATATAGTCTCTGAGTTTGAGCTGCCTTTGCCTTTTCTTAATAGTGGCATTTGAAGAGCAAAGATTTCAATTTTGATGAGGTGTGGTTTATCAAATTTTCTTTTAAGGTTTATATTTTTATTTCTTACTAAAGAAATCTCTGCCATTTCATTCAAGGGCATACTTGAATTAAATGTCTTTCTGTTTTCTTCCATGAATTTTATAGATTCAATTCTCACATGTAAGGTTGTTTCTTAATTCATTTCAAGGTAATTTTTGTATATGATGTTCCGTAAGGATCTAGGTTTACGTTTTTGCACATATACTGTATACCCAGTTTGATTCTATACCATTTATTGCAAAAGCTATTCTATCTTTATAGAATTACTGTGGCATTTTTGCTGAAAATTAGTTGAATACATATAGCTGGACCCTGTTCCATATCTATATGTCTATACTTGAGCCAATACCATACTATCTATTTTCTTGGTGTAGCATTACAGTAAATTTTGAAATCTGATAGTGCAGGCCATTAAATTTTTTTAAACAAATTTATTTTGGTTGTCCTAAGCCTTTTGTATTTCTAGGTAAGTTACAGAATCTGCCTAACAATTTCTGCAGGAGAGAAAAAGAAATGCCAATGCTTTGGAGAAGAAGAAAGATTGTGTTGAATTTATAGATCGATTTTGGGGAAATTAACATTTTAATATTAAGTCTTCTGATCAATGAATATGGCATAGCTTCCTATTTATTTAAGTCTTTTTTAAAAAATTTCCCTCAGCAATGCTTCATAATCTTCAGAGTACAGCTACTGCACAATTTAAAACAAATTTTCCTTAAGTATTTCATATTTTCATGCATTTATAAGTGGAATTCTTAAATTTTATGTTTTAATTTTTGTTGCTAGTATAAAAATATAATTTATTTTTATTCATTAACTTTTAATTCTGCTACATTAATAATGTTCTACATCATAGAACTTGCTAGTTCTCATCATTTGTGGATTTTTTGTGTTTTTTTTTAACATTTTATTCATTAGTTTTAGAGAGAAGGGCATGAAGGGAGGAAGAAAGGGAGAGAAATATCAATATATGGTTGCTTTTCACCTGCCTCCAGCTACAGACCTGGCTGGAGACTTGGCTGGAGACTTGGCTGGAGACCTGGCTTGCAGCCTGGTTATGTGCCCTGACTGGGAATCAAATCAGTGATCTTTGGGTTCGCAGGCTGGTGCCATTCCACTGAGCTATCAGCTAGGGTTCGTAGCTTTTTGTAGAGTAGTGCTACTAGATTTTATATGATATTTTTTTCATTTTTATTACATAGCCTATCATGTTTTAAGGGAATTAAGATAGTTTTACTTATTCCTTTCCTTTTCAGAAGTCATTTGAATCCTTTTTGTTTTACTGAGCTGGTCATGGTAGAAGTAGTAAGAATAAACATCCTGTATTTCTCCTGATTTTAGGAGGAAGCACTGACTTATAAGTTAAGTAATGTTCTGTCTACTTCTAGGTTATTGAGAATTTAATGAGTAATAGCTTTGTATTTTTGCTAAATTCTTTCTCTGAGTTTGTTGAGGTGATAATATCATTTTTGTTTTTTTAGCCCATTAATCTGGTGAATTATACTAATTTGTTTATGAAGATTAAACCAACATTGTATTCCTGGAGTAAATTCCCCCTAGTCATGATACATTATACTTTTTATACATTACTGGATTCAGTTTCTTAGTATTTTGGGTAAGATACTTACATCTATATGCATAAGAATATTGGTCTGTTGTTTTCTTGTAGTGGAAGTGTGTGTGTGTGTGATACTGGCCTTGTGACTTGGGAAATGTAGTAGAATTGGTCCCTCTTCTTTTATATTCTGGAAAGCCTTTATTATTGAAGAATACCTTTGCTCATTGTTTTGGGTTTACATTTATTTCCTTTTATTTTTTTAAAGGAGATCTTTTGTTGAGGAGACTGTCCTTTCCTCATTGTATATTCTTAAAATTTAAATAAATTAATTGACTTTAGAGTAATGGGTTTCTTTCTAGGCTATTTTGTACCATTGGTCAATGTGTCTGTTTTTAATGCCTATACCATACTGTTTTGATTACCATAGCTTTGTTATATAGTTTGAAATCAGGACGTTAATGCATTCAGCTTTGTTTTGCTTTCTCAAGATTGTTTTAGTTATTTGGAGATTTTTGTGTTCCCATACAAGTGTAAGAATTCTTTATTTCTGTGAAAAATGTCATTAGAATTTAGATAGTGATTATATTAGATCTATAGATTATTTTGGGTATAAGAACATTTTATTTATATTTATTTTTTTAGTGGTAACATTTAAATTTTTTTAATTTTTCCAACCCATGAGCATAAAATATCTTTCTGCCCAGCCAGTATCTTTCCAAACATTTTCTTTATAGTCTTTATTCTATTGTTCTTGAACTTAAGCTACATATGAATATTAGATATATTCAGTGAGCCTCATACAATTCCTCTAGTCTTGTATATTTTTAGCCTTCAAAGTGCTTCAAGCTGCACACTTTCTGCTAACTTATATTTTTAGATCACTAATTTTCTTTTCAGCTGGGCTTTAAGTTCTAGAATGCCTATTTAATCCTTTTAAAAGTAAATCCTATATCTTTGATAAAATTTTCTATCTTTGTCATTTCCTTTTACAGTTATTTAAAATTCTAGATTACATATGTTTTGTTTTCTATTTTGCTCTTTGTATCCTGAGTATAACAGGTAATTATTTATTGAGTTACACACATTGAGCATGATAAATTGTAGAAGCTGTGGATAAATTATCTTCCTCCAGAGAATTTTGTTTAGTTTCTGGTAGGCATCAGAATAGAAACATATAACTTTAATCCACTAAGTGATTGACCTAAATTGAGGCTAAGTTTCAGTCTTTACAAGTCCTAATTTATTTATGGTTTAGTCTTATTCTTAGGGTTTAATTCATGTAAGATTCCAATCAAAAGTGTGGCTTTCACCAAACAGTCTTATTTAGCAGATCTCCACTAATAACTTTTATATCCCTAGCACTATAAAATAATTGATAGACTCTTAGCTGCTGCTTTCTTGTCAGTTTTATAAAAATGGACATTAGTAACTGCTCTAAACATTTGTGTACAGTTATTTTGTGTGTGCACATAAGTTTTCAACTTTTTTGGGCAAATACCAAGGAGTACTATTTCTGGCTCATATGGTAGGAGTATGTTTTGTTTTGCAAGAAATTGCCAAACTGTCTTCCAATGTTATTGAACCACTTTGTAGTCTCACCAGCAATGAAAGATGAAAGTTCCTATTATTTCACATTCTTGCAACATGCAACATTGTCAGTGTTTTGGACATTTTGCTACTCTAAAGAGATGTGTTGTGGTATCTCACTGTCGTTTGCATTTGCAATTTTCTAAAGACATATGATATTAGGATTATTTTCATATGCTTATTTGCTATCTGTATATATTCTTTGGTAAAGTATCTCTGAAGATAATTTGTCTATTTTTAATTAGGTTTTTAAATTTTGGTATAGTAGAGTTTTAACAGTTCTTTATATATTTTGCATACTAGTCCTTCCTCAAATATTGTGTCTTGAAAATATCTCCTCTCAGCATCTGCTTATCTTTTCATTATCTTAACAGTGTCTCTTTCACAGAATCAAGTTTTTAATTTTAGTGACATCAAACTTGTCAAATATTTCTTTCGTGAATGATGCTTTCGATATTGATGTAAAAAATCATTGCCAAATCTAAGGTCAGCTAGATTTACTCCTCTGTTATTATCCAGAAGTGTTATCATAGTTCTGTATTTTACATTTAAGCACGTGATTCTTCCCAGCTTTTAAAAGTATTTGCCTACACAATTTACAAAACATAAAATAACCTTGACATGAAAGGGTTTTAGACTACTGTTTTGACTTCTCTACATTTCCCTTCACCCCAGCATCCTCACTGACTGCCTCAGTAACCCTGAACTCTAGTTTTTATCTCTCTGACCCTGTAACGTTGCTGAAAGTGGGGCTTAGGTTCTATACCTTCTAGCATCTGCTTTTCCCTGTCTACCCAAGATATGTACTAACTGCAAGTACCTGAAGGGAAAAGAAGTGTCGACCACATCTTTACCTCGATGGATCTCCCTTCTTTCTGAAACTTCAGCTCTTTAAGTCCTGGGTGATTGGGAAGCTCTCTAGTGTGTCCCAAGTAAAATTTTAAGAAAATATCAAATTGATCTTCTTCAGTTGTGTTTGAAAAAAAGGATTGATCTGCTATGAGTCAGTCTTCCAAAATTGGAATTTATAGTTCAAAAGCACAATTTATACATATCTTTCTTGCTTAAAAACCTTTGCAGGAGCCCCATTGCCCATAGATCTGGCATACATAGATGAGTGTAGCCTATCATAGCTAGCCTTTGTAATATGCTTCCTGTTGGTTTCTGGGTCCAATCTTCACCACAGATACATGTTATTGTCAAACAGTGTCATGATTTACAATGTTTCTCATGCTTTGGGGCCTCTGCCTATGTTCTTCCTTTTTCTCCCAGCAACATTCTCCTGATGGTCATCCACTTTTTCTAATTGTTTATCCGACTACTCCAAACCAAAATCGCTTTTCCTGAGAAACAGTACCTGATCTCTCTCCCTAAACAGGATTAACAGTGTTCTCGCCTATATTCTCTTTGAATATTCTACAAATCCAATCATGGTACTTTTTGCATTGCATTTGGTTCATTGTGTTTCTATCTTCTACTTTAGACTATGAGCTTTTCTATCGTCAGTGCATAGTAGGACATGGCATATACCGAGAGCTTAATAGATAGATGTTGAATGAATAAGTATATGAACTATTAAATCATCTGATTTATCTTGCTATCATTTCTTACTTGCTTGTGTTTTCTGTAAACATCTGTCAGCAATACAGTTATTTTCATTTTTTTTCACCCATTCACTCATGCCACAGAGGTTTACCTGTCATCAACCATGCCTCAGGCACTTTCCTAGGAGTCACAGTATATATAATAATGAACAAGAAGAATCAGCTATTGCCCTCATGGAGCTTATACATAGAGATGATAAGCATTTCTCTTGAAAACATGTTTCTCAAATGGTTGGCATAAATAGTTTTAGCCGAGTGCTTCCTTCTTGGTTTGCTTTCTTTATTCTTTGTTCTAGATTTGCTAAGCTAAATGCCATTATTTGTAGCATTTTATTCTCTTAACTGTTATTGCACCTTATCTAGCATAAAAAAAGAAGTGTTTAATTAAATAACCTACTTTATCTTCATTTTAAGTGACAAAATATCAAGTCTTTGATATTAACTTATATTACCAAGTGAAACGTTGATGAAAATCTTTTATTTGATGCTAAATAGCTATTTTAATATTGACCTTTATTCTTACTGAGTTGATTGATTTTGGGGGGTGAAGACAGGGAAGGTTTGGATACCTGCACTCTACAATAAGTTCATCATATGTGATAGCCGGGATAAAATCTTGACCATGTTATTTTAAATATATGACAGTTTTCTATATGATGCTGTAACTTGTTTTTGTTCAGTTTACTACATGTATCTATATGTCTGGAAATGACAGTCCATGGAAGAATTACAGATTCAACCAAAAGAAATTTTCTTAAAAATTTTCCTCAATTTAAAATGTAAAGCTTCAAAAATCCAAATTGTGATTAAAAAATGTTTACACTTAACACTTCTTACAGCATCTTATTAAAACTGACCAATAAACTTACATGAAGCAAACAAAGCCTGGGAAGTTGATATTTGGGTTGCAGGAACTGCGCATTGTCTAAGTGAGAGTTCTCATGAGGTAATAGAAGTTGTGCTTAAGATCTGATACACAAGAAAATCATTTTGAGCTTTAAAAAATGTGTCCAGGGCCCTGGCTGATGGTGCAGTGGATAAGGCATTGGCCTGTGAACCCAAAGGTCGCCAGTTGGATTCCCAGCCAGGGCACGTAACCAGGTTGCAAGCCAGGTCTCCAGCCAGGTCTGCAGCTGGAGGCAGGTGAAAGGCAACCATACATGGATGTCTCTCTCCCTCTCTGCCCCTCTACCTATCCTTGTCTCTAAAAATAAAAAAATAAAATAAAAAAATAAAAGTGTGTCCAGTGAAAGTCAGCATTCAATAATTAGAGGAACGGAGGGATCATCTTAGAACAGTCTGAGGAGAAGATAGGTAACCCTAGAGTATGTAACAGGTTTGTGTTCATTAAAGCATGCAAGTGCTACTTATGAGAGAAATAGAAAATCAGACAAAATACCTGAAGGATAGTAAATAATGGGTGTCAGAGAAAGGAGGACATTCTGGAAGGAATGAGCAAGGTGTCTCTAAAATGCACACAAATATCAACTTTCTTTAGATTTTATATTAATCACCTTGGGTAAGTTAGCATTTGGATAACATGTTTCCCAATGATGACACTACAAAGTGGGCCAAGAAGCAGGTCTAGTTATATTCCACAGCACAGGAGATGGGCCCAAAGTCACAGTGTGAGCATGGGGAATGCACTTCTGGTACATTTAAACTTCACTAGGACTTTCTTTGAAGTATAAACTTTCCTCAGTTTGAACCTGGTGAGGGCTATGAATAAAGCACAAAACTGCAGTGGGATATTATTCGGGAAGATTCATTCTACTCAATAGGGAAATAAAACACAACTAAGGATCAGCTTTATGGAAGGAAATCTGTATGTGAAAAAGTTTCCAAGTAGGGACATGATGTTGCTCTTGGATAAAATTCATTGTCTTTAACTTTCTTCCCATCAAACTCTAGCTCTGTTGATGAGACACTGGGACCTGCGTGACTCCTACTCATGTCCGTATACCTTCTATCATTTTCCAGGGCCGTTCAGTTCTTGGACTCTAAGTTGTCTTCTGATGGCTTTGGCCTTCCATCCAAACACCTCTGCTCCTGCCCACGGCCTCCCTGTACTCCCTCAGGCACCAGTCTGGGCACCCAAGGTCATGCTGCTCTTCCTGCACAAGTGCTTTCCTCCTTATCCCTCTGGAATGCTACCCATTGCTCCGGCTGGAACTCAGTGCCCTGTTTTCATGACCTTCCCACTTGCCCTAGTCTCTGAATCATCTATGGTCATTCTGCTCTACTGTATATTTGGTTGTATACTCTGACTTTCCTCTTAGATTGTGAGTTCCTTGAGAGCTTAAAACATGAATTGTGCCTATTGGTGTCCCTTGCAGCTTCTAACCAATAATTGATAATAATAATAATAAGAAGAAGAAGAACAGCAACAACATTTACATAGTGCTCTATAATCCATAGCACTCACATATACCCAGTCCTTATTTGTGTCTCACAACAACCTTCTGAGGGCAATAAAACCGACAGTGACTTCTCCAGTTTGTAGAAGAAGAATGTGAGGATCAGAAAGATGAAGCAATTTATTTTCAGAAACTAGAAGTTTCTAAACTCGAGTTCAAGTCCTTTGGCTCTTACATCTTAACCAAAGGATAAGAAGCTCTAAATAACTACTTACATTTAGGTGCAAGCTGGTGAATGAGCTCACGGAGAAAGGCCCCGGATCTGCAACTGCCCAAAACCTGTAAGTGAGTTTGACTTGGAATCAGTCAAAGGGGGCATTTTCAGCTTCATTTTGCTTGGGGTTGGTGTAAGTTCTGATTAAATGCAACCAATCTCTGCTCTTTCCTATTCATCTTGTCAAATAAGAGGCTTTCCTTCCCTCCCTGAGAGGAACACTTGAATCTCATCAAAGTAAATGGCAGGGGTTTTACTTAACACTTAGAGCAAAGCACAAACTGAGAGGGCAGGAGAACTCCAGGAACGAATGCAGAGATGCCTCTAACAAACAGGACGGTCAATTTGGGTGTGTAGGACTAGAGGAAAAATCAGCAGCAGCACTGACAATCCCAACTGAGGAAACACTTTGAAGGACATAAGCTGTGGTCTCTCGGTGCCAGGTAGCAGAATGGCATGGATGCAGAACTCAGAAAGAGGCATCCACAATGTTCCTCCCTGGTGCAGGTGGGCAGGCCCTTTCCTCTGTGTGCCCTTTTGTGTGGAGTCTGGAGAGCACTGGGCGGGTACTGTCCTTTGGAACCTGCCTTAATCCCCTTTTATTGGAAACTGCTCTCAGGCAAAAATAAGAACACATCCTCCTTTGATGCTGAACATTGGACTTCTCCAGGATGTAGGGTCTAAGTCAGGACGTTATATCTTTTATTTGCCAATATGAGTTTCTATAGTAAAGTCACAGTCAATGAAAATTTTTCAGCTAACAGTTGGTAAAAAACAAAAAAAAAAAAAATCCAACTTAGAATATTTATCTCACAGCACCCTTGTCTTAAGCTTAAATCTTGTTTAGATCCCATGTTGAAAACTGTAGAAGTCCCAGGCACACAATTTCAGGAAAGTTTGGCCTCTTTCTGACATCATTGACAGATTCTTCCTTTTCTTTTGCGCCTATCATTTACACAGTCCTGGGTACTCTCTGGTAAACCAGGGGACCCCAGGCCAACTCAGCCGAGGGTTAAAAGAGAGACACATGAAGAACCACAGCCTTGCCTCTCACCTGCTCACGCAGAACCACCAGCGTCCACACAGTTCTGTTCAGTGATTTCCAGGAGCTCTCAGCTCTGTTGGTGAAGAGTCACAACAAGGCATCTGTTGGGCACCGTTGCCTCTTCAGGACCTCACTTCACTGTATTTTGCTGTCCCTTGTAAGGTCTCCCACCTGCAAATGGCTGTTTCTTCTGGGCTTAGCCACCTATGCAAACGTTGGGTGCCACGCTCCGACTTGACTGCCAGACCTCTCTCCGCAGCCCCTGCAGTCCGCTCCATGGCTGAGCACAAAGCGCACAGGTCTCTGTGCCCTCCTGCATTAGACCCTGCTGGCTGTGCTTCAGAGCAACACTTCTTTGAGCCTGCTGCTTTATGGTGGCTTTATTGAAAACAGTTATTTCAGTTATTGCTTTGTAGCCCCCCAGGGACCAGACAGGGAACAAACGCCAGTGACAAACATCCTGCGCGCTCTTCCTTGCCTCTCCTTCCCCAGCCAATCTGAGGTTTTGTCATGAGGCCTCAGACATGCTGGCATCGTGTCTTTGAATGCAAGTGCTAAACTTACTTGAGGATATGTTATGGATCATTTTCATTGGGTAATTTATTTGCTTCCTACAGCTGCTTTAACAAATTCGTATAAACTTAGTGGCTTAACACTAAGTTTAACAAATTGAATAACTTACTGTTCTGGAAGTCAGAGTCTGAAATAGGTCTACTGGGTTAAAATCAAGGAGTTGGCAGGGTTGTGCTCTTCTGGGGACACTATGGGAAAGTTATTTTCTTCCCTTCTTGGGCTCTAGAGGCTGCTCTTGTTCCTTGGCTCATGGTACTTGTCCATCTTCAAAGTCAGCCATGGTTTGTCCAGTCTCCCATGATGTCATCTCTCCAGTTCTTTCCCTTCTATTTCCCTTTTTCACTTACAAGGACACTTGATTATGCTGGGCCACCTGCATAATCCAACATAACCTCTCTGTCTCAAGGTCAGCTGGTCCTTAATTTCATCTGCAACATTAACTTCTCCTTAATGTGTGATGTAACCTACTCACAGGCTCCAGGGAGTATGGGCATGTTGCATTATTCTACTTACTATAGGTACTCTTTTAAAAACATAATTCAGTAATAGCTGCTTGTATGATATGCATGTATAATAGGTAGGATGGGGGTCATTTTGACTTGGGGTTTCTCAATAAATCTGGCCTTATCTTTGGAGAATATATCAACCACATGTTAGCTACCCTAACTATGGTGGCAATGTTTTGTCCTCCAAAGACTCTCTGCTGCCACACACATGACCTGCTCTTTCCTGCTTTGAATCTTCCATACCCCAAACTCTTTGATCCTATAGTCCAATCAGCAGCTGTAGATGCTATTCTGACTTTAGCAACCTTTTTTCAAGGCCTACAGACCCACACTGATACTCTCATCCACATATAAGACACCAACAGGTGGAAAAACAGGGCTGCTTTGTCTAAATAATATTTCCCTGGATGATCAGTGTGTTCTGGGAATAATTACTATGACATGGACATATCACAGGAGTTAAATCACCTGGTCCTTATCTTCACCCAGGATAGCCCTTTCTCACAAAATAGGCATGGCAAACTGGGACTTCCATGCTCTATCCGCTGAGTTAAAGACCAACAGACATCCTGGCTTCCTATACCTCCCATACTGACCCCAACACTTACCTCAACACAAGACAGTTCCATAGCATCAGAGAACCAACATGGTGCTTATGGGAACCAGGACAGACAAATGGAGTCAGAGCCACAAATTTGGGGAATTCTTGCCATCCCCACTACCACCATCAGAGATCTATAGGCAGATTGTCAGTTTATCTCAACAACAAAGACAGGTTTTTTTGTTTTGTTTTGTTTTGTTTTTAAGTTGATTTAAGAGAAAGAAAAAGAGGGAGGGAGGGAAGGAGAGGGATAGAGGGAGGGAGAGAAGCATGATGTTCCGTGTACTTAGGCATTCACTGATTGCTTGTATGTGTTGACCAGGGATCAAGTCTGCAACCTCTGTTTATAGGGACAATGCGGTAACCAATTGAGGTACCCTGCCAGAGCTTGGCCAAAAACCACGTTGGAATCAGTGATATTTTATAAGATACTTGTGGTGCCTACATGTACAGGCTATTCACCCTTTTTCCTACAGAAATGCAATTTTCAGGTTTGGTTGATGAGGTGATACTAAATGGCTTTCCCTTGTGCCTTCCCTGAGATCTTTTTTTTTTGGTTTCATTTCTATACCTCTTCAGGTTTTGATGCGCACACATGCCCACACCACTAACACCGGGGCTAGTCCTTGGTTGCATATGTTAAAAACAAAATCAGCCTCAACCAAACAAACATCAGCAATTTCCCCTGATTCCAAGATGAGCAGCTCATTTTCTCTGAAAGCACATCATATTCAGAGTGGGAGTCTCTTGGGAATACCAGAAATCTTGCAACAATCCCCATCCTGGCATAATTTTGATCTAATTTATATGGAAAAGATAACAACTTGAACTTAATTTCAGAGAGAAATGTAACCCATTTACAATATCTGTGCATCCTCGATAAATAATAAGTTGTCATTCTCATGGGGTGCCAATGCACCTCCCTAGTTTGAGTTTTGAGAATTCCTCATTGTGCAAAATCCCTTGGGAAAGTGACTCTCAAGAGGAAGGTAAGAAATATCGAGAGGCAGCAAGTGGTCTCTGCACCCTACAGCTAATTTGAGCATCAGTGACATCCTAAGCAGCATCCTACTGCCACCTGTAATGAAGAACATGCTTATTTCTAATTTGTAGCATTTCCCCCTTTCCTGATTATACAAGATGGGTTCATTCATTATTAATCGGGTTTGTCAGACAGCACGGCCCTCCAAGTGTCAGGCTTCCTTGTTTCCAGGCAGTGCGTTTGTGGAGAAGCAATGAAATTTCAGAATGCACAGATCAGCAAGCTCTCGTCTGCACCTGATTAAAGTTAGATAGACCAGCTTAACAACCTTAAAATAGTTCTACATGAAGCAGAAGGACACCTTTCTATATTTGTCATTATTATTGGAAAGGAAATGGACTAAAAAATCATTACTTTTCTTCCAAACTGCACTTGACTGGAAAGAGAATAAGGGAAAGAAAATGATCCCTCTTTGTCTACACCAAATAGACTAGAAATTAAAATAATAAAGGAGACTTAACTCCAAGTTAAAGAAAGCTAATATTTTAGCACACAAGCACACCCATGCATGCACACATGAACATACACATACACCCAATGATCCTTGCCTTGTAGAGTTTAAAAGTGTTGGACTTGCCATGTGAAGATTCAGATTGGTATGATTCTCCAGGAAAGAGCTTGAACAAGTGATCGATTCATGGGTCATGTGACTGGGCTCCAGAACCCAGCTGGGAGAAGCAAAAAGTAATGCATGATGGGAAACAGGACACACTACTGTGCATTTCAAAACAGTAATTATTAGGTAGAAGACTGAGAAATAGATTCTAGCTGATTTTCAAGTCATTTGAATGAGCAATACAATTATTTTGGTGTTGTTAGGACCTAGCTTTAGAGGAACTGGGTAAATAAAAGGACTGGATGGTAACATCTTGAACTACATACAGTGAACACATTTTTATTCATGCTTGTTGAGAGCTCCTTGATAAAGGTTTTTTCTTGATCTTGTCTTGTTTGTGCTCATGAGAAATGCAACAATTTTGTCAACCAAAAAATATCTCTGGGCTGGTTCTTGCCCCTGGGATGGTGGCTCTCACATTCTCAGTTCCCAGTTATGATTTTTGGGCTGGTACTAACATGGATATTATTTGGGAAATCAGGGAAAAGCAGTGGCATGAGGGCAATGAAGGATTATTTGGATGAACTTACCAGCCAGAAAAATTAAATGGACACTAGGTAGAAGCTGGCACAGGGTAAAAGAGGGCCAAGTGCAACTATTGGGGACAGGTAGGAAGCTTCATTTATTTAAAGTGTAGTTGATAAATTCTTGGTACAGGTTGCCCAAAATTTCATTCTTGAAATTCAAAGGAAACAACAAAGTTGTTCTCAACAGTGGGAAATGGGGGCAATTTTGTCTTCAAGGGGATATTTTGTGGTATCTGAAGACACTTTGGTTATCACAACTAGGAAGAAGAGCCTTGCTAATGAGCAGAGAAAGAGAAAGCAGTTGATGAGGAGCTAGCCAGTCTTTGCTACAATCTCAATGATTGTTCAGTTTTCTCATCTATACAATGGATGCCATTATAATTACCTTTTTTCATTATTATAAATATTAAATGAGATCATGTATATAAAGTACTTACCACAGTGTCTGATACATAGTAATGCCTTAACAAATGACCACTATCATTATTATATTATTCTTAGTGCTGGAGCCCTATTATCAAGCCATGAGAAAATGACTTGGGATGGGGAGGTATTTAAAAATGAATTGGAGATTTGGAGAGGTATTTAAAAATGAATTTCTGGCAAACCCAAGGAAAAGATGCTAGTGAAACATTAAGTGAGGAAGATGTACAGACTCAACATGAAGTTCCTTACATTGTATATAAAAGTGTAAAATAACATATTACAAAGGAGTTTTTTTTAAGAATACAAAACAAAGAACAATCTTGATTACCAAAGCCTAAGACTAATAGAAGTGAAATGTGAATCTTACTTGCAATTTTAAATTTTGTATTAACCACATTAAAAAATAAAAATATAGGAAATTTAACTTTAATAACATTTTATTTAACAGCATATCAAAAATATTATTTCAACATGTAACCAATATAAAAATTATTAACCAGATAGTTTGCATTCTTTTCTTAAGTCCTCAAAATTGAGCACGTATTTTAGACTTTCAGCACATTGCAGTTTGGACTAGCCATGTTTCAAGGGCTTAATAGCCACATGTGGTTAGTGGCTACCATATTAGAGAGCATATATATATAAAGGATGGTTGAAAAATGTCAGGAATGACAAAAGTGAATCTTTAAAGCCATGTCCAGGGCAAGGAAGGTAAGAAAGAAAATACAAATCTGCTAATATGGGAAGATAATTTAATATTAGTACTCCTCAACTATTTTCTGTCATCCTTTTCTTCATGAAACTTATTACCCAAAAGGTGGGGTTAGACTCTGCCTCAGTATAAAGTATTCAAAGGCCAGTTCATGCGATAAAATACAAAGAAATTTTGACTGCTAATAATGAATTGAAATATCTGTTGCTGGACTAAGTATGTTTAGGGAACCAAGAGACTCTTAGGTAAGTTGGAAGAATTGATTTACTCTTTTGTGAAAGAGTAAACCTCTGGGTTATAGGTTTCTCATCTATAGATTCAGAGGTTGAATCACATGAATTCTATAGATGCTTTGTGTATTTACAGCCTATGAATCTGTAAGATCATCTAGAATTGACATCTGGGTATTGACAAAGGAAAGAGATAATCAGTAGGGTCCAAATAGTTTATGACAAACAAATAACACCAGCCTAACCTCATTTCCTTTTGTAAGAGGGTCTCTAGTCTTGAACTGTCAGAGAAAAACTGGGGTTGTCACATATGTGGAGTTTAGCAAACGGTTTAGAAGTTATGTTTAATGAACACCTACTATTCATTTAACATCAACTCAACAGACACTTACTGAGCATCTACTATGTTTTAGACATTGAAGATGCAGCAGTAAATAAGCTGCTTCTTAAGAAACACTTCACACAAACTTGATTATGAAACAATGAAGAAAGTGCAAGGGAAGTAGATTTGAGGGGTCACTTAACTCAGTAATGAGATATTACAGCAGGTTTTCCTTAGGAAATAGCAACTTGATATGGACACCTGAAAGGGTTAGAAAGGACTGGAAGGTGAAATGAGAAAGAACATTTCAGGAAGAAGAAATGGTAGGTGTAAAGGCTCAAAAGTTAGGACAAATCTAATGTGTAGAAGAGCACTGCTTCTCAAGCTTTAATGTGCATACTAATCCCATGGAAAATCTTGTTAAAAAGCAGATTCTGACTCTAAAAGTCTGGGTGGGGTCTGAGATTCTACATTTCCAACACACTCCTAGGTAATACTGGTGCCTGGCCTGTGGATTTCACTTTGAGTAGCACCAGTGGAAAGCACCCAAAAAGAAAGGTAGGAGAGAGGGCTAAAGAAGTGGGCATAGACTGGATCATGAAGGACTTCTTCGATCATAGGGAGGACTTTGAACTAATATTTCAAGGGCATTCATTAGGGACAAGACATGATTCATTTGTGCTTTTGCAAAAGCACTCTGGCTGCATTGAGAATGAGTTGAATTAAGCAAATTTGGAAGAAGTTCAGTTGAGAGTTGAGAGGATCTTTCATAGTCCTAGAAAATGGCAGTGTGGACCAGAAAGGTGACATTTATAGAGGTAAAAAGAAGTGAATAGATTCAAAGGGGAATTTAGGAGGCTACATTGATTAGAATTGATAATGTGGAACTTGGTGTGGGGACTAAAGAAAAAGAAGAGGACAGGAATAGGCCCTAAATACTAGGGGACTCAGCTTGGGCAATGAGAGGGAGGTTAATTTACAGAAAGAGGAAAACAGGAGAATGACAGGGGGACTATGGTTAGTATACTTTTAGGCACACTGAAATGGAAATGTAATAGCAAGATTCTGCAGTGATGGCCAGTAGGCCGATGGATATACAGACCTGGCTCTCAGAAGGGTATGAGTTAACTTAGGAATAATTAGCATAAAAAGAGTAAAGAAAACCTTGAGAAAGAATGAGGTTCCCCAGAGAAAGAGAGGAGCTGAAAGCCATCCTCAAATGCTTGAAGGGCTGCCATGTGTTTAAAGGGTTATTTTGTGTGTTTCCAGATGAAAGAATCTGGATTACTAATAAGAGGATATTACAAGGAGGTACACTTTCATTCTTTACAGGGGAAGTAGTTTTTATGGTATTAGCTGAGTCTTAATGACACAGATTACGTTATGAGGTAGTATTTTTTTAAAGGAGGCATTCAAATAGATAAAAGTCCACTACTTAGGAATGTTGGAAAGAACTTTCATATGTCTGGTAAGGGAGCCCCTAAGCAGTGATTCCAAAGTTACATTATAAGAATGGAAGGTGGAGAGGAGCTAGAAAGAGATTTTTAAAATACAGATTCTATCCCCAGGCAATTGATTCCATAAACCTGAGCACATCCCTGGAATTCCTTAATTTTATTAAGCTCTTCTAAGAAAATAACCTGTTATATATAAGGAAACCCCCATTAGATTGTAAGCAGGTTTTTTTCAGGAGAAACTTTGTAGTCCAGAGGGAGTAGCCTGACATACTCAAAGTGCTGAAAGAAAAAACTTTCAATCAAGAGTACTCTATCCAGCAAAATTATCATTCAGAACTGAAAAGGAGCTAGTATTCCAAATAAGCAAAAACTAAGGAGTTTATTACCACTAAACTGGCCTAACAAGAACTGTTTGAGGAGTGCTTAAAGCTAACAAGAAAATGCACCCATTAGTAACAAGAAAAGCACATGAAAAAGTAAATTTCACTGGAAAGATAAACATATAGTAAAGTTAGTGGATTACTCACTTGTAAAACTAGCATGAATGTTAAAAGACAAAAGTAGTAAAAAATAAATATAATTAGAACAATTATATTTAAGATAAAAAGATGTAAAATGTGACATCAAAAACATAAAACATGGGGGGAAAGCAAATACATTGAGCTTTAGAATGAGATAAAATCTAAGTTGTTATAAACTTAAAATAGACTGTTATCAATGTAAGTTGTTATATGTAAGCCTTATAGTACCACAACACCAAAACTTGTAGTAGATACACAAAAACTAAACATAAGTGAATAAAGCATATCACTTAAAAATCACAAGATCACAAAGGAAAAGAGCAAGAAAAGAAGGGAACAGACAGAAATACAGAAACAGCCAAAAAAAAAAAAAAAGTAACAAAATTGCAATAAATGCATATCTATTAATAGTCATTTTAAATGGAAATTAACTAAATACCCCAAAGATAAAGTGGCTGACTAGAAAATATATACATACATACAAATATATATACATACATACATATGTAAAATCAAGACCCAACTATAGGCTGCCTTCAAGAAATTAACTTTATTTTTTCATTTCTTTTAAAATTTATTTTATTGGGGTGACAGTGGTTAATAAAACCATACAGGTTTCAAATGTACAACTCTATAACACATCATCTGAATACTGCATCATGCACTCACCACCCAAAGTCAAGCCTGTTTCTGCCATCACTTACCCCCACTTTATTCCCTTCTATCTCTCCTCATCCCACTTTCCCTCTGGTAATCACCATATTATTGCCTGTGTTTATGGTTTGTGGGCAGGAGTTGACTTAATCCCTTTACCTATTTTACCTAGTCTCCCAAACCCCTCTGCTCTGACAGCTGTCAGTCTATTCTCTATCTATGAGTCTGTTTCTATTTTGTTCATTAGTTTATTTTGTTCATTAGATTCTATGTGTAAGTGAAGTCATATGGTATTTGTCTTTCTCTAATTTGCTTATTTTACTTAGCATAATACTCTCCAGGCCCATCCATGCTGTCACAAAAGGTAATATTTCCTTCTCTTTATGGCTGAGTAGTATTCCATTGTGTAAATTATTCACTCATCTACTGATTGACACTTAGGCTGCTTCCAAATCTTAGCTATTGTAAATAACATTGCAATGGACACAGCGGTGTATATATTCTTTCAAATTAATGTCTCATGTTTCTTCAGATATAGTCCTGGACATGGAATTACTGAGTAATAAGGCAGTTCCATTTTTTAATTTTGAGGAAACTCCATGCTACTTTCCACAGTGACTGCACCAACCTGCATTCCTACCAACAGTACATAAGGGTTCCATTTTCCCTATATCCTCACCAACACTTGCTTATTGATTTATTGATGATAATCCTTCTGATAGGAATGAGGTGGTACCTCATTGTGGTTTTATTTTCATTTAATTTTTTTGTACACAGCAATTTTACTTAAAATGGGCCCCCACTGGAAGCACCCCAACTATCCTCAGTCAGTAAATGCATAAACAAATAGTATCATTGTCCCACAATGAAATACTATTGATACACACACAAAAAGAGGGATGAATTTCAAAAATACAATGCTGAGGACAAGAAGCCAGACACCTAAATGTACATATAAAGCTCTGGGACAGACAAACTATAACAGTAGAAAAAATGTCAGTTACATGGGTTTACGTATTTGTTCTCAATATTACGTATTGTGGTTTTAATATGCCTTTCTTAGATATAAGGACACACACACAGACTAAAAGTGAAGAGATGGAAAAAGGTATTGCATGCAAATGGAAACCCAAATAAAGCTGGACTAGCTATACCCATATAGACAAAGTTGACTTTAAAAAAAGATTGTACTGAGACAAAGAGAATATTACATAATGATGAAAGGGTCAACCCAACAAGAGGATATAACATTTGTAAACATTTATGCACCCAACACAGGAACACTTAAATATATAGAGCAAATATTAAGACCTAAAGGGAGAAATAGAAATACAATAACATTAGGAAAATTTAATATTCCACTTACATCAGTGAACAGATCACCCTGACAGAAAATCAATGAGGAAATATCAACCTTAAACAACACTTTCAACCAGATGGACTTGACAGATATATACAGACTATTTCATCCAAAAGCAACAGAATACAATCTTTTCAAGTGCACATGGAACATTTTTCCTGGATGGATCATATGTTAGGCCATAAAGCAAGTCTTAATAAATTTAAGAGGGTTGAAATCATATCAGGCATATTCTCTGACCTCAATGGTATGAAACTAGAAATCAATTGCATGAAGAAAACTGGAAAATTCACAAATATGTGGAGATTAAACAACATGCTGCTGAACAATCAATGGGTCAAAGAGGAAATCAAAATAGAAATAAAAAATACCTTGAGACAAATGAAAATTGAAATGTAACATAACAAACTTTATGGGATGCAGGGAAAGCAGTTCTAAGAGGAAAGTCCACATTAATAAATGCCTGCTTCAATAAGTAAGAAAATTCTCGAACAATGTAACTTTACACCTAAAAAATAAAACAGAAAGAGAACAAACGAAGCCTAGAGTAGGTAGAAGGAAGATGGTAACAAAGGTCAGAGCAGAAATAAATGAAATAGAGACTAACACAACAATAGAAAAGATCAATAGAAGTAAAATCTGATTCTTTGAAAAGGTAAAACAATATTGACAAACTTTTAGCAAAACTCACTAAAAAAAAAGAGAGTACTCATAAACAAAAGATATTACATCTGATACCATGGAAATAGAAAGGTTTATAAGATATTGCTAAGAGCAGTTACATGCCAAAATTGGAAAACTAGAAAAAATGGATAAATTACTCAAAAATATAGAACCTACCAAGATAGAATGATGGAGAAATAGAAAATCCGAACAGAACAATTACTAATAAGGAGATAGAATCTAATTTAAAAAACAAAACAAAACAAAGAACCTCCCAACAAAAAGAAGTCCAGGACCAGACATTTCATTGGTGAATTGTACCAAATATTTAAGGAAGAATTAATACTAACCTGTCTCAAATTCTTCCAAAACATAGAAGAGGAGGGAGTTCTTCCAAACTCATTTCAAGATATTAGCATTACTCTGATACCAGACAAGGATATCACAAGAAATAAAAATTATAGGCCAATATCCCTGATGAACACTGATGCAAAAATTCTCACCAAAATATTAGCAAATCAAATTCAACAACACATTAAAAGGATAGTACATCATGATCAGGTGTGATTCATTCCAGGGATGAAAAGCTGGTTTAACATCTGCAAATCAGTCAATGTGATACATTACATATAAAAAAGCTAAAGAGAACTGACTGGTGACTTAGTGGACAGGCACTGGCCTGTGAACCCAAAGGTTGCTGGTTCAATTCCTAGCCAGGGCAACATAACCAGGTTAAAAGCCAGGTCTCCAGCAAGGTCTGTAGCTGGAGGCAGGTGAAAGGCAACCATACATTGATGTTTCTCTCCCTCTCTGCCTCTCTTCCTTCCCCTTTCTCTGAAAATAATAAATAATATCTTTTTTGAAAAGTAAAAGATAATTATATAATCATTTCAATTGATGTCAGAAAAGCATTTGTGATAAAAATGCTCAACACAGTAGCTCTCGAGGAAATGTACCTCAACATAATAAAGGCCATAATAAAGTCTACAGCTAACTTTACACTTAGTGGTGAAAAATTAGAACCTTTTCCTCTAAGATCAGGAAGAAATCCTTCCCCCACGCTCACCATTTTATTCAACATAGTATCGTAAGTCCTAGCAGAGCAATTAGGCAAGAAAAAGAAATAAAAGGCATCTAAATTAAAAAAAAAAGAAGTAAAACTGTCACTATTCACAGATAACATGATATTATATATAGAAAACTCTAAAAACTCCATCCAAAACACCCTATTAGAACGAATAAATTCAGTGTTGCAGAATACGAAATAAGTACACATAAATCTGTTGAGTTTCTATACACTAATAACAAATTATCAGAGATAAATTAAGAAAACAACCCCATTTATAACTTCATCAAAAAGAATAAATACCTATGAATAAATTTAACCAAGGAGATGAAAGACTTGCATACTGAAAACTATAAGACATTAAGGAATGAAATTGAAAAAGACACAAATAAATGCAATGATATTTCATGCTAATGAATTGAAAGAATTCATATTGGTAAAATGTCCATACTAACCAAAGTAATTTACAGATTCAGTGTAACCCTTATCCAATGGCATTTTTCAAAGAACTAGAACATACAATTCTAAAATTTTTATGAAACCACAAAAGACCCTGAATAGTTAAAGTAATTTTGAGAAAGGAAAACAAAACTAGAAGTGTCATGCTCGCTGATTCAAACTCTATTCAAAGCTACAGCAATTAAAACATTATGGTATTGTCATAAAAACAAATATAAAACCAATGGAATATAATAGAATTTCCACAAATAAACTCATGAGTATATGGTAAATTAATTAACAACAAAGGAGCCAAGAATATACAATGGGGAAAGGGCAGCATCTTTAATAAATGGTACTGGAAAAACTGGATAGCCATATCCAAAAGAGTGAAACTGGATCACTATCTTACACCACACGCAAAGATTATGGACTTGAATGTAAGACTTGAAACCATGAAATTCCTAGAAGAAAAGATAGGCAGGAAACTCTTTGACATTGGTTTTGACTGAGTTTTTGAATCTGACACCAAAAGTGAAAGTAACAAAAGCAAAAATAAACAAGTGGGACTATATCAAATTAAAAAGCTCTGCACAACAAAGGAAACCATCAACACAATAAAAAGGCAGCCTACAAATGGGAGAATATATTTGCAAATCACAAAATATATACAGAATTCATATCTCAATAGCAAAAATATAACTAATCTTGCTGACCTGTGAGCCAAAGGTCGCTGGTTGGGTTCCCAGCCAGGGCACATAACCAGGTTGCAAGTCAGGTCTCCAGCCAGGTCCTTAGCTGGAGGCAGGTAAAAGGCAACCATACATTGATGTTTCTCTCCCTCTCTGCCTCTCTTCCTTCCCTTCTCTCTAAATAAATAAATAAAAATAATCCAATTTTAAAATGGACAAATAATCTTCACAGATAATTTCCCAAAAAGACGTATAGATGGCCAACATGTATATGAAAATATGCTCAACCTGATTCATCATCAGGAAAGTGCAAATTAAAACCATAATGAGCTATCACTTCAAACTTCTTAGAATAGCTATTATATGAAATAAGTATGAAGAAAAGGGAACATTTGTGCACTGCTGGTGGGAATGTAAAGCATTATGGAGGATTTTTACAAAATTAAAAATAGAACTACTATGTGATTTAGCAATTTTACTCATGTTTATCAAAAAAATAAAAACACTACCTCAAAAAGATATATATATCCCTATCTTCAATGCAGAACTATTTACAATAGCCAAAATGTGCAAATGATTTAAGTATCCATCAGTGAATCAATGAATTAAAAATAATGTAGTATATATTAATTATATATCTGAATATATGTATAATGGAATTTTGATATATATATAGTAGAATATTAGTCAACCAAAAAAAAGTTACCTTGCCATCTATGACAACATGACTAGATTCTCCAGAGCATTATGCTTAGTGAAATAAGTCAGATAGAGAAAGAAAAATATCCTAGTCCTGGCTGGTGGCACAGTGGATAAAGTACTGGTTTGATTCCTAGCCAGGGCACAGAGCCAGGTTGCAAGCCAGGTCTCCAGTCAGGTGAAAGGCAACCATACATTGATGTTTCTGTCCCTCTCTGCCTCTCCCCCTTCCATTCTCTCTGAAAATAATAAAATCTTTTTTAAAAATATCCTGTGATGTCTCTTATATGTGAAACTAAAAACCAACAATAAAAAAACCTCATAGATACAGAAAACAGGTTTGTTGGTGGTTGTCAGAGGCAGGGTTTGGGGGTGTGGGAGAAATGGGAGAAGGGGATGAAAAGATGAAAGAAGAAAACCTCTTTATTTTATGTGCAACTGGGTTCTTAAACTTGGACTAAGTTGCCTATCAACTCTGAATTTTTGAAGTAACCTTTAATCATCTGCAGGATCCTAACGCATATATTTGTGGAGAGCCAAAAGCACACCCCAGTATACAATAAGACATTTTCTAGTTTTCTAGCTCACATGTTCTGGGACATACATTCCTTTTGCACATGCCACCTACTAGGTAGCCACTGTCATACTCTTTCTCTATGCAAATAGGATGGTGTATGGGGTCTCACCAGAGAGCTGGTTAATGGGAAAGCTTACTCAGCAGCACCAAGGTCAACCAGCTTTTCCTTAATTGAAGAAAAAGCAAACATGCATGTTCCTTGTATAAACACTGATATTTAACGTTTAACTCAATGCTCATGATTCATTAAGAAAAGGAAATTTAATAAAGTTGGGCAGATGTGACTGCAGGAAAACTTCCCTCGAATGCATCTGGCTGTTTCCAGGACCCTGAGTAAAAGAAATCAATTTTTGAAATAAAATTCTAAATGTGGACAATAACCATCATTATGAGTATTATTATATTTTTGATTTTGTGTGAACTTGAAACTCTTGGGTCAGAAAGTGAATAGTGATGACTAAGATCCTGGCTATTTCTGATTTCCAAAAACAGAAACTGATTTTAAGGAGACACATTACGTGGGTCAGAATTTGTGGGAAATGAAGTAGGCACAATAAATTGGCAGCAGAGCAGAGGCAGAAAATAATAGAAAACAGACATAAGAACTGGAAAAACGTAGCCGTCTGGGACCATTTAGTGAAGGGGCGGGCAGTGTTACACACCTCCACTGTCCCTGGGGCCTCCCAGGGCCTCCCTGGTCAAAGGGCAGAATCTATTTTACAAAGCTTTCCATCCCAATAAGTTTTCAAATACGCCACTAAATAATGTTTGTGCCTAAAAGGCATAAAAGGTGACTTATAGGGAGAAAACAAGGGTGCTGAGAGGAGAGAAGCATATTGGGATTTAAAAACCCAGAGATTTCAATAGGGAAATGGAAACAAGAATTGGTCGCCCATAGTATTTGCATGCCCTGATGTTACACAGCTCTGGGCATATTGTTTGAAACAATCAGTTGTGGGCAAATGATAAAGGAAATGCTGAGCACAATCACACATTGAAAAGCGGTGAAGCTGAAATGTCATTGTTTCTGGCTGACTTGGCACCTAAGAAATGAGAGTGCCAAGTTTCATACCAGCTTTTCCAAGGCTTCCCCTTGGAATTATGGGCAACTGCCCCACCACTTCCTCTTCCAGCCAAGCCATCATTTCACAGAGCCAAATAAATACCTTTTAGATCATTTTCTTTTCCTTCACTCTAATGCTGTTAGGGACAAGAGGGTGTGAGCTTAGAAGATCAAGGCCGACAGCTGAAGCCTGAAGGACTCTGTCAAGACAAGGATCACAATGCCAGCCTACCAAAAGGCAGGTCAGAGGCTTAAAACAGAAATAGAAGCTCTACCCTGAACTGACCGTTAGTGAAGTGTCAGTGAATGGAGCCATGCCAAAATGATGCTCACTGTTTCCTTCATTTTTTTGAACGGTTTTGTGCGAGTTGTGTCTTCCTAGCTAACCCTGAAATATTGTAAAGACTATGAGTAGGGTCATTATAAATCATTGTAGTTAATTATTCCATTATTCCCACCAGGAAAAGAACATCAAACTTAGAGTTCTTAGTTGCCCTAAAAAAGTACATATTGTACTGTTTGTTTAATACTAGTTCAGAAATGCAAAAACCATGGGGGCAAATTTGGAGGGATTCTTGACCACATGAACAGGATGCAAAATGCAGAAGGTACAAGGCTTACAGTTAAATGGTCCAATACGCAATGTGCCAAGTACCCAATGTTCCTGGTTTTTGTTTTGTGGTTTTCTTTTTTTTTTTTTTCTGTTTAATTTGAACAGAAAGCTCTATCATAAACTGAACTGTGTCAGGGTACTTTGTGACTCACTAATGCCAGAATTAGAATATTTGAGTGTATTTGGGAATTCATTGCTAGAGTGAACAACAATGAAATCCCTTGCTTTCTGTCTTCCCTCCTTTCCTTCCTCCCCTCTTCCATCTCTTCTCAATTTTTTTTTCGACTTTTGTTAATCAATGTGTTCAATCTAGAAACAAAAATCTAGGTCTTGGATTCAAGATTGTCATATAACATGATCAGTCTTGAGTTTCATTCACATGTGATGACTGTACAGAGGATTCAGCTAGAAGCTAAATTGAGCTAAAATGCTCAGACCTTAATGCTATGCCACAGAGCACTGAGCTCCCTCAACTAATGTACAATAGGAAATCATTTAAGATTTTATATACAATGCCAGTAATTATATTACACTTAGATTTTATGACTTTAGAAACTTATCATGCATTTTATATTACTTCAATTCATGCTCTGTTACATTTGCTAACAAGAAGTGCTATATACGATGTAATAAAGTGTTCATTTTGGCTTCCAGTTCTCATGATATTCCCACATCCCACATTCTGAAACTCTCTGTGGAATTGTTAACTGGGGTAATGCTAGAAAAATCCACAGCACTCAGATTTTGTTATCAATGATTTGCTAAAAAATGGTTAAATGTGGTTTACAATGTTGAAAAGAATTCTTTCTCAGGGCATCATTAATGGATTAGATACAGCTCTTCCGTTACAGAGAAGCAGCAAAGTTTAAAGGAATAAGAGGGACATCAGACTGAGCTGGGCCAAGTTCTGAGTTTTCTATGTGAGTGACCCTATGTGAGTCACTTATTTTGTCTCAGATTCATTTTTAAAACTAAGTATAGGATCACAGGGCCATTTTGAGGGTGACCTAAAATTATTTACATAAAACACTTAGCACAATGTGTTTGACATGGAGCAATAGTGATGATGAGGATGAGGATGATGACGGTGACAGTGGTGATGATGAGGTTAGTGAGGACGATGGTGTACCTTCTGAGAGGCAGTATGCTATCAGTGGTTAAGAAAATAAATTCTGGAGCCAGACTTGTTGGATCCAACTCCTGGGTCCACCACCTACTAGCTATGCCATCTTGAGTAAGTGTGTTAGTTTTCTTTTGCTTCATAACAAATTACCTTAAAACAAAGTGGCTTAAAACAACATATCATGCCAGGGTTTTTGTGGATCGTAAATTGAGGAATGACCTAGCTGCCTCCTCTGTTTCATACTCTCACAAAAGACTGTGATTGAACTGGCACAAGACCTGTGATCTCATCTGAAGTTCAACTGGGGAAGGAACCACTACCAGTCTCAGGCTGAGGCAGGAGACAGACTAGAACTGAGGAAGCCCTGAGACGTTGCAGCTGTCGTAAGGCCGCAAACTGATCGCCGAGGATCGCCTTGTGACACCTGGCACGCAGCCACACTTGCGCACCACAGCTTCAGTTGACCGCTGTTTCACCTTTGCGTCATTATCCTAAATTAGCATTGTGGTTTCCTCTCCCCCGTGGGCAATCAAGGAGAATTATGGGACCCAATAAAACCTGCACCCTCTGGGCAGAAGGGGGCCGTTCTCTGGTCAGAAATGGCCTGCTCCCATATCTTGGGCTTCATAAATCTTGCTTGCTTCGCTTCTTCACTTATCTCTGTGTAGTCCGTTCAGTTCTTTGTGTCTGACCACCAAGACCCTGGACCCTGTCTCCATCTGCAACAGTGTGATTGTTGGCAAGATTTCTTTCCTTGAGGATTGTTGGATTGAGGGCCTAAGTTTCTTGCTGTCTGTTGGCTGGAGACTGCCTTCAGTTCCTTGCCCCAAGCACATTTCCAGTGTAGTAACGCCATCAAAGCCAGTGGAAAAGGGTCTGCTAGTAGGACAGATGTCACAGGCTTTTGGAACTGTGCCATTTAAGTGACATTCCATTCCTTTTTTTTTTTTTTTTTTGCTATATTCTACTTTTTTGAAGAAAATCATTGGATCTAGCCCACCCGCAGAGGAAAGGAATTGCACAGATTATTAGTTGGGGGCCAGCTTAGAAATCTGTTTCACAGCAAGTCACTTTACCTTGCTTCTTCCATCTGTTAAATGGAATTGATCACCATAACTATGTAATACAGCTACTACAAAGATTAACCAAGTTAATATTTATCATGTGTCTGTGCCTGTCCTACAGTAAGCATTCAATGGATATTTGACATTATTTTTTTAAAGTGTCAATTTACAGTTGTTTACCTATTACCAAAACATCAGCCCAAGCTGCTTGACCTCCCTGGTCACTCTGTGAATTCCCAGTGTCTGCAGAGGAATAGCAACAGTTCAGGGCAGAAGGGTGGTATGGGGACACCAAAGGAGCACTGCAGAATGAGTTTCAAGTTCAAGTTCTGTTTTTGTCTTAACAACATGTGTAGTGTGGGCAGTTCACTTTATCTCTCTGGGTCACTGTTCTTATCTGTGCAAGGAGTGCTTCAGATCTTCTCATGATATTCCTGATATTTAGCAACTGCTTTGGGGTCAGGCACTGGCCAATCAGAAACAGGGACTGCCATAAGCATGGCGAGACCACGCTGGTGTGGACTGGCTGCATGGCAGCCTCAAGACGCTGTCATCACGGTGCCTTCCAGCCCCAGACGTCTATGACCCCACCATCCATTTCCAAATCAGTTATAATAATTTTGTGATTCGCACATCCCTTTAGTTTTTATTTGCCTTATTTTTTATAACTTTTTACCAAAGTAGTCCATAAGCCAAGTCAATATACTAAAACTATCTAACTAAAAGTCCATTTAATCTGATATCATTATCCTGTTCTGTGGGTTTAAACAGTAGGAAGAAATGTACCTAAATAGAATCACAGTGTTTGGTTCAGGAGCTAATCCTATTAAATGTGTTTTTAAACCTCAACAAATGTTGTTTCAGACTCATTACCAGAATAAAATTTCATCTGCGTTCATTTCTGGCAGACCTTCTGGATCCTCCTCAAGAAATTCACATATGCCTTCAAACAGAAATGTCACCCAGCTAGGTAACAATGTCCTTGCTTGGTGTCTGCTGTTCCCCGGCCTCCCTGTGTGACCTGCCTCTTTCCTAATGCTTGCTAAGTACCTGATACTTTCCTATGCAGGAAGCTTATATGAATTAATTAACATTTAATGAGAGGAAACCAGCTGATTAGAATGTTTTCCGCGGTACTTTAGCTAATAAATGTTGTATATACTTTTGACTGCATCTAGTCAGCATGTGGCTTCCCCTCCCCTCTGTACCCCCCTTTTTTTCACAGCTCTGCCATGCTCTCGGGCTTTCTGAAGTTACCTGGCTGAATAGTTTGCCTTAGTTAATTTGAGCAAAGTTTTGGACCAACTTATTGAGATAAATATTGTGATTAAATTTTGCTTAGAGCAGTATGTCCATGAAGCTTCTGAATCCAAATCAAGACCAAATCATTCCAACCATGCTTGATGGAGAACGGCAAGGGTTTGATGAAAAGAAGAAATCTGCCCCGCAGAGTCACAGGCAGAGGAAAATGGTTTTGCCTGTGTTTATGAAGACAATTAGGTTGCACTAGCACAGCTCTGGAGGCCCAACGGGAGGGCTGGGAGGCAGAACTTCAGAGGCCAGGTGTTTATCCTAGAATAGCTGGATCAGGTCAGTCAATATCTGTTGGGGAAGAGCCCTTGGATGGGACAGATCAAGGTCTTCTGTATCAGTGGTCTTCCCATTTTTTGGTCAGGTGTCGTTATGAGTGAAAGATTGTTGAGCAGCACCCCCAATTTACTTATGAACTATCTATGTGTAGTTCAGTAATTAGTTAGTATCTCAAAGAACAACATTCACTTGGGTTGCGGTGTCATTGATGACAGTGGGTAACTCCACAGTTTAAAGGGTCTTGATGATTTCCATTATATTTGAGTAAGTTCTCATGGTTTTCTTATGATGTGACTGGAATCAAAACAAATGTAAGAGGTACCAAAAGAAGAACATGGGTCAGCTCTGTCATTTTTTTTGTTTACCTGTGCTTGCCTCATTAATACTACCTTCAGTGTTTAGATACTTTGGCAGAAATATTTTAAGCCATATGACCTTTTTATTTATTTATTCTTAAAAGATTGATTCTGTGAAAGACAGGTATCAACTGGTTTTGTTAAAACCAACATGATGGCCCTGACTGGTGTGGCACCGGTGGTTGGGCATCATTCTGCAAAAGGTCATTGGTCAGAGCACCTACCTGGGTTACAGGTTCAGTCTCCGGTTGGAGCGCGCACAAAAAGCGAGCAATTGATATTTCTCTCTCATCTCGATGTCTCTCTTCCTCTCTCTTTCCCTTCCCCTCCTTCTAAAAATAAATAAACTCTTTAAAGAAAACCAATTTTTGTGTGTAAATCTGACTGGGTTATAGGATGGCCTTAAGCTGGTAAAACATTACTTTTGGGAGTGTCTATGGAAGTATTTCCAGAAAAGCTAGTAGACTGAATAAAGAGATATACTGTAGCCCATGTGGGTGCGCATCACCCAGCCCACTGAAGTCCAGAATAGGATAAAAAGGCAGAAGAACAAATTCCCTCCCTCTTTCTTCTGGAGCAAGGACATCCATTTTCTACTGCCCTTGGACATTGCTCCTGGTTCTCTGGGATTTACCAGTAGCACCCTAGTTCTCAAGTCTTTGATTCCAACATATAAATCCACTTACACAGGGCCATATAAAATGAAATGGGTTGCAGAACAAGAATGAGCATGGGCTCTGTTGTCATGTGGATGTGCTCTGGACTCCGATCCTCCCCAAGGAAGGAATGAGAGCACTGTTGTTAGCCCATTTATTTGATGTTAGAAAAGCTTAATTTCTGACTCATTTTAAAATAGAATGGCTATGTTAAGAGAAATTGTTATGTTTTTTCCCCATTCCTCAGTGGACTGTGGTGAGCCTCCCCATCAAAGACCATTGATTTAGATTCATGTCTAAAGGTGCAATCTGGCCAGTCCTGTTTTTACTGGAATAAGTCTCTAGAGTTCAGTTTCCAGCTCCTTGACCAAGCTTCAGAGAGCTGTGCTGGGCACTCTACTTAGTCGGAAGATTGGGATTCCTTTGCACTATGCACAGCAAATGGGGACCACAGCCTCCACTGAGCTGTTTAGCCTAATCCTGATCTCCCTAGTTTCCCACAAACCACAGATGAACTAAAAGTTCAGCCAGGCTTAGCGCATAGTGGGACTTTCATGAATATGTATGTACCTTCTTATGACCTGAGGGCTCCCAGGAAGTTTCCTCAGTGTATAAAAATCTAAACTTTTTGCTATTAGACATTTGTCTTATTTTGTCCTCAGGAAGGAATATGATGTTGTAGAAAAAGTGTGGATTTGATCATCAGATAAATGTGAGGTTAATTCCTGGTTTTGACACATCTTACCTGTGTGATCTGGGGCAAATCCCAATTTCTCTAAGCTTCAAGCTCTTCATCCTTTAATGAGTGTAGCACTGTCTACTTTACTGGATTGTTGTGAGAATCATGGATAATATATGCCTAATGGTAGGCACACAGTACATGTTAACTATTGTTATTCATTGTTAGTGTTGTTATAGCTATTCAAATTCTTAGGAAGACAATGTCTTCACATATGTTGAATTTTGTTATCAGGAATAAATTTTAACACTTACATCTTAAGGCTGAAATATATTACAGATAATATGCCAGAGTCTATAAGAGATGGGTGGAGAAAGACTGGCTGTTGGACAGGTGCCAGGGGCTTGGTGGGACTCAGTTACTGAAAGGCACTGAGTCAAGGGTTTAAACATAATTGAGTAGAAAGACAAGGTCCAAGTGGGAGACTGAATTATAGTTAAAACACAGAAGTACAGCTGGACTGTGAGATGAGCTAAGCCTCATAAATGCTCTGTGGCTTGGGAAGCTTGCTCAGGGCCATATTTTAAAGGAGCTGAAATAAGACCAGAGGTGAAGAGACCAGAGCACCTCACCTTAGCATTTTCCATTTTATAAGTCTTGTGTTAGTTAAAATAGGTAAAACTAAACATTATAACAAATTCCCAACCTCAGTGGCCTCATATAAACAGTTTATTTTTCACTCCCTTTACAGTTCAGAGTAAGTGTATGAGTGGACAGCCTTCCACAAACATGTACATCCAGGGACCCAACTCCTCCTGTTTCATGGCTCCACCTTCCTCTGAGACCTCTTGATTCAGTTACAAACGGGGAAAACACAAGGCTCATGCCCGGAAAGTTTTCCCGAGCAAAGTTTGGAAGGAATGTATGGTACTTGTGTTCATATTCCCTTGGTCAAAACTCAGTGACATGGGTACACTTACCCACAGAAGATACTTAAATGACCTAGCTGTGTTACCAGAAAGGAGAAAGTATAAATATTGGTAATACTTGTAATTTGTCATTAATCACTTTCACACTTTTTGGACTATAACCTACGATAACCAATCACTTCTTCATCCACAGCCAATACATATATATGCACCTTGTAAACAACACCTTTTCTATTATATATGATGCCCTTTGATATCTTCTATTCGATTGTATTTTATTTAAAAATACTGGATGTTCACATTAAATTAATTTCACAATCTGACAGAGTGAAAGACACTATTCTGAACTGTAAACCTGAATATAATGTACCACTAAGTATGACTACAGATAGAGAATGAGACCCTGCCTACAATGATCAGAATCTTGGGTGTCTGGAAGCATCTGCTGAAGAGGAAACCTGTTCATTGGATCCAGAGAGAGCCGAGTTCTGTGGACCACCTGCACAGCACTGGTTCAATCTGGGAGGAGACGCAGTGCTCAAACATTTCCTTTTCAACACAACAGCTTTGAAATGTGGTTCAAAATAAAGGCAGGACAAAGCTAGACATAGAGCCTTGATGCTTGGTGCATGTTTGTCCTTATCTTGCCCAACATGTACAAGTTGTGAAACAAAATGCCTTTCTCATTAGCTATGCTTCCTACCGCCTATCTCCCCACCCAATGAAGGAATTGGTCTCTCCTACTTCAGATGCTATTTTTTAAAACTGGCCTGTGGACCGATGGAACTAAAAAAATTGCTCCTTTCAGATGAACCATGGATGTATACTAGTCGTACCCATATGTTTACATTGCAGAGTAAATGCACAGTCTTCCACAGTCCATTACACAGAACTTGCTTGGTATCATAGTAGTAATTCCCATGTTTTCAATTTCCACATGGGAATTAAGCTTGAGAGCCTTATTAATAAGGGAAGACCAAATACTGAAAGATGTCAAATATGTACAAGGTCTGCCCTGAAAGTATCAGCCACAGAACATTTTAATTAGATTGACATCAGTTCAATACTTTTGGGACAGACCTCATTTTTGCTCTACGCAGAGAAATTCTACGAGGTACTAAGTCTTATTCATACCTCCAAATCATACAGTGCAAGTAAAAATGAGTTGTGCAGAAATAGTCTTTAAAAACACTCCCTGCTCTCACAACTCATTTTAGAATTAAGTTTATTTTTCACATTGTTGCTATAGTTTACTGTCTTGAATAATAAAGCAGTGTGGTGTTATATATGGGCTTCTGGTTTTCTAATCTTGAGAAGAAGCCCCATACATAAAAAACTAACAGGTGAGAGGCAACACATAACAAAACCCAAATTATATGTATATTAATGGCAGCAGTCATCATAATGAGCATAAATTAGCTTTTGTTTAACAAGAGTTGACTTTCAGGTGTGTATTTAATGAGTCGATGACATATCAATAGAAAGAATGAGAGGTAAACTTTTAAATGACTGAAATGACCAACCCCGTAATCTGCTGCAAGTGTGACATAGTTTACTGTAGGCTCTGGGGCCCTAAAATGCACCACAGTAAAATGCCTGTTTGATCATTCTGATCCTTTTATTTTATATATATTAGAAATAATTTCATCACACATTGGCACTAAATGTTCTAGCCATGCTAACCTGTCTTTTGGGGCTGACTTCACTTGGTCAAAGTTAACCTGAAATACCTGGGGCTTCACTTTTCTGATGAACAGCCTTATACTCATGGTTAAACTGACAACAAAAGCCTTCCTCAGTGCCCCACCTGATTGAAAACAGCACAAGCTGCTGCTGTCTTTATTAATAACAACACAATTATCATAACAAATGATACATTGCAGAGTAGTATCTTCAGTTTAAGCTGAGAATCGCACAGACCTCCTTCCCTTGCCTTTCAGGGTCTTCATGGAAATATAAAATAACTTAAAGGGATAGCAGGTGATAATTAAAAACGTTGAAGCTTTGATAGTTAATGGTATTATTTTACAAATGCTAAAAAGACATTAACGTATGCTTTTTCAATGAGGTTTTCAAGTATTCAATTTAAGAAATAAAAACATAAGTATATTGTTAAAGTTCAATGTTACTATTATGTCCTTGCTCTCAAATATTCATTCATATTCACAAATATTTCTAAAGCCTATAACATGCTAGGCTCTGTTCTGAGTTCAAGGGTCATATCAGTGAACAAATCAGACAAAAATCCTTACCGGCCAGGACCTTATACTTCAGAAGGTGGAGGGAAAGAAGGAAGTAAAATGTCAATTATGTTATGGTAGAGAGGAGCCTGAGGATCAATCAGATCACCTGGGGTTCTGTAGGAAATGGAAGTACCTTGGCTTTCATTCTGAGTATCACTGGAAGCCAATGGAAGGTTTTGAGAAGAGAAACGATGGACACATTTAGCTTTTACAGGGTCACTTGGTGCAGATAGACCAATTAGGAGCTCAGTGTAGCAGCCAAGGACAGATGATAGTGGCTTGGACCTGAGTAGTAGCAGCATGCATGTGAGGAGTGGATTTTGGAGAGAGTTTGGAAGTAGAGCTGCCCAGATTTGCTGGTGGATCACATTCAGGCTGTGAGAGAATGAGAGGCATCAAGTATGAAGGATGTTTCCCAGGTGGGGAGGCTATGAGAGGAGCAGGTTTTGGGGAAGAGAGAAGCTGAGCTTCGGTGCTATTAAAATTGAGTGAAGATGTCAAGTAAGTGGTTTGCCCTATGAGTCTTCAATGCAGGGGACATTATGGTGGATCCCAGGCTTTTTCAGTCCTCCTGTGTATTGGACAATAGAACTGTGTGCCTTTAAAGAAGGAGGGTCTAACTCTCAGTTAAAAAGTCAGGTTTCCTTTTCACAAAGAATAATTTTTTGCAAGGTGCATTTCTTAGGATTCATCTTCATACCAGGCCTCCCTCACCCAGGTGCATAATCATAAGATTTCCTTTTCCTGTAGTCTCTCTCATGATTTGTAGGGTTTTCTTCTGACCATAGCCAAAGTAGCATCTACTAATTCAGATGCAGATATAAAGATCTGTGACATAAATTAGGCTCAGGGTGCATGTAGTCTGCTTGTCCATGATGTGATAATTATGATGAGTTAGTTGGTATGACTTCTTATCAGCACCTCTGAAGGGCTGTTCTTTGTGTTTCTGCAGGTTTTTGGTCAACTGCTAACTGAAATATAATTAGCATCCTCAGCTTGTCAGGTGCTTTGTTCTAAACCAAGCCAGCCAGGGTGCTAAATGTGGGCATCAGAGGTGGCTGAGAATTCACACTCAGAAACATTAGAGAACTAGAATCAGCGCTTATGATAACACAGAGCACCAAGTGATTGCCTTGCTATCTTGGAGAGTGGATTTTTTTCTTTTGTGTATGATAGGAGGTTGATGGATTGTGTCTGTTGCAGAGACACAAGGAGAAAAAGGTGACTCAAGTCCCAAAATAGCTCTTTTGAATGCATTAAGAGAAAGCATCTTTGACACAAACAGGAAGAAAGGAAAGAGGGGGCAGGAGTCGGTGACAAGATGTTCATAGCGTGTTGGTCACCAGCATTGATTCATATTAAGTTATTGTCCTCTGCTAAGAATGACACTGTCCTTTGCTTTTATGTTAAATTATAAAAACCCTCTAAAACTTTCCAATTACCTGAAGGATTGAATTGATTGTCCATTACCTGTATTTTAACACTCTTCCTGGTAAGTGTTTCCTATAATTTTTTCATCATTTCACACCCGGTTGGGGTTTGGAGTGGGTCATCTGTATGACTCTGTTTGATAATGTAGTGGTTACATATCTGAATTCTCTATAAAAGTAAGAGCATTGGTATTGAAAGAAGACAAGGGAATCTCATTTAAGTTTACTTTAAATAGACAATATCGAAAAGAATCTATAATGGAAGAAATTATGCCAATCACAACAACAGCAAAACCCATTACACATCTCAAATTAAACTCAGCAAGAAATGTGCAGGAAGCATATAAAGAAGTTCTAAAACTAATAAAGAACATGAAAGGGGACAATAAATAGGCAGAAAAGCTCAATAATGTAAAAATGAAAGTTATTTCTATACTAATCTATAAATTATAAACAATGTCAATAAAAATTCCTCTAGAGTTCATTTTTGTGTGTGTGCATTCCTTGTTTATGTTTGTAACTTGTCAAGAAAAGTGAGAAAAGGTAGAAAAAGACTATTGAGAGGGATTCGATCTATCATACATTAAAAATGTATTATAAAACTATAATAATGAAAACTGTGCAGTATCAGCACAGACTAGGAAGATTAGGCCAATGAAATAGAATTGAGAGTCTTGAAGTAGATGTAACTTTATATGGAAATTTCATCTATAACAAACCCATAATTTAAGTCAATGGGGGAAATAGATTTTTTAATAGATGGTTTTAAGAAAACTATCTAAGCCACTGGGAAAAGAATAAAACTGGAATTACTCAATCCTTTCTTAACAGCAAAGTGAATTAAGGATTTAAACATTAGAAATGAAACCACAGGAGTAATAGAAACAAGCATGAGGTTTGTTTATAACTTTTAACTCATGAAAGCTGTTCTAAGCAAGAGAACAAACTGGGGAGCCATAGAGTTAAAAGTTAATAAATTTTACTACCTAAAAGTTGAATTTTCTGCACAGCAAAAGTATTATCATCAAAAGACCAATGGCCTACCAGAGAAACAATTAAAACATATATTACTGACAAAGGATGAATTTTCTTAATATATAAACGTTTCTCTCAACTTGACAAGGAACAGGAAAACCGTTCACATTAAAAAGAAGAAAAAATTATAAGTATATGAAAAGATTCTCAATCTCAATGCTTCAACAATTAGATAACATTTTGCAATTTTCAGATTGAGAAAGGTAAAAAATACATGCAGGAAGGATCTAAGAATATTCATTCATTGAAGATAGGAGTATAAATTGATTTGCCCTTGCTATGGTCTAAATTTTTGTGTTTCCCTCAAATTCATATGTTGAGATCTTAATGCTCAAAGTGATTATATTAAGAGGTATTCAAGTCACAAGGGTGGCACTATCATGAATAAGATTAATGCCTTAATAAAACAAGGCCCAGAAAGGTCCCTTACCCACTTCTACCACATGAGGCTACAGTAAGAAGTCTGAAATGTGGAAGAGGGCTCTTACCAGACCCTGGTAACTTGATCTCAGATTTTCCAGCCTCCAGAATTGTGAGCAATAAAATTCTGTTGTGTATAAGCCACCCAGTCTAAGGTAATTTGTTAAAGCAGCCCAAATAGACTAAGATCCTTAGAGGATTATTTGATAATATCTACCAAATATATGATACATATACCCTTTTGGTCCAGCAGCTGACACTTTGGGGAAATTGTCCTATGTTATATTCACATGTGTACAAAAAGCATAAGATTTGATATTCATTAGATAACTCTTTGTTGGTCATAGAAAAAGACTGAGAAAATTGTCAACAAACAGGCTATTTGTTTAAACAAATCACGGTACATGCATACAATGATATACTATACAGTTATTTTTTTTCAAAAGTAACTCTATTGATCCTTTAAAGAGTTCTAATATGCATTAGTTTAAATGTCAATTAATATGTTCTAATTCATGTAAACATAAAATGGAATACTTATATATGTATGTTTGTATATATTATGTAATGTCACACACACACTTTCATGCTTGTATATACCTTGAGCACTTCTGGAAAATGGTTCACCCTAGGGAGGGATGCTGAGGTAGAGGCAGGAATTGATGGTGAGAGGGAGACTTTTTTATTGTGCATACTTTTTGATATTTGTGATCTTTTTTGTAATGTATATATGTTATTTTATCAATAAAAACAAGGTCTTTAAAACTAAATTCTAAAACATGGAATGTGTAATATATAAATCTAACATTTGAAATTAATGGGAAAAATTAATTATCTAATAAATATTAACACAACTGATGGCCATTTAGAATAAAGTTTGACACACTAAATTCTACATGGCTCAGTTTTAAATGTAATAAAAATAAAACCACTAATTTTCTTGAAGAAGATGGTGATAATTTTCTTAAATCTTGGGTAGAGAAATAACTTTCTGATCATGTAATAAAAATTTTTTAAATCTAGCAGTTTAACTACTAAAAGAAAACTGTCTCAGTTAAAAATTAAATAAATTAAGAGACAAGCAAAAAAGGGAAGAATATTTGCAAGATAAATGATGCATCATAAGTCAATATTATTGATTAAGTAGTTTCACAAATCAATTAAGTTAGAAAAGGATAGGTCATGAACAAACAATTTATAGAAAACATTCAACCACATTAATAATAAAATGAAAATAAAAACAATAAATTATATTTTTCACACAGAAGATGGACAAAAATTAAAAATTTAAGTTAATGATACTCAGTGTCATTGAACATCAATTCTTTCACACACTATTTGATGAAGATAAAAGTTACAAGTTTTCTGAATGTCACTTTAGTAGTTAAAATGCACAAAATGTCTACTATTTATTCCAGCAACCACTCATCTAGGAATTTACTCTGAAGAGATAATCATTCAAGTTCAAATTAATGAAATCTCAGTGATCTTCATCACAATGTTGTTTAGAATCACAAATGCACGCAAAGAAATAATTTGCGTTTATTAGTAGGGTATTCATTATATAAATAATGACCCTTACTACAGTGGAATATAATGGTATAGATCTATATGTATGAACATGCAGTTTCTCATTGGCCCAGTGCTAAGCAGTTAAAAGCATATTTTAAACACCATGTAGAGCACAAAACAGTGTACAGAGAGCCCTCCGGAAGATCACTCATATAAACATTTACAATGGCTTTCATTAAGTGGGAGGAATTTAGATAATTTTTACTTATTCCCTTGTACTTTTAAAAATATATCAGAGCATGTGTCATTTCATCCCACCAACCAATTAAATGAACCCTGTGCAGACATTAAAAATAATGTAGAGAAAAAATAAATGGCAGGAAAAAAATGCTTACCATTTATTAAATAGAGAAATATAGGTCACAAACTAAGACGTACAACATTATCTCATTTTTAGAATACATTTGTGACTAGAAAAAATTAGCTACAATACGTTAAAAGTAGTAACTTCTGCATGGTGGGATTTTTAGAAGATATTTTTTATATGTTCTTCAATCAAGTATCACTTTATGGGAATTATGGCAGCTATCTCTTTAAAAATTACTTTATGTGTAAAAATGTCAAAATCTAGCCTTAGGGTGGAAGAGAAATCAGTTTCTCCGTAAACTACTATTTAAAGGCCAGATTACAAAATGGTGAGAAAGGAGTAGGATACAGAAAGCTATGTGACAGAAAAGCTTTCCATGACTTACAGACCCACTATCAGAGGGTTATGGTCATGATGAAGTGAAACCCTTTTCATTACATTTAAAAAAGTACCATATGTGGCCTACAGATACAATAAACACTTAGATTGTGTCACCAATAGTGACACCATACATGCCGACAAGCTTTCACCTAGGACTGTGAACAAGAAGATGCTTGAAAAACCCATGGTCACATGAGTGAGCCTTTCTCAACTTTATCAACCAGGAAGAATAAAGGGTTAAATTGTGCATCAAAACTGCAAAAGAAAAAAAAAGAAAGAAAGAAAAAAAAAAAGACCTGGAGTTTGTTTTCTTCACACAAGATCCTGAATCTCTCTGTTGTCCCTGGCATTTGAAGTGTAGAGGCCCTTTTGATATAAACCATGAGTTTTCAAGTTCTGATTTTATTTCTGATTTGTTTTTCATTATTTCCTGTAGCTATGGATGTTTCAGAGGCAGTGGGAGAAGTGAGAAAACCCTGAGAGAGTTTCAAGCTTTGAATTTTGGAACTCGGCCATTCAGAAGTTCACACCCATGTTCACAGAAACAATGTCATGGGGTCATTTTGGCCAATGAAGCATTTTGTACAAGGGCTGGCACTTGGGTCCTGTGGGCATTTGCCAAAGCAGCCTTTTACCCTTTCCCCACTTTCCTTTTTCTCTTTCTTTTTCCCTTTATATCAACATGTTGTAGCCTGTGACACCAGCTAAATTAATCACTCACTGCACTCAGGGAAGTCACCGTGGGATACAGAATAACAAAGACAACAAAATTATTGCAAGGCTGGAGAGAAAGGACTGGCTTGTGAATAGAGCCAGCGTGCCTTCACCAGCTGCGTCCTGCAAGCAGATTAAACTGGGACTGTTTTTATTCTATTGATATGCATTTAAGAATGGCTACAGCACAGTGCCAAAGACCCTTGGTGTAGGGAAATCCCTTCAGAAAGCTCAGCCTAGCATCAGAACGGAGACATACCCAAGCTTCAGGGTTACCCAGGGGCATCCCTTGGTCAAGCTCTGTTAGGCAGATCCAGCTGAGTGGTTGCTGGCAGCAGGGATTCAGAACAAATGTGGTCCTTAGGGCAGAGCCAACAGAGAAAGCAAACCTCCAGCAGCCAAGAAGATGAGGCCTGAGTCCTAGTGAGCCAAGACACAGTAGCCCAAGCAAAAGACAGAGAGGACAGGGGATGTCAGCTTCTTTGACCTAAGGGAATAGAAACCCCTGAGGACAAATGTCAACTGGACACAGGGCAAAGTGGCGAGTTCATCAGTATTCCATTAATAAATCAATGGACAGATGCCAACTTCTAAGAGGCAGTCCAAGGGGTGACCTAGGGCTATGCTGGACTTTTCCTATTAAAACATTCTCCCAGCAATGTAGATAAAGGCAGAGAAGGCATCCTTATCAAGCCAGCAGTGACTATGCAACAGAGGGGACTCACAAGGATATGGAATGATAGCACTAAGGTCCAAAAGCACATTAAAGCCACAAACAAGAAGTCAGAAATAACAAGAGAAGATATAAGAAGGAGAGTACTAAATATGTACTTTACAATCACAAACAAGTAATATAAATAAGCTACTGTACATGGTTCAGAAAATCAATAGATTGAAGATAGAGTGAAGGGGAGTCAATGTCCCTGCCAAGTCATTCCAAAGAAATTCTAGGGTCCTAGAGCCAGCCAGCTGAGTGACATGGGTTAAGCTAATTCCAATGAAAGAACAGAGTTTGGAACAAGGAGAGTAGGAGTTGTATGATGCTCGGCATTGGTAAGACCCCATGGATGGCTGGCATGAGCAAGAATGCATTCAACACATTCTGGGGACTAGAGAGAAGAAAACTAAGGCCAGTGAGCTACCATTAGGCCAGGAGTAGGCACTTCACCCAAGGTGATTTGATTGAACTAAGCCAATTAAATTCTTATACTTGGAAGTTTGGGCTAGATGTCAGAAAGAGGAGCTCCTTAGTTGTGGCCTATTTCCTCCTTCCTGCTGGGGTATTTTGGGGGAACCACAATTCCTGACTTGAGTTCAGAACCCCTTTCTCTGTGTGTCTTCAATAGCCTGATCCAATCTGTGTGGCTTCAGAATAATAATACCAAATGGTGGTGGGACAAAGCTGTTATAGAAAGGGTTCTTTAGTTGGGAACTCAGTTGGAGGAGACAGTCTTAGAGTTCTTATCCAACACTGAAGAGTATGCATTATCAGACCCACTCCCAGACTTGAATGCTTGCTAGGATGAAATGCCCGCAGTTGTACGACGGGATGTTCCCGTAAACAGTGCGCACCTCAGTTTCTTATGTCTCCATGACCTGGGTCTCTGAGTCATGTTACTGGGCTGAATCACCTTCAGTAAAATGGAGACATTTAACCCTGTGTGATGGGAAGTTAGGGGAAGTTACCACCAGGCTTTAATATTTTCTTGGAGCTTTCTGAGAGCATCAGGGATACTAAGGCTTATTTCTCTGGGATACAGGCCATTGATCAGTCTGCAGGGTGTGAACTGAGTGTGTGTGTGTGTGTGTGTGTGTGTGTGGTGGGGGCTGTTTCTGTTCTTACCATCAATGCCACCTCTCTCTTTCCTCCGCATGTCTTGTTGGAGTCCTTTTATGTTAACACCCTTTGTAAGAAAGCATTGTATCCCCTGCACGCTGGTAATCAGAGCCATTACTTAATGAGCTTCCATGCTATTGTCAAAAAAGGACAGAGCGTGTTTTGTACTATTTGGAGAAGCTGAAATCTAATATTGGGTTCTACATGGAAGTATTTTCAACATGACTAATGGGACCCTTCTCACCTCTGCCCTTCTAGGGAAGGCTCAATTGTTGGCCATTGACTGAAAAGTTGGGGCAAATAGTAGACACGCAGCCTGCACCTGTAATTTTGAAGAGCTATAGAGTGGTGAGTCTCAGATGACCACCATCAGATTCCCCCAGGGGGCTAAAATACAGCCTGCCATTCCCACCCAAGTTTCCGAGTGAGCAGGTCTAGGAAGAGGCCTAGAACTTCACCTTAACAAGCTCCCCAGAGATGCTGCTGCTGCTGCTGATCTGGGGACCAAACTTTGAGAACACAGCTATGGAGAAGCTCTTTTCTTTTCCTGTTTCCACTGCTCCTTAAGGCAGAAGGAGCACAGCTTTTCTTGTGGAGCTCAAGGATGAGAATCAGCTTTAGAAACAGTCATTTGCAAGATGGAATAAATGCTAGTGGACATTTGACTTGGATGAAAGACATAAACCCTCGGTTCAAACCCCAGGTCTGCCTCTTGGTAATTACGTGATCTTGGGTTGATTACTCAGTTCTCTGATTTCCAGTATCCCTATCCATAAAATGAGACATGTGCTTCAGGCCAGGACTGCTGTGAGGCTGCATAAAGTCCCTTGTGTACATGTGACATGCCCTTGGTGCCCAGTGAGGCTAGGCCTGCTCTGGTTTTTGCCTCTCGCCTCTTCTTGCATTTCCCTGGGTAGTTTTGAGTGACTTACCAGCCTCCAGGCTCATATAATGTTCATGTGATAAATGGTATGCACAGTTTGCTTTATGCTATAGGATGCTCATTTAAAAGATTTGTTTAAGGTGAATCAAGTCTTAAGAGATAAAAAATAAACTATCCCTTTTCCAGGGACTTTGCATGCAGGCCACTTTTTTTAATAAACGGAAAATAGAAAGCTCCAAAATTTATTTTCTTCTGTGGAAACGTTAGCACAGGGAGGAAAAAATATGTTGATGTAGTACTACTTTCTAAACGTGTGCATTGAAAGCTTGAACACAGCCAATTTATCCCAAAAGACTACAGTAAAAATACTTCAATATAACAGGCTTGTGACAAATGAAAGTTCTGGAAAGAAGAGTATAAAAGGGTATGGAGTCATCTACTTCACTGTGCTCACAATCTTCTGCATTTTCGAATTCAATTAAGATGATTGGTCCTGCTCTTGGTGCTGGTAAAATAAAATCATCTTAAAGAAAACATCTTCCATACTTACTTCCTACCAAGCTTCCTTAGAAACCCAAATGACTTTGGGGTCTTTATCAACCAATCTATTTCATTGAGCCATTAATATGTGTCATACTTGGGGCTATGTACTTTGCATACATTATCTTAAGTGATCCTCACAAAAACATAGGAAAGATGTACTGAGATTTTCCCCAATTTGTTGAGGAAGAAACTGAAATTTGGAAAAGAAAATGCCTTGCCCACATTTATAATAGGCTACAGGGCTTGAAACTCAGGCCTTTGAACACCTATCTATATGGCCCTTCTAACCTATTCATGCCTTTCCTTCTTCAAATGCTGACAAGATAGTTTTGTAAATATTGAAACCAATGGGATCCAATTGTTAAATCTTCCCTTAGCACAAGCAACCGAGTTTTTCATGGATCTGGGAATTAAGTTTCTGTGAAAGCTGAATATGCCCAAAGGTTAGCATTGTACTTGGGGAGTCTGTGGAGAGGTGTTAGACCAAAGGTGCTTCTTTTATACTTAAATATCTTCAGTCAATCCCAAAGCAGTGCCTGACATTTTCTAAAGAGACCACCAAACAACTAAAATGTAAAGTAAAAGGGACCTTCTACTCTATAACTTCTACTAGGAAAATCTACGCCTTTAAGAATCAACGTCTCAAAACTGAAGTGAAAAATGAAGGTTGATATTTAAAGCTATTTAGTATGCCATGGCATAACTGCCCAAATTCACATAAATTTAATACTTTTGATTGATCCCATAATTACAAAACTTGTTTAAAGCCGTTATATTATCTTCTTATTTGACACAATATGGCACAATTTTTGTTATAGGATTGAAAACCAAATAAGACAACTACAGCTGGTAGCATTTCAAAGAAATATTTCCTTTAAGATGAAATCAATCCTGTTTCAAGTTTATTCCCCCTGCTTTCTGATGGAGGCTCTAGGGGTGTATTTTGCTGAAAAATCTCTTTTTGATTTTTTTGAAATTCTTTAGATTAATATGCAGTTGTCATTGCAACGCAAATCTAGATCTGCTTTTATGTTTCCTCTTTCCCCAGGCTGCAACCAGTGTCTACCTCTCCAGGAGAGACGGGCCACTCCTTTCTGACTGGGGTTTGATATTCCAGGTTGAACAGCAAAGAATTCACCACCTCATCATTATTTAGAGCATGTCTCACTTTGTCTATTTACATTGACCGAACGCATGTTTTTGTTGCTTAATATGTCCAATATCTTGGTCTTAATGTTTTGCTGCTGTCTAATTTAAATTCCTGTGTACACACACACGCGCGAATACACCTCCTCACACCCACTGTGCACCATAACATATCACAATTATCAAAGTAACAAGAAGATAAACCAGTGCTTTGATGTGTTTCTAATTATAGCTTGAGAATTTATTTAATTTTATTCTAGGCTTTCTTTCATGTCTTTCCTTCTGTTTCAATTTAAAGAGCAACGGACTTTGCTCTTGTGTTCTAACTACTGGCTTATTTTCAATTCTCCCCCTTCTTAATTCCTTTATGTGGGTTTGTTTATCTATGCATTTCAGATGTATCTCCCTAAGGTCAATTTACACCTCTGTCCTCATCATATGAAAGCACAAAGAGATACAGAATATAATGAAAGTTTTCTGAAACTTCTTTGTGAAACATGTTGGAAACAAAACCATTTTAAAACACCTAAACAGTAAAATCTAGCTTCCTGTCAATTCCAGGGTACTCGCAGGACACACATTTGTGCCAACTTCTTTAAAGAGGGAGCATCTTCACTGTATATCTTTGGAGCGAATTTGGACTGTATGTAAGTCATTGGATTGAACAGGATATGTTGATGACAGAAAGATTAAGAGCTTTGTTTGTAAGAAATAGGAGCGTCCTTCCATGATATTAGTTACAATCTAACTAGGGCCAACTGTTTGTCTTTCACTTCTTTTAACACTTGAAAAGAAATCTGAAAAATATGGATTCCATGACTTAGTCAGTTATTTAGAGCCCACAGACCAAATCTTGCCATCTTCTTATTTTTGTAAACACAGTCAAGCCCAGTGGTTTACGCTTTCATCTGGCTGCTTTAGTGTGACAACAGCACAGTGGAGCGGTTCAGACAACTGTATGGCTTGCAAAGACTGCAACATTTACTATCTGGTCCTTTACAAGATGTTGGTTAACCCCTGATGTAGGTGTTCAGGGGTGGTGATCTCTTAGAGCCTTTCTTTCTTAAGAAGTGGATCAATCCACTCGGTCTTATGCATAGGTCTCAAGATGGATTATTAGAAATGTTGTTTAAAAGGCTCCACAACAGAATAGATATTCATTAAAGAATGGTCCCCAGCCCTGGCTGGTGGCTCAGTGGATAAGGTGCCGGACTGCGAACCCAAAGGTCGCTGGTTCGATTCCCAGCCAGGGCAACATAACCAGGTTGCAAGCCAGGTCTCCAGCCAGGTCTGTAGCTGGAGGCAGGTGAAAGGCAACTGTACATTGATGTTCCTCTCCCTCTCTGCCTCTTTCCCTTCCCCCTCTCTCTGGAAATAATAAAATCTTAAAAAAAAAAAAAGAAGAAGAAGAAGAATGGTCCTCTTCCAGAAATTATAAAGACACCCTATATTTTTCAACCAGTAGAATAAAATGTCTCTAAAACAGGGTAACCTTATCATTTGTCTTCCATGCCAATGTGTTCTAGAAAATAAAAGGGACACTATTAATAATCATATGCTGAAACAGTGGACATAAGCTAAGATTGTCCCAGGCAAACTGAGATGGGCGATCACTCTAAACAGACACATGAGTGTACCAGATTCAGTAAAATATAAATACATATGATTTTAAGTTCATTTCTTCCACTGAAACATCATTAGAACTGTCCTTTTAACTGGAATTTTCATCTAACTGGTAGGAATCAAATAGGTGCTCCAAGTTCATTGGGGGAGTTAACCATCAGAAAACATTATGCAGCGATCAATACAGTTTTTGAAAAGAAAATTGAGCTTGAATAATTCTCACTCTGATTGCCCACCTGGACAATGAGGAAATAACAGATATAAGTTATCTCAGTTTTTACTGACACTGTTAGTTGTGTCCCAAATGATTGGCAAGCAGCTGTAAGAGAATGACTTTGACCTTTCTGTCATGCTCTTCAAGGGCAATGTACTCAGATTCCACTGATCCATTCCAGCATGGGATGGAATAAAGGAGACAGAGAGAACCAAGAGTACAAAGATTCTCAGACTCATTGTTTGGAATTCAAAATCTTAAATATTTATTTCTTCTTCACCTAAGGGGGAAAAAAAAATCATAGTCCATGGCCACTATTCCTATGCATTGATATTTTAGAATATAGTGCTCTAATTGAAAATTTATTCTGTACTCAAAAGAGTAATAAAAGATATTGTAAAGTACCATATTTTATAATCTTTAAAATATCCTCTCTCATAATTTTATCCAATATCTATACATAAAGAAACTTAGAATGTGCCTCTTTTAGAATCTTTTATAAAGATTCTAATAGTGTTTATAACCAACATTTGTATAGTGTTTTATCCCTTACAAGGTATTTTCAAATATATTCTCCTACTTAATTCTCTCAGTAAGGCAGGATTATTGTTGCCCTTGTATGTTGTGGATAAAACAGGAGCTCAGAGAGGTAAAATGACATGTTTAAAGTCACACAACTAGTGTGTACTTAGTACCAATGTTGACCTATGACTTCTAAGTCATTCAACTCTACCACATTGTTTTCTAAATGGCTACAAATTAGTAATATTATTACTAACTTTGAAAAATTAATTCAAATAAAAATGTCCTTTATCTACTGGACAAAATGAACATGAAACTTAATACAAGCTAGTCACCGATATTGAAGAAAATATAAGTATTTAAAAGTTAAGTGTGAGTCAGTAATAGTTTTATACTCAAAGTTAACATGATAAAAGGAATGAAAGGAAGCATAATATATAAGTGATTAAGGAATATACAGTAATTACATATTAGTCAGAATCACAATTTTAATTCCTATTTTATCCACTTAAGGTTAGCCTCTGGGCCTGGTCGCATATACTGGAAAGTACCCAAATAACAATGGCTTAAAAAAATAAAAGTCTAGCTGTTGGCAGGTTAGGTTAGCATCCAACATAAGAGTCGTCCAAATCCCTTCTAGTTTTTCATTCTGCCATCCCTACTTTGTGACCTGCATCCCCGGAGTTCAAGATGGAAACTGACTCCAACTACAACATCTACGTTCCAAGTAGCAGGAAGAGGAAAGAAAGAAAGAAAGAAAGAGAGAGAGAGAGAGAGAGAGAGAGAGAGAGAGAGAAACAAAGAGAGAGAGAGGGAGGGAGGGAGGGAGGGAGGAAGAAAAAGAAAGAAAGAAAGAAAGAAAGAAAGAAAGAAGGAAAGAAGGAAAGAGAAAGAAAGAGAGAAAGGGAGAAAGAAAGAAGGAAAGAAGGAAAGAGAAAGAAAGAGAGAAAGGGAGAAAGAAAGAGAGAGAAAGAAAGAAAGAAAGAAACTCATCTTCCTTTAGAGGAGATCTGGTGGGAGAACATGACCTTTCAGCTTGTATTTATGGGCAGAACATTTTCATCCTGCTGTATATACCTGCAAGAGAGGCTAGCAAAAGTCTTCAGCTAGGCAAGCTCAAAATTGGCGTCTTGTGACTGGAAGGAAGGAAGAGAAAGATGCAGATTGGGCAAACAGCTGTCTCTGCCATGCTTTCCTTTAAAAAGGATGGAGTAACTCAGAAGTTTTATGGAATAGGAATAAAATTTTATTGTGCTTTTTCTTCAACTTGCTTCATTAGTCCATGTTATAAAGAGAGGTAAAGCAAACTGCAACAGTTTATGTAATTATAGATGTGGTATGGAAGGCCATTATTCTTTTCACTATACACCTTTATCTCCCTAGCTTTTACGATGAAAAATTAGTTAAGATAAAAAAAAAAAAATGAGGGAAATGTAATTTCTTGGTCAAAGAAACACAGTTGAAGGGGAATGCATGCATGTTTATATATTCATTCAACAAACAAGAATGGCACCTTCTGCATGTCCAGACTTCTGACTTCATGTAGAAGATTGTTTGCATTTTAAGAAGAGCCAAAATATCAATGAATGGGGATCAGAATCTTTTGGGCAGAGGAGTTTGTAAATTATCTTGTATAATTTACAGTCTTCCTCATGTTTTTAGGAAAGGAGAAGATAAGGTCCGGCATTCGGTCATCATAACAAAGGACAGGAAATGGATCCTTCTTCAAGCAAGAACAAAGGCATTGTGTCCCAGCATCACATGACACTGGAATACTTCTCTGAAAGACGTTATGGAATCTCAAACCCTGCAGGCCCTCAGGAATAGACTAGGAAAATATCTATTCTGGAAGTTCACCATTTTCTTGGACCAAATGACTGTTTCAGACCAACTGCAGTCTTATGCTCCCATGAGTGGAGGTGCTTGCAAATGGGGCTAACCCCTCCCCTTGGGTTTCAGTTAGGAGTTTAAACCAGGCCTTTGTGTACTCACACACATGGTTAGAAAGGTATTTTCAAGTGGAAAAAAGAACAAAGTAGGAATTATTTTCTTGTCTTGTTTCTAACAAATAGATTGCTGGAAGTAAGAAAACTGTGTTATGTGAGTAAAATTTTATTCTTCAGGGAGATTTCTTGCCTCCTCCCTTTTTCTGCCTGGCTCTGTTTTTAAACATTTAATTATAAAGGCTTTACTTTACCGTAGTTATCACAGTTGCTCAGTTTAGACAGAAGTTGATGATCCTTTGTGTAATTCCATGGCCCTGGGCATCCTATTGCTATAGAAATCATCTCTGGAGTTGGCAACTTACCAAACCAACTTTCCACCAAGAAGGGCAGGGCGGGGGTGGCGGTGGTACATCGGGATAGTAGTAGGAGCAGCAGCTGCTGCTAAAAGCGGCTGGAGCGGTCTGCCAAAAGAGGGGTAATTCAATCTGTGTATTTACACTAACGGGACATAAGCCGGTCACGCCAAACATCAAGTCACCCTCTTCTCAGCATTCGGGATAGGGCATAATACACAAGATGCCATGATTGGTAACTAATTAATACATTTTTCTATAGTAATATATTTTTAAGGGGTCTAATTTTATCTGAGTTCCCATTTATATAATCCTATTGTTTTTGGTTGTACTGGCATTGTTTACTTCACTGAATAAAAACAGAAGGGAGGAAGGAAGGACAGAGGGAGGGAGAGAAGAGAAAGGGAAGAAAAGAAAGGAAGGAAGGAAGAAGGAAAGGAAGGAAGGAAGGAAGGAAGGAAGGAAGGAAGGAAGGAAGGAAAGAAAAAAAGAACTACCAAAACATAGAACTTATCAAATGCATTTTTACTGAACTGAATAATTCTATTTGTTTCTCCCTTCAATAAAAGTGGGCTAACTCCCCAGCTTTCCTCCATTGCTAGAGCCCCACGGGCTGGAAAAGTGGGTGCGCATGTAACTAGAGGACTACCTCTTTGCCTTTTATACACAAAATTAGTCCCCTCAATTTCATCTCACCTCCCGTCTATGCTCTCAGTTTGGTTTTTGTTTCGCATCTTCCTGCCTTCAGGGCCTGGGCAGAAAGATGGTCAGGCCATGACAATGCCAAGTGTCAGGACTTGAGTTTTTAACAAGGTTTGAGAATTTGCACTTAGGACAGGTGACATCACCTTATAAAATCGGTGTTTGTTATTTTCAAATCCCACTCATCAAGGAATTTATTAGTCACAAGACATTGAAAACAAAGTATATTTGATCTATGTTGAAAGAGGAAAAAATGCAATCCCAGGCAGTTTTTATAAACACTCATTCAAAATCTGGCAAAATGACTTTGGTTCCATGTTTCAAGAGATAAAAAATTGGAAACCACTTACTTTCTCATCTTGGGTGAGTAATAAAATAGGCAGTTAAGTAAGCTGCTGATATTTATTTTAATTTTGGTCTCATATTGTTGGAGAAGGGGCAAAGATGGTAAAAAATTGACAAAATGATTAAGTTTATTTCTCCTTCCCCCAGTTTTTCCCAAGTTAAGTTTGATGTTCCTGTCTTTACTTCCTAAGAAAAGATGTGATCACTCTCCCAGGAAATTACCATTCTGAAACTCCACAAAAGTTCAACTTAACATGCTTATGTTTGTGTTTTAGAGGGGGAGAAAATACCTACAGAAAATGAAATATTGACTCACTCCCAAACTTCCTGACTTTTTTGTTCTTTTTTTTTTTTTTTTTTTTTTTGCATTGCATTTGTTTGAAGGAAGAGGGCAAAAATGGGAGGGAGATGGTGTTACCCTACTGAACTAAAAGCTAACAGTGACTATGTTCTCACATTACCAGAGGTTAGCAGAGAGCTACTTTCATATGACAGCTAATATAACTCATTGATGCGATTACTCAAAGAGAAGAACACCATTGGTGTCCAGTTACATCCCAGCGGTCAAAATTAGATGGGCCAGATGGATGTGGTCCAGTGAGACAGACTGACAACCCTGCCGACAGGTCATCAGGGACATGACTAGGGCATGATGGACTTCAGGCATCCAGCAAAAGGAAAGGGGCCTTAATTAATTATAGGCTTTTTAATCCCACCTGAGGTTCTTAAATAAAACCTGGATAAAAAGAACTAGATTGAGGATCTATTTGCCTACTCTATGGCAAATATTTTTAATAAGCAGTTTCCCATAACGGATGGTGACTATTCAAGTCATCTCAGGTTGACTTTAAAAATAATGAAATGGAAAGCCAAGACCTCCTTACAAAAGCAGGTTACTGTGCTTTGAGCAAGCCGGTGATTTTAAAGTTATCCGGCTCCCATCAGTAAACATAACGTGGTCAGGAACCAGCAGGGCTTACCGGGCCCCTAAGGTTCAACTTGACTAATTCTTTATTTTGTATATTAGACAACTCCATGAGACAGGGCCCCCGCAGGACTCAGAAGGCGCATTGGAAAAGTAGTCATTTCAAGGGGCTTTTCAAAGAGACTATTTGACAGGTCTGGGCAGAGTTAGGGCTGTTGAAGCCCTCTGAGACCAGCAGCAGTGAGGGTGGGAGCTTTCACCACCCTCAGCTGAAGGGCAAAACGGAACTGCTACCAGAACCTTGCAAGCGCTGCAGCGTAGGCATGGGACCCCTAATAGAAGCTGAAGCCCCAGAGGAGCACAGCCACAGGCAAACCACAGCCCTGCAGGGAGGGAGGAGGAAAAGGTGAGAGAGAGAGACAGCGAGAGACAGAGAGAAAGAGAAGTTAAGACCCAACCTCTCTCCCTGCACCCTCTGGTCTGTAGATAACGCCCTTTCACCCAAACCAACGGGAAGCCAGGGGATCAAAAAAGGCAGCACATGGCTCTGCTCCCAGGACCAGAGCAGGGCAGAGAACAGAGCTACGGGCAGATTAATGGAGAATCTCTGGCCCAGAAGCTGCAGCCAGGATGGAGAAATAACTCCCCAAAGGCTAGTTGGTGAAGGGCTAAGATCCTCACCCACCCGAGCTTTCCACATGGACCATACTTGCAGCTGCGGAGACCAGGCCTGCCGAACTAGGACGAGTGGCAAAGACTATCAGAGACTCTTCTTTGGTTCCTAAATGTGGCCAATCTGGAAAAGCCTGGATCCTCCAACAGTAGATGCCTGAACCTCAGGCCAGAGAGGCTGGAGGGGTGCTCTAGGGACACCCAAAGCCTCAGGTGTAGCCGTCTCTGCAGAGCCAAGAACAAGGCTGCCATCAAAGGCATGCTGGGCCCAGGTGTCAAGGTATGAACTAAATGGAACTGCCTTTATAAATCACACACTGGGATTGAGATTCCCAAATGCGCATTGGACTCTTCTGCGTGGTTCTGCAGGAGACCAGCATTGTTACACTGGTTCTGCCATTTCTCGGTTAGCTTCACAAAAATGTGAAGAAGTTGAAACATCAAACCTACCCTCAGAATACAAAGAGTAATCACACTTGAGATAGACTAAAAACATAACAGCAACCTCCAAAGAGTCAGTTACAGAGTGGAAGCTCGAAGGTTGTTGAAGAATAACAGCCTTGGAGAATAATTAAATGACTGTTTCTCAAGGTGTTAGAGTTGGAATGGACAAGGTTAATTTGCTTATGGGCAGCTTCGTATTATGTGTACAATATATCACTTAATGTTAGGCAATACATAAACTGGCAAAAAATTTCTTAGAAAAGAATTACAGCTATGTAGATGATCACATACGGATAGAGATGGAAGGAATAAAAAGAATAACGGAAGTGTAATTTTTTGAGAAGCAAAATTGTGAATGATGCTCCTTCTCATCTGAAAATGCCCGCTACTATTACGTATTTGGTTGTGCAACTGTAAAATAAAGGAAACATTGTCTTAGGGGGGACATTCCATAATGCTATTAAAAACTAGAAAACAGAAATGTGACGCAGAACACAAGTGTATGAGCTGCACAGGTATTGTTTGTACTTTGCTCAAATATACGTAGATATAGCCTCTCTCTCAATATTTTGACTCAAGTAAAAACTGTATATATTTTGCTCTGAATACTTTCCCATACAAACCTTATGAAACAATGGAAGGAAAGAGATGCCTGAGATGTGGGGAGGAGTTCCCGAGTACTGGGAACAGATTATGGAAAGGATCATTTGGAAGAGGGAATAAATGGAAAAGTTGGAATGAATGTTGACTAATCAAACTTGCGCACAGAAGTCATTATATATGCACAGTTCCTGGAAACCCATAAACTTGATGGTATTTATGAGCCAGTATATTTTAATTATGATCACATATTGACTTTGTCAATATCAGGGTGATCTGCTTTCTACTGTAAATATGGCTGCCATATACCTAAAATTTTTAAATTTTAGAAAGTCACTGAAGGGGCGTCAGAAACACAAAAAAGAAAGAGAAAGATTTAAATGTTACTTAAAAGATGTTTCTTGATGTCTTCCATGTGACCACATGGATTGTTTGGAGAGGAATAAGGTGAGAGATCCATGTTGCAATTTTATCACCTGTCTTCAGGAAGTTTTTCACTTCATTACGTTGCTTAGAGTTATTCTAGCAATCCCCCAACACATAACTCAGAGACATGAATATTGGTTTTATTGTTTTCTCATTTCCAAAGCCAAAAAAAGGAAAGAATCCAGAAAGTGTTATTCCTTTGTAAGCAGATGTTGCTGGCTTTTAGAAACTCATTGTTCCTTTTGAAAACATGTAGCTTGACCTCCTAAGTCAAAGATTTGGACTGTCCATTAGTGAAACCTCCCATCTCCCCAGGCCAGCCAGATTTAGGCAAAGCAATTCTGTTTACAATGTAAATTTACACATATCAAGGAAAGCCAGTGATTCAATGGGACCTTTTGCAGAGCTAGCCTGTGATCTGTTCCATGTCACTCTTTCACTTCTCACACAGAGATGTTAGCCTCAAACCTTGGGACAGTTAAGTGGTATGAGAAGGGGTCTGCTTATAATAAAGTTAAGTGTAGCTCGTGCCTTCCTAGGGTCAAGTAGGAAGAGATGAATGTGTTTACTATCAATAATTAATTTTCAGGTGATAAGCCCTCAGCAGTTATTGACATTGACTGACTCAGGAAAGGCAACTGGAAATGTTCATCTATGGTTGAGCAGATGAAGTGGGTCATGGCAGTGGCAGTAACAAGGGGAAGGGTGTGCATGCCTATGGGGGTCCCACAGGGGTCCTGCCCTGACATCGCTGCTCACAACCTAAGTATTCTTGAGCACAAAATCTCCCTGAGCCTGATTTTCTTTATCCATAAATCTGGGAATAAAAAGAATACCTCCCAGGGTGGTCGTGAGACTCAAATAAAATAACTTGTGTAAATTGCCTGCTGTATGCAGGTAACAATAACCAATTTTGAATAAATAATGAATAATATTTCTGTTCTTTCAGATTTGGGGACTAATTATTCCACAAGCAGAAAGTTATCCCAAATAGTTTTCCAACTGAGTTTCCTAGAGACTAATGAGATAACTACTGTATTTTATTTCTTTGCCATATCTGCTCAAAACCTACTCTATTGTTCTTTGTATGTCATCAACAAGCTGGGGACAGGCGAGCTCAATTATTTCTCACAATGACATTAAGTAAAAGACATTGCCGGCTCCCAAAAAGTTGGGTTGGGGGTGTGCTGGTCTAAGTGAGATCCAGTTCTAGGGTGAAGCCATCAGCTGCTTTCCCCCTCAGGGAGCCACCTCCAAGGCACTGGCTAGAGAGGCTTCAAATGCATGTTGGGGAGGCAGCCACAGCGTGAGAACATAAGGGAAAGAGGCAGAAAAGGCCTAGAGATGGACATTCTGGAGTCAGCTGGATTGAGATGAGGCTTTGAGATAGGCATTCTTCCTTCTCAGAGGGTGACCCCGGTCTGGGAGGAGAAGAGAGGACAGGCCTACATGTGTAGGTAGCTCAATTGATTCTCACCCAGTTTGAGTTTGCTATCATGTCACACATTTCCTAGGCATTAAAACTTGCTTATTCCAGTGTGGAAAATGTATCACCACAAATAAGTGACCAAAAGCTCATTCTTTCACAATAACCCATTTTTGTATAAAAAGGAATTTGATGAACTATTTAAGAAGCCAGAAGACCGGTATTCCTTTGCTGCTGCCCATGGCCTGGGGGCTTTCAGGTGAATGTTGATACCTGTGAGCCTCAGTTCTCTCATCTGTGAAATGGGAGGAAAAGAAAACCTACAACATGAGGTTGTGAGGATTAAACAAATGAACGAATTATGTAGTGCTTTGAGCTTTCTAGATTCAATCAACGTAGAACAGTGTTGCTAAGCCATGCCTTATGCCCTACTCATTGACTCTAGCTGATAGAAGGCACGAGTGACAGCAATGATGTGCTGAGTTGTCCAGTTAGCTCCTGTGCTCTGGATAGGAGATTAAACCAAACAAACTAACCAACCTAACTAGCTAACCACCAACATAACTCATTGTCTAAAACCTGGTCTTTTATTTTCTTAAGAAGGAGAATAAAGTCTCTACTCCTCCCATCTCCTCCCAGAGTCCACGTATGTGCTCCCACACCCAACACCCAACACCAAACACCCTCACCAGTGGCTTCTCCTTTAGCGTAACTCTATTTTCAAGTCTCCTTAAGTTGCTAAGCTGCTTAGTTCATTATATTCTTCCCTCTAAGTTCAGCTCCAGTCCGAAAATGTATCCATGAACTCCTCTGACTCGTCAGTCCATAAATGCATGTTAAGGATCAAGTTTATGCTAGATGAAGACCAAGAAGGAGAAGAGACAGGGCCGCAGTCAGGGAGCCAATGGAAGCTGAATAGGATTTAATCAAATATGCCAAGTGAGTCAGACGACGTTCGATGATAGAAGGAGGCTTTCTGTATGGCAGAGTGGTTAGGGGGCTTCCACAGGTCAGCCCCACGACAGCCTCTCTCCGGGCTCAGCTTTAAAGGAAAGCAAACTCCCAGCACCTAGGCCTGCTTTAAAAATAAGCTGATCATGCATCCTGGGTCTCGAGCTTTTGGGTGGACCCAAGGCTAGAGCTGAGCATGGAGAGTAGCCTTTCTTGGTCCACAGATAAGTGACAATACCTTGGTTCCTTGTCTTAATATCTTTTATGGAGACATGCTTATGCCCTCTTCTATGTTTTTCATACAGTTAGGTTCAAACGCTCACTTTGTTTTCAATTCTTATTCCCACACTGGATTTTACTGCTGTCACTTTGTTATCAAATCACTGCGGGCATTTGCTGCATTAGAGCTAAGGAGGAAATGGATTACAATGTAAGGACAGCCTTGCAATTTCCAGCAGGAGGAGTCTGAATGCACGCATTGTTCCCTGCTATTTCTCGGCAAAGATCACACATTATAATCACTATTTATCGTGTACTGTGTAAAATGATCTTTGTTTGTTTTCTACAATGAATACAGTGTCATTTAATTAATTTAGACTAAAGAAAAGCAATCAACATTCAGTAACAACATTCCCTTAGGGGATATAAATGAAAATTTTTCCCTACCCTACACAACAGTTAGAGCAAAGGAAGTGCTGATATTTATTTATGAACATCAGTGCTCAGAGTCTCAAGCAACAGAATTCGAGCTGATTTCAGCAGGGAGGCCAGTAGGAAAAGGATACTGAGTACTTTACAGATCACTGTGAGAACTGGAGAAACGCACGGAAGTAGCCAGAGATAATAGCAGCAATTCTGCCATGCAGGGGCCTGACGACAAAAACCATGTCTGCACCCACTCAGCCCAAGATGGTGACCCCTGAAGGCACAGCCACTTCAGGATCTGGAAAGTGGTGGCACCGCCACCATCAGCTACCACTGCCACCAGAGGAAGGATCTCTGCTCTGCCCCTCTGCATTTCTGATTCCATCTGGATGGTTGATTCTGACTCCTGGAGGCTGGTTCATGAAGGCAATTCCCTGCTGCTAGGAAAGCAAGGATATGGCAGTTTCCACATTTAAAGTTAGGGTGATGGCCCTGGCTGGTGGCACAGTGGATGAGGCGCCGGCCTGCGAACCCAAAGGTCGCAGGTTCGATTCCCCAGCCAGGGCACATAACCAGATTGCAAACCAGGTCTCCAGTCAGGTCTGTGGCTGGAGGCAGGTGAAATGCAACCATGCATTGATGCCTCTCTCCCTCTCTGCCTCTCCCCCTTCCCCTCTTCCTAAAAATAATGAAATAAAATCTTTTAAAATAAATAAATAAATAAAGTTAGGGTGAGCTCTACCTGTCTCTGAAACTCAAAAGGCAGGGAAGTCCCTAAGTGTATGAAGCACTTGACAGAAAAACAAGGCAAACGTCCCCCCAAATCATCACTCCCAGGAAAACACTTCCAATGCCCTCAGTCATAGCTGCAGAAACATACAGCTATGACCCTTCCCTTGGTCACACAGCGCCCAGCAGCCTGGCCCTCTGTGGGGACTGGGATGAATGACTTCAGCGGGGATGAAGGCAGGAAGGGATTCTTTCCCCCGCTCCAAATGGACTTGATGAAACTGAGCTGAATGGATGTGTTGTATATCAGAGTTCTTTATTTCGAGCTGACCTTGATCAGATTTTAAATTGGGTGGAAATTCCTATTTATGCTTTTGTCTTTATTTACTAAGAACCGCATGTTCTTTCGAAGGGCTCGGGAGACTAGAGACTTGGATGTGTAGCCATGGTTTGAAAGAAACTAGGAAAATATGATTCTTTTTAGAATATGTATTTGACCATTAGAGCCCAAACAACAATTGGTTTGGAACAACAGCAGAGATAAAAAATAAATACAGGGCAAGAAGAGTAAAAGGACCTGATAGCCTACCAGGCATTTATAGAGCTCAAGTCCAAGATTTCAAGATAGGAGCTAATCAAATAAACAGCTGCCTCTTCGGTAATTGCATTCTAAAATCTCATTCTATTCACACAATCACACATTTTCCCCCTACTGTCTGATGCATGCCCAGCTGATATAATTTTTTTTTTATTAAGATAGATTGATTGCCCAAAGTTTTAATTTTAATCCTCGATTTTATTTTAACAAAAGCAATTTAGCCATCCATGTTGTTAGGGATGTTTATGGAAGATGAGGCAAAGGAGCAGAAATGGTCAGGCGAATAAAAAAAACCCTTCATTTAACATTCTCGTCCCTGTAGAATCCTTCCTTATATTATGGAAATTTCTGCAGACCTTATGCCATAAGTATTGAACCGATCTCACCTTCCACAGCTTCTCGTTGACCTACAGCACAATATAGGGTTTTTTGAACATAAAAGAATCATTGACAACCTCTGTGTCACTCTAAGAAATTGTTTACCCATGTGATAAGCAAACGTCTCAAACTTCCTTAATTAATTGCCCCACCTTCCTGGTAGAGAAGCTGAAATCCACCAAGCCCGTTTCTCCCCTACCAATTAACTCACTCCATCCGTTTTCATCTTCCATCCTGGTGGCTCTGTGATAGCGCAAGGTTGGCTGACTACAGAACGGGTTGCCCAAGGTCTTGAACATTTCTGGGCAGTTGAAGGCTACTATCTTTGGAGTGATGATTTGTAATCACAATTTTTTTTTTATTTTTAAGATTTTATTTATTATTTTTAGAGACTGGTGAAGGAAGAGAAGCAGGGAGGGAGAGAGACATCAATGTATGGTTGCCTTTTTCACCTGCCTCCAGCTACGGACCTAGCTGGAGACCTGGCTTGCAACCTGGTTATGTGCCCTGGCTGGGAATCAAACCGGTGACCTTTGGGTTTGCAGGCTGGTGCCTTATCCACTGAACCACCAGCCAGGGCTGTAATCATAATTTTTAAGAAATCTGATGGAGAAAGAGCTGAAGCTATGTTGGCCTGGTATGTCTATCTGGCATTTTATAGCCTACCAAACTGGGTGGAGAGTAATTTCAGCAAAAATTTCAGTTCCCCCTCCTTTTATGCATATTTATGTATGGGCTCACATAATTTCAGAGTTCTTGCATTTGATAATATAAACATATTTACAATGGAGTGAAGGGAAAAAAAGATCAAATGAACAAAAAAAGGTAAAGCAACCCTGGTGTACCACTTCTTTGGGTGTTAATGATCATTTTGTATAAAAGTGTGGATTTCTTGGAAGAGTCAGCCAGGCAACACTTCCAGAATGCTAGGAATTTGCAAGGCTTCTTTAATTTGAAAACAACTAAAAAACAAGAGAAAGAGGAAGCAAGAACACAAGGAAGCAGTAGTTCTGTGGACTCACACTAGTATACTAGCTACTAGTGTTATCCATAACATTTCTCTTTTTAAAAGGCATTCATTCAAATTCAGTAAATTATAATGTATTACTTCTATGAAAGGAGAGAGATTTAAAACTCCAGACAGCATTTTAAAAACTCAAAAATAATTGGATTATTGAATAGTTTAATAACTATAAAGGTGAGTTAACAGGGTTTATTTTAATTATATAAATAATGCATCTTTTTCATAAGTTTTACAACTGACTGGCACTATTTTTTTTTTTCTGGTACAAGACCAGATTTGCAAAATGAAAAGCAAATTTGAATGTGGTTAAGAAAGTAAATCTTAAAAGTTCTCAACACAAGCGGAAAAATTTTTTTCGTAACTTTGTTTGGGGACAGGTGCCAAGAAGACTTTCCGTGGTGATCAATTTGGAGTGTATACAAATGTGGAATCATTATGTTGTACACCTGAAACTAATATAATGTTGTATGTCAATTATAGCTCGTTAAAAAAAAAAAAAAAAAAAAAAAAAAACTGTTCAATTAGCCATCCAGCCTTCACCAAGTCTCTCAGTGTTTTCTCCGATCATGTAGATTGCATTCATTCATTCTACATTGAATAAAATGACATCTGTGTTCTGGATACCATCTTCTGAGTGTGGGGTGGAGGAAGGGTGCCAAATGAGGGAAGTATAATCTCTGTATGTAAGGAGCTCAATCTATAGAGAATGTGCCCCTATCTGTTTCCCAGGGCTGCCCAAACAAAGCACCACAAACTGGGTGACTTAAAACAACAGAAATTCATTCTCTTGCAGTCTGAAGGCAAGAAGTCCAAAACCAAGGTGTCAACAGGGATAGCTCCTTTTAAGGGCTCAAAAGGATAATCCCTTCTCCTAGCTTCTGGTGGTTGTCCACCAGATGTCCATCATTGGCATCGCTGGCCTGTGATAGCAAAACTCCAATCTCTGACTGTCGTCATGTGGTGTTCTTCCTTTGTGTGTCAGGGTCCAAATTTCCATTTTCTTAGAAGGATGCTGGTCATTAGATTCAGTGACCACACTAATGACAAACTAAGCAACAAGAAGAACAGAGACAGAATCATGGATATGGAGAGCATATGATGGTTGCCAGATGCCAGATGGGTGGGGAGTTTGGGGAATGGGTGATGAGGTGAGGGGATTAAGAAGTACAAATAGGTAGTTACAGAATAGCCATGGGGATGTAAAGTGCAGTACAGGAAATGACATAGCCCAAGAATTTATACCCATGACCCATGGACATAAACAATGATGTGGAGATTATCTGAGGGAGTGGCGGGTTACAGGGTAAAAGGGGACAAAGGGGGGAAAACTAGGACAACCATAATAGCATAATCAATAAAACATAGTTTAAAATGTTTAATTTTACAGCTAAAGGAACTAGAAAAAAAAAAAAAAATGGAAGTGGGTGCCCAGTGTGTTTGGGCAAAGAAAGTGTGATGTGTCCTGGGACAGAGGTGCCCTTATACCTTCCTACCTGGCCCTTCACCCCAAGTCTCTCTCAATTCTGTGACCCTGGAGAATACCCGGAAAGTTCCAAGGACACCTGGGGATGGGTTTAGAAGGTAACTGAGGGTTGAGAACAACACACTCAATCCTGATGCTGGCAAGCTTGGTTGAGGTTTCCTGTGTCCTAGGCTGTGGTGAGGGTGTGGTCACCCTGAGTTTCACACCTGGTGCTGGACTTGGGTGAGCCTCAAAAGATCAGCAGCTCCATAGCACCAGGCCAGGGGTGAGGCATTCCATGGAGCTGACAGGGAGAAGAAACCCCCTGCATTGACCATCCAGGGACAGCAGACACCACATTGCATCAGCGAGGAACATCAGATCTGGAAGTAAAGACTAGCTAGAAAAGGATGGAACAGGAGGGACAATTCCTACTTCAGTGGGGTAGAGGGTCTGAGAAGGGCATAAGGATAAGATGTCTCAATCCAAAGTCAGGGCAACAATCTGTAGTCATAAACCCTCACAGAATTTTGAGATAGACCAATTGTTAGTCCAAGGACACAATCATAGGGAACTAAGTTATTTGAGGATTACATTTTTAGCTGTACATGGAAACATGGCTTCAAGAACATCACTGGATCAGTTCATAGAGAAACAAAGAATATTCTATGTGGCATATCTACGTTATGAGTTTCTATTTTCATCCTGCTACTGAAACAATCCTGTTGGTTAAGGAGAGTGGGTGGAGCAGAGACCAGAGAGTGGGCTGTAGACACCCCCAGTGAGGGAGGGAGGGTGCCATCCTCCCAGGACAACACAGCCCAGTTCATCATAGAGCAGATCCATCCCAAAGGAAAGTGCTTTGGCTACCCAAAATCTAAGTGCGCATTACAAAGGCACTCATATATCTACACCAGCTAAACTAAGTGCGTTTTTGTTCAAAAGCTGCAGGGCACCATCATTTCTGAATCCTGTCACATCAGTGTCATAGAGAAGGCAATAAGGATCACAGGCTGCTCTAAGCTTCCCTGGGATGGGTGTGCCCGTGACCATGGAGATCTATTGTAAGCACCCCATGAAACACCATACAGTTGCCAGATTTGCTGACACTTGGCCTCCTGCTGGTATTAATTATGTGGAAATGCAAATATGGGATTAAAATGTATTGATGTAAAAACAGAGGGAATTAATCCCTATAATCTCTAGCTCCTGGTTCCAGATTTACCCTTTTCAGTGGGTGCTCTTCACTAATGTGACAATAGTCATATTGTGAATGTCAAAACTAGACACTGTAACTAATAAGTATCTAATAGTAAGTGCCAGGTGCTATTATAAAATAGCTCATCTAAACCTTATGTTGACCTTATAAAGTGAGTGCAATTATTTTCCCTATTTACTATATGAAAAAAACCAAGGCACAGCAAGGTAAAGAAACTTGCTCAAGAAAATATAGTTAATAAATAGCAGCCCTGGGAATCATACAGGGAGTAAACTTAAAATATAAACCAGTCTTAGATAAGTGCCATTGCCTGTATTCTGTTCTTTGTAAACTGTAGGGAGAGAAGCCCCAAGCTCACTCTCCCTCCTCCTTCCCTTTCCTCAGAGAAGGGCCCATCTTGCAGAAGCTGAGTTTTGTGTTTGCTACTGAGGTCCACTTGGAGCTCTGACACATCACTGATTTCTAGGAGGGATACCACAGAAGAGGGAGGAAGAGTTTCATATCCGTTTTGAGAAGAAACATTCAACAACTCGCAGAAAGCACAGAAAGAAATTTAAAATAACAGGGGGATGTTGTTCATTTTGGTGTCTGCCTTTTAACTAGTCAAGATCCAACTGAACATTTTTTTTAAACTGTTCAACAATCTGTGCTTATTATTGGTGAAAGATGGAAGCAATGGACTAATATTTAATCAGACAATACAGTTGACCAAGCATGCCAGGAGAAGCTGACTCCTGGCAAAACTGGAAAGAATAGAGCTGGAACTGGGCCTCCCATTCCCCATTCCACAGTTTCATAGGACCATCAAACATCTGAGCATGAAGAGACCTGAAGGATGTTCTGTCCCACCTCCTGCTTTTATAGATAAGGGAACTGAGGCCAGAGCCTGCATGCAATCTGCTCCAATTAGAAAATGCTATTATCTGGACTCCTAGTCCCAAGCTACTTAGAACATATGCATGCACTATACCCATCCACAAACACATTTACACAGAAACAGGTTGCACACTGACACATATGCAGACTCCTGTATACACACAGGCATGCAGATAGGCACACAGTCATGGATACAAGCAAGCACATACACAGATATATGTGTGCACACGTCCTGCTCCTATAGGAAGTCATACTTTCTGCCTCCATTTTTTCAATAAACCGATAGTTGATAGAAATTGATTACTCTTCCCTAAGAACATTTGCATTTTAATAAATGTCTCCAGAAAAGAACCAAATTGAAACTCCAAAGTAGAGAATTTTACTTTATTTTTTTAGTTTTTTTAAAGATTTTTTTTTTTTTTTTAATTCATTCTTTTTAGAGAGAAGGGCAGCGAGGGAGGAAGAAAGGGAGAGGAACATCATTGTATGCTTGCCTTTCACTTGCCTCCATCTGGGGACCTGGCTGGAGACCTGGCTTGCAACCTGGTTATGTGCCCTGGCTGGGAATCCAACCAGCGACCTTTGGGTTCACAGGCTGACACCTGAGCCACCAGCTAGGGCCCAAATTAAAAAAAAAATTTAAAGGTGCAATTCAGGCAGAGAATCAAACATGAATGCTGCCTGCTGCCCTTCCAGTTGCTTCTTTTGGGAGGGCTCCTTGGCCGTGGGGTGATCCAGGAAAGTAAATGTTCTTGCAAAGATGTTATCATTTCTTCTCGGTCTACTTTGGTCCCAGCCTACCTTGCCAGGGTTCCACTTTCCCCCAAGTCTGGCTCATTTAAAAAGCATTCCAGCTGGTGACCCCACATCCAGGAACATGTCCAAAGAAAGTAATTCAAAACCTTAAAAATACCAACTTAAAAGCTAAAAACTAAAAAAAACAAAACAACAGTAAAAGCATTTCGGAAAGAATTGTGAAACACAAAAGAACCCATGCATATGCTACAAAGAAGTTATTCATTTCTCTCTCTTTTCTCCTCTGCAAGAACACAAACTGCCCCAGAGCCGTCGCTGTGACTCTAGCCACCGGTTCATCTCACTGCTCTGAGGAGCCCCGATTTGGCCAGGTCCTCCTGCTCCCTCTGGTTCCGAGTTTAGCTGGGGGTGAAGACTGAGGGCGCCCTTCCCACTCTGAACACTGAAACACGGCGTTCATTAGAGCAACGAACGGCTTCTTCCACTTTGCTGGGTTCAATATAAGCGGTTTTTCCTGACCTACATATTGCAGCTGCCTTCACGTTGCAGTATTGTAATAGCTCACATCGTACATTGAGGTCGAACTTGGCTATTGATCTCTTTAGACATAAATACTACAATTAATTAGAGATGGACTTGGACTAAAATATCTGACCTTTCTGGGTTCTTCAGAGTATCATTGGGATAACCTCAGATAAGAGATGAAGAGCTTGCTAAGGGCATTTTTCACCCAAAGATGTTCTCGACAAATGACTCCACGGGGCTGAACCAAGGACTTGCTTCATCAGTATTCAGTGTTTTCTATCCGTTTAGCATGAATAAAACCACGCCCTTTCACCCCAGAGAAGCTCAGGATGGCGGTGGGACAGGTTAGTGAGGAAAAGGCTTGTTTCTTGAAATATATATATATATGCTGAAGTGCTGAAAGAAATGCAGGAATATTTTTCACTTGGCTGTGAGCCTCTTGGAGTCTGTCACCTTCCAGTGATGGATGACCACACAGGGTGGGAAGATGGAGCTCCACGCCATCCCGAGAGCTTCATTCATATTCCGGTTATCTGAGCAGAAATCAGCCATAGACCGCCACAAAAGTGGACACAGAGGCCCCCTCAGCGCATGAGGGGGGCTCAGCGGGGGTCTCCCAAACTCTCCAAGCACAAAAGAGCACGTGCGTGTGTTCCCCATATGAATCCCTCGCCCCAAGGGCTTTTCGCTGGACTGAGAGTTAGTCCTACCTGCCCCTGCAGCCAGCGAAGCCTGGTCCAGCCTCTGTCTGCAACTTAATCTCAGTACCCCCACACCAAACTCACACTGTCCTGGTCCACAGCCTGTTGTTTCTCTGCTCAAATGTGCATGGTTTCTCTTTCCGCTGGTTGTGCTGAAGTTGGGCGGGACCAGAGAATGTCTCTGCCTGAATGTCACCTCTGTCCCCAGGCCTCGCTGATGCAGCCCTGCCATCCCATCCCTCTCATTTCCTGATATTATTTTTCTCCCAGCACTTTATTACTGGACTGCTCTCATTTATTTGTTTCTTATTTCTTATCTTCTTCCCTATTCTAAATGAAAATGTGATGAAAACAGAGAACGTGACTCTCCTTTTATCACTGTCCTTAGCACATAGCAAGCACTCAATAAAATTTTTTGAATAAAGATAGGAATATTGGCGTTTTCAGGAAGTACAGTGACATCAAGATTTTATTCTCAAGATTTTTTCTTCCTCATTAACTTATCAGGCAAGACTGCGCTTTTGGTCTCCCAGGAGTGAGACCAGTTGCACTGGTTGGACATGACAAAGGGGACGGGAGATGCAGGTCATCTTGGTGAGGCTTTGTAATCTGATCAAGCTCCTGATTCTGTTCATCAGGCAGCTGGGTGTCAGGGCTACCCGCATGGCCAGGCAAAGGCCCTATGCACTGGCTGCTTTCACTCAGGCTTGGTCCTAACTCTTGCAACTTTGAGGCCCACCAGCCCAAAGAAGCTCCCTCTCTATGCTTGTACTTGTAACAGCAGCAGTGTGTGTGTATATATATATAAAATCTTGGTTGAGTGCCTCAACTTTCAGGAGTATCAGAGTCCAAGTCTCACTTCAGGGTAATCATGGTTCCAATGCAGCTCTGCCACTTACTGGCTTTTTAATATCAAACTAGTTGCTTAACCTCACTAGGCCTCATATAATAGAGTTGTTATGAGGCTTAAGTGAGCAAACAATGTAAATAAAAACTAAAAAATAGGATGACTGTTTCCTAAGCTCAATGCATTCTTTTGTCTTTCAGTCTTAGCTCGGAGATCACCTCCTTGAGGCCTTCCTTTTCTTGCTCATGACTCTCTATCCCAGCACCTGTTCTGGATTTTGGTAGCACCAGTCACCAGCGGACAATCTGTTTGGCCCATACATTTCTAGTTTATGGTCTGTCCACTTTCACTAGAATAAGAACAGGGTCTGTCATGCTTGCAGCTGTATCCTCAGCACCTGCAACAGCACCTGGCTCTTAGTAGATGCTCAATTAATATTTGTTGTATATGTGACTGAATGTTCCAGATGCTTCACATATGTTACATCAACGAATATTGAAAATTCAGCATAGTATTATTGCCATTATTTTAAAGAAGGTGAAAACAAAACTGAAATAACCTAAATAACTTAATTGATATTATAGTCTGTGTGTTCTCTACAGGTCAGACACTGCTAAGGGATTTTCGGTGATTATCTCCCTATTAAGAAGTGGGGGAGGCAAATGAAGGAGAGATGAAGCCAAAAGGACTTTTAGGCCTGAACACTCCCATTCTAGACTAGGTACTAACTTTAGATGAAAATTACTTCATAAGATGAAGTCTAAGCTTTCTTTGACCCTAAACTGTTCTGAAATCCCACTTTCTTACACATGGCAATTATTTTCACTGCAACATAATTGGAATTGGCATCACTTATAATTGTATCAGTCTGCTAATAACAGAAATCCACTCCTAGGGCTCTAACATACATTATGTTTCTTTCAGCCAGGAGTAAGTCTGCAATAGACGGTCCAAGGCTGTTTAGCAGCCATGTGATGTTATCAATACCTCACTCTTTCCCTAATTTTTTGTTCTGTCCCTATTAGCATCAGCCTCTTCTTCATGGTTCCTGCTTTATGGTTGCAAGATGGTTACTACATCAAGAGGCTAGAAAATTGAACTTTTTGTTGGGCATTTTACCTTCCAAGAAAGAAGAAAGTAGCTGTTGGGTAGAAAACCACAAAAATGATGGCTAGTCCATCCATTGACAAGATGAACAATTGCTCTTTAATCGGTATACCAGATTATCAGATATCAAAATAAGTTGTGGGGAATATAGTTCATCTATAGTGGTTTAAATTACCAGAGAACCAATTTACATTGAATCCCACAAACTATATAAAGTTTAAAAAAGATATTGATGAATGCCCTTTGAATTAGACATTTAGAGAATGTGGGAGTTGTCAGCTGTTTTCCAAAAATCTTGCTGAATCCTTACCCAGGATTCAGACTTGCCCATGTCATCTACGAAAACCATCTACCTGGATCTAGCTGCCATAGTGAAGACAACAGGGAGAGCACCCCTGAAATAGATTCCTCTCTACCCTAAGGAAGGGGTGTAGAAACTAACATCTGTTGACTGTTGGCAGATACTGTGTGTTGCATTTTCAATAGCTCATCTCTATCCCTTGTTCTCTGCACCATGATCCCACTCTGTTCAGTTTCTGAGTTGGACACCTTAAGGTCACAGAGTGTAGGTCTCCACCCACCCCAGTTCCAAGGAACAAATTATGATTGGTCTAAATCAGTCAGAATGAACTCCTTATCACTGGACAATAAATGATGTATGGCAGCAGAGGGGGGCCAGGATGTTGCCCACTTTTGGACAATAAGAAGAGAGGTTTGCCGGAGGTGGTACAACATGGCTAAGGAAGTGGCTGGGGGACAAGGCTGGGGAGTGGGGCCATTCTCTTCCTCAAAAGATGAAGACTCTAATGGAGGAAGTCCTTTGTCTTGCAGCTCTGAAGGTAGATGTGTCCCTGAAACTGTGCAGCTCTAGTCGGAGTCAGTCCCAGAGAGTTGTTTTGTTGCTAAACCAATCTGGGCAGCTGCTGCCTCTGGATCTCTTGCAATGTGAGAAAAGTACATCCTTAGTTAAAATATTGAAATTTTTTTCCTTCCTATTACTAGCAGCCATGTACAATTCTAATTCATACACATACTCCATGCCAGGCACTGAAATTGGTGCTTTACCTACCCAGTTCTGTACTGCCTGGCTCCGTACTTAAGTTCTACAGAACAGAACACAGCTAATAAATGTGCCTGCCTTGTTGCCTGCGGTGGGGAAGAAACGAACGGCCTTCCAAAAGGCCTGTGGCTCCCCCAACGTCACATTGTAAGTTGTCAGAAAGTGGTAGGCATCGAGACGATTCAAAGGCATCTGCTTTTAAAATGTTTTGGGAGCCATATAGGGCTGGCTGGTGGGAAAGGAGAAGGAATCGGGGCATCAGCAATAGAGCTGCTGGTGGCAAGAAGGCAGAGCTACGAGTGTGGGCTAGGAAACTCTGAGATTGTAACCGCTATGGGAAAGCCCTGGGAGGGAGGGAGCAGAAGGCAGCGGTGAGGGAAGGAGTCACATAGTTCAGTGTTGTGAGCCTGTTAAAACCCGCACTACAAAGGTGCGAAACAAACCAAGGGGAGCTTATTCCAATGTTGTGCTGGGTGGGAATAGGATCCTGAAAGAATGTAATTGCTGTGCTCAGAAACTTGGGGATGAATGAATGTTTTTGCTATACTTTCATTTCAAAGAGCTATGTACTTGGCTGATAGGATGGAGTATGTGCCAAAACAAAACATGTAAAACACACGCACACAGAGACAGAGAAAGGCAGCCAAGCCTGACTTGAGAGGAGTAGCATCACCTGGTGGGTGGGAAGGCCTCCTGGCGCATTTGAATCCTGCCTCAGTTCTGTGCTGTTCTACCAACAATCAGGGTTCATTCTCCTGGACCAGACTCGCTCAGTCAGACATATCTGCTCACCTCCAAGTTCTCACACAAAGTGGAAGCAATCTTGTGAAGTAAGCTTCCCCATTCTAGAGCTCCAGGAGCCATGGTGTGTCTGCCCCAGTCCACTGGACAGCGTATCTCGAGGTAAGACTTCTCCTTCAGCCTGGATCTCAGCTTGAAAAGATATTTGAGCAAAGTCTCAATGGAACAGGAGGAAAAAAAAAAGCAGTGGTGATTGTAAACCCCCTGAAATTTGGGGGTTGTCACTGCAGGATAACCCAGTGAAGGCTGACTGCCCTATGTAACCTCCTTTATCTCGTAGACAGTGAAAAACCAGAGGTCAGGGAGCACATTTAATTCACCCTGTATCACTAGTTCCTAGAGCAGCACCCGGCACTGCATTCCTCATTAAGTTGCATTCAATGAATGTGTGGGTATGTGCCTTGGGTGGTTATGAGCCTTGGGCTTCCTTGATAAATTGAATATTAACTTTTCCAAAGTCCAGATTGGTTACATCTTTAGAAACATTATGCTTCTCACATAACATTTCCATTTTCTGGAAAACTGAATTCCATGTATGAATTCGGTTTTCACACGCGACTCTAAAATAAAGGAGTATCACCATTTGGTAAATTAGAAAACTGATTTCAAAGAGATTTTTACTTCTAAGATCATACAGCTGTTTAATAGCAAAGAACGAAAGCTTTCACTTCCTAGTGCCCAGCTCAGCGTTCTTTTCCATCCCATCCTTCACCCCACTCCCAGGGAAGACAGAAAATAACTGTTCCTCTTCACCCAAAGCCTTCTTGGTGTTCACTTTCATCTGCTCACCATGATCACTCTTATGGGAGGTACACTGAATCCATCCTGTCTTTGGCATTAAGGGGAAGCGGTGTAGTTAGCTAAAATGATTTCTCTATTTTAAAAAGGGGCCATTTGAAGACCAGAGAGGAAGAAAGAATCACCCAAATTTAGTTCCTGTCTGGTCTTTGTAGATTTCAGGTACAAATTCTGAGCTCCCACAGAGTGAATGAAATTTTTTTTGTTCTCCACAAAGGTGGTGTTCAAGAGAACAGACTCCGGTCTGCTTCACCAATCCAACTTCTCTTAAAATTTCAAAAAAGAGTAACTCATTTTTTGGTGGCTTATTTAAGTCATAGCTGATGTTTAAGAGTCACAACTTCCTACCGCAACACATCTTTATTGATTATCTCTATGCACAAGGCATTGTGCTGGTGGGAGTTGAGTTCATTTTAAGTGCTTCCTAATTGCCCTCTGGCTGGCGGAGGTTAAAGTAATTCTTAATCAAACCCTTTGTATCTGTCTTCACTGAGGAAAATGGTAAGGGCAGAGCTTCTCTACTTGGCCGTACATTGGAATCACCTGCGGAGCTTTTAAAACCAGTGGTGCCTGAATCCCACCTCCTGTGTTCTCGTTTAATTGGTCTGGGATATCACCTGGACATTGGTATTTTTCTTTAAGTTCCCCTTTTAAAGTGTATTGTAGGTGCAGGCAAGGTTACAAACTACCCCCAAGTTTCCCTAGGAGACAAGTGATCAAAATCATTAGCTCAAACAATGTGACATCTTCAAGGTTCTACTGACCCAATTCATCAGCTGGACTTCAGACAGGGCAGTGGGGTGGAATGAGACCCCATAAAGGGTGGTCCGAGCTCCAGATCTCTGTCTGCAGCTATTCTAAAAAAAAGTGACTTATCTTGACTTAAATGCTCTGGATCTAAGCATTCTGGGCTGAGAGATGCAATAATTAGAGTAGATCACTGTTTTCCAAACTTCTCTCAAAATGGCCATCTTTTAAGCCGCCTCTTCCCCAAAGGGTATCAGGTTTAAAAATTTTCATCTATCAAAGCCCTGGCTGGTGGCACAGTGGTTAAGGCGCCAGCCTGCAAACCCAAAGGTCGCTGGTTCAATTCTCCAGCCAGGGCACATAACCAGGTTGCAAGCCAGGTCTCCAGCCAGTTCCGTGGCTGGAGGCAGGTGAAAGGCAACCATACATTGATGTTTCTCTCCCTCTCTGCCTCTCTCCCTTCCTTTCTCTCTGAAAATAATAAAATCTTAAAAAAAATTTCATGTATCAAACTCCATTGTGTTAACTCCCCCTCCATAAATTATATCACACTGCCCCAAATTATTGGTTTACAAAACGTTTTCCTCCCTTTGAGCATTTTATAGGGACAAGTGTTTTCAGGTTAGGATGAAAAATTAAAAGATTTTTCCCATTTCTAATTTCTTACCCCCGTTATCTGGAGTAGTTAAACTGTATCTGGCTAATGTGGCTCAGTGGATGGGCACCAGCCTATGAACCCAAAGATCGCTGGTTCGATTCCCAGCCAGGACACATAACCAGGTTGCAAGCCAGGTCTCTGGCCAAGTCCTTAGCTGGAAGCAGGTGAAAGGCAACCATATATTGATGCTTTTCCCCCTTTTCTTCCTCCCTCCTTGCCCCTCTTTCTGAAAATAATGAATAAAATCTTTTTAAAAAATATGATTACCATTCTGCAGGCATAACAACATTCCATAGGGATGGCTTGCTTACAGGTTTCTAAAAGAACCTATCCATAGTTCTTCAAAAATTATTATTTTTATTATGATAAGAGATGGGCCCAGTCCGACTAAAATAAATCCCTGGGTTTTGGGATCATCCTCTTTCAGCACCATGCTGAAACCTTATTAAAGTCCCATTTGAAGGATAGCAGGTGGGAAGTGAGGGCCCATGCATTTGGGAGATTCAGGGCCATGTCGGTGAGCATGAGTATTACCGTCTGCACTGCACACCCCTCCTTACCCACCTGCAAGGGTAGGTTGCCGTCAGCACTCTAGAGTTATTCCTGGGATCACGCAGCTGGCTCCAGGGTGCATCCTGGGTGATATCTTGAAGTTGTGGCCTCGGAGCCAACAGAACTTCAAAGCCCTGACTGTCTTGTGCTGCAACATGTTTAAATCTAGCTGCTTAATCCAAATCTGTAGTTTTCCTCACCATCGTGTTTGTTTTTCCTCCTGCTAATTTTGAGATATGAAATGGCCTCCTCAAAGGGCTTCTTTGGAGGGCTCATTAAAATTCTAGAAAATCTTTCGTTTTCTTGTTTCTTCATGGTCATTAATTTGCATGGTCTATCATACAAGAAGGTTCAGGAGACCGTGGAGCTACCTCACTCCTATTCTTTGCTAGTAAATAGGTTAAATTGGCCATGTGGGTCCAGGATCACATCGTCCCTCTCACTGTATTTTGTATCAGCTATTGAAGAAAATACTACACACTCGAAATCACCTGTGCTTTTCTTTCCCTTTGTAGGAGCCATGTTAGCTATTTGGTTTTGGTGAAACTTTATATTTTTATTTTATAGTTTTCAGATTTTTTTACTTATCAACTATAGCAGTTGTTTCTTTCCCATTGGAACATTGAAAAACACTACCCCTTGACACCTGAACATGTTTTCCTCCTTATAAACAAGGGGTTATTTTATTTCCAAGATCACTAATTTATTCTTCATAACATCCAGTTCTTGTGTTAGAACCTCTTCTTCTTGTTTCATAGATACAATTCTTTTCTTTTCCTCACTGGGAATATTAAATGGAATCATTTTATTTTTTAATAGTTTATTTTTATTACATTTTTCATTACCATTGATACCCTGGATATCCTCTTCCATCTCCACATCCTCTTCCCCTACCCCCTCCCCAATCACCACCCTGTTGTTTGTGTTCACAAGTTCTTTTTCTTTTTTTTTTTTTTTTTGCTTTATTTCTCTACCACCCAATCCCTATTCTAACTGCTTTGTGAACTCTGTACCCTTAGATGCAGGCTCTTTAATTTATCTGTTATTTTGTCTTTTCTCTCTTTTTTTCAAGATAGTGACTTTTTTAAGATAGTCCTGATGATTTTTGGTTGGGCACCTTTTTTTTTTTTTTGCAATCAATTTCTCCACTGACCATCAGAATGGAAGCTATGTATTGTAGCTGCCTAACCTTGATATGACTTCCATAGAGATGCTCCTAGTTTCTGCTCCACTGAAAGTCCCCCTCGGTGTTTCAGTGCCTGGGGCATATGTTGCAGTGTGTGCTCACCTTATCCTCAAACCAAGAGTTACTTTCACACATGATCTTACTTCTCTAGGATATTATTCAAGGAACTTTAAAAAAAAAATTATTCAAGGGTTACCCCAGACGTTGTTAAACTCTGTGGTCACCTTTCAGGTTTAATTTTTGCTATGTCATTCATTCATGTTTTCACTCAACTTACTAAAGGCCGGTTAGGTGTTTTGAAATCATTCCTAGCTGTCTTCCACACTGAGTGACACATGTAGCCTTGAGCTCATGAAGTCTAAACGTCTTCTTCTTTGAAACTGGGAAAGTAATCCCCACTCTCTAGGTTTAATGTAAGGATATGAGTTATGTGTGTAAAATAACTAGAAGGCATGTTGCCTGTCACATAGTACATTTTCAGCCCCTTCCCCCCCTCACCAAAAGACTTTATATATTTTTTATCCATATATTACCAGTTCCAATGCTTTTCATTCCTTTATGTGCATCCTGATTTCCCTCTGGTATGATTTTCTTTTGACTGAAGAACTTCCTTTACAGAGCACATCTGCTTATAATGAAATTTTTGGCTTTTGTATGTCTGGAAAAGTCTTTATTTCACCTTCATATATGAAAGATATTGTTAGGTATAGAATTCTAAAATGATCTGTTTTTTTCTTTTATTACTAACAGAGGTGAATCCACTGTTTCCTGGATTGCATTATATTCTATAAGAAGTTTGCTGTCATTCTTTGTTTCTTTGTATATAATGTCCTTTTCAACCTCTCTGTGTTGTTTTACGATTCTGTCTTTATCACTCTTTTAAAGCAATTTGATCATTATGTGCCTTTCTTCAAATAGCTTTCTTCAAATTTTTTGAGTTTGAACGTCAAATAAACTTCTTGCATCTATAGGCTTATAGTTTAAATTTTTTAAATTTTCATCCATTTTTTCCCTTCAAATATTTTTTATTCCTAATCCTCCTTTAGGGTTTATGTGTATACCAAGTTCCCTGAAGTTGTCCCATGGCCTACTGAGGCTCTCTTCATCTCATTTCAATCTTTTGTTTCTCCCTTTGTCTTGTTTTGGATAGTTTCTATTGCTATGTCCTCAAGTTCACTGGTCTTTGCTTTAGTGATGTCCAGTCTGCTGTTTGTTTCATTCTATGGACTTATCATATCAGACTAGAAGTTCACATTGCATTATTTTTTTATCCTCACCTGAGGATATGTTTATTGATTTTAGAGAGAAAGGAAGGGAGAAAGAGACAGAGACAGAGACAGAGACGGGGGGGGGAGAAATATTGATTGGTTGCTTCTTATACATGCTCCAACCAAGGATCAAACCCACGATTTAGCTATGTGCCCTGACCAGGGATCGAACCTGCAACATTTTTGGCATACAAGACAGTGTTCCAACCAGCTGAACCACCTGACCAGACCATATATTGCATCATTTTAATATATTATGCTCAACATGCTTATCTCTCTATATTTTTAACATATGGGCTTAGTTATAAAATCCTTGTCTCCCTATCATCACTGTAATTTTAAAATTTTTTTCTATTGATTATTTTTGTTCTTATTATGAACCATATTTTTCTCTTTTATGCATGCCAGGTAATCTAGTTGACTATCAGACATTATAGATTGTATCTTGTAAGATACTAGATATTTTATATTCTCATAAATATTTTTGAGATTTTCCCTCTGAGATGTAATGTAGTTACTTGGAAGCAGTTTGAAATTTCCAAGAAATGCTTTTAAGATTTGTTAAAACAAAATAGCCTTCAGTCTAAAGCTAATTTTCCCCACATTGAGGCTGCTGGGTACTGTAGCCAATGCCCCATGTAGAACAATGTCTTGCCACTTCAGCCAAAGAGAACATGAAGTATTCCTGGTCTCTTCCCTCCCAATAATTCTTTCCTCTATCTTGGGTGGTTTCCTCATTTGTGTGCACCAGTCGGTACCCAGCTAAAAACTCCAGAAAAACATTTGCAGATCTTCAGAGCTCCCTTTTTGTGTAGCTTTCTTCTCTTAGTGACTATGCTCTGAAACTTAGAGTTGCTTTGGCCTCCCTTCATTCTCACCCTTGTTTCCTCAGCTCAGAGAGATTTCTAGGTTCTGTTTGGGTTCCCCCTTCCTGTTGCAGCCTAGAATTCTCCAAGCAGTAAGCTAGGGGTGGGGGGCAACCATAAGCGTTCGTCTGGCTGGTTTCCCTTCTTTCTGGGATCATTGGGCTACACAGCCTGCTGCCCCAATCTCTGAAAATCAGTGTTTTATATATTTCATTTGTTTCATTAGTTGTTTAAAGCAGTAAGATAAATCTGTATTCCATATATATCACCTGTCAATGGATGCTTAGGTTATTTCTATATATCTTGGTTACTGTGAATAATTCTGCAATGAACATGGAGTGCAAATATCTCTTCAAGATACTGATTTTATTTCCTTTGGATATATACCCAGCAGTAAGATTGCTGGATCATATGCTACTTCTATTTTTAATCTTCGAGGAACTGCCATACTATTTTCCATAATAGCTGTACAAATTCATGGTTATTCTTATTTTTGACTTTTATTTTAACTATGTACCCAACACTGTATTAGGCCCTATGAATTTTTAAAAGTACACAATAAAACTGGGTACTCTCATATCTGTGTATTTCTCTTTGTCTTTATTCTTCTGCACACTTTTATATATTTATATTCTGTTTCATTTTTAAACCAGTCATCCTAATATATTTTCCTATGTTTCCTATTAGTCTTCTCAATAATTATTTTAAATATTTGCATATTCTTCCATTGAGAGGATGTACCTAATTTACTTACTCATGTGCTAGTTATTGAGTAATTAGGCTGTTTGCAATTTTCTCTGCTGGGATAAAATCAAAATGTAATATTTGTCTGTGTGTGCATGTTGAGAAATCACCAAATTAGGTTCCTTTGCAATTTGCAATGAGGAGGAAACCCTTAATAATATTAGAAGTTAGAAGTCCACTTGTTTGCTCTATAATTTGCTTCCTTTATTCCCTTCCTCACTGTCTCTAATTCTTGTCCTTTGTTCTCATCCTTTTTTCTTCCATTCTTCCCAATAAGCAACACCTTCTGTGATTTAGGCACTGTGCTTGTGCATAAGGTATAATTATGAACAAAAGGCAGGATTCTTGCCTCATTGGAACTTGTCAGGCAAGAAACAGATAGAAAGTCTAAGAAGTAATGACAATATATAATAACATTTGAAGAACATTTGAGGAATTTAGATGGCATTGGCCCATACAGGTTTCACACATCTCTCAGTAATAGTAAGAAACGGGGGAAGGAACAGGCACTCTGGCCAGCTACTCACTTGTCCATGATGTGGTGCACAGACAAGCAGGCAGTTTAATACCTGACAGTTCTGGCTTCAAGACCAGGCTCTGCTACCTGCTAGCTGTATAAGCATGGACAAGTAAACTTTTCTCAGGCTGACTTTTAACCTCTAACTAGGAGTCATAATACTTCATAGGGGTACTGTGAGAATTAAAGATAAGGTATGTAAAGTGCAAAACAGAGTAGGTACTTAAGTATCTATTATTAAACTACCTGTTTGATCTTGGGTAAGGCACCCCCACCCCCAGACTTCACTTACCTGTAATAGAAGCATTTAAAAGATCCCTTTCTAAAGTTCTGCAAAGACAATAAATTTGCACAAATGCCTACCATTGGTCTATCTACTCCATTCTCAGTATACTATATTGAAAAGTTATCTTAGAATTTCTGCTGAGCCAAGTGCAGCTTTTCTGAGATAAAGTTGAGCTCTTTCTTAGCTGAACGCCTGATAGTCATAGAAAACCACGCATGGGCCAGCTGTTCCCCAACATCTGCCTAGACAGCTTGGCATCTGCCTGGGAGAACAAGACAGGCTCTGATTTTAAGTGAATAAACCAAAGAGTGTGTCAGGGGAAACTTTTTACACACAGAATTAAACAGAAAACTTGAGACAGCAAACATTTCCACTAACTTTAGATATAAATGGCATTTCAGGGTCATCTCCAATAAAAAATAGAAAACAACTTATATTTCTTACTTTCTGGGTTCTTGGAGTAGCTACTTATAACATTTCATAAAATGAAAATGCCCAAGCCCTACTAAGCATAAGGTTCATGTCCTGTGAGATATTCTGGTGGCCAAAGAAGAAGAGAAACAGATTAGAATAGATCCAAATTGTGTCAAGAGAATCTTTGAGGTGATTCCCTCCCTTCCTGGCAAATAAACATGAAGGGAGAGTTATTTCCCATCATTTCTTTCTTATAAGCATATATTTCTTTCATCTAATTCCTATGCTCTATAATTTTACAAGTCTCAGGTGATTTGCATGTATTATTGAAAACATAAACACTGGGAGAACTTAAGAAATCATCAAGTCCAACCCTTTTACTTTAAAGATGAGGAAGCTAAAACTCAGGTTTAATAATAATAATAATAATACTTCATGCATGTGGAAGGAGAGAAAGAAGAAGAAAACATGACTATTGTTCTCTGCTTAGGCCTTAATCATGTTTAGGAACCATTAGTCCTGCTCAGTGGTCTGGTTTGTGAACTATTGGATTTATGCTATTGTTAGGAGCAAGGATCACTTTTTGGCATTTTGGGTCAATCTCAAGTGTCAGCCCCCTCGTCACATATTGGTAATTACTCTTTAATCCTTAGAGCTGGGACTCAAGGTCTTGAACAATGCCCACTAGCCAACTATACTGACAGTCTTAAAAATAGATGAGTTTACGTACTCTTTTAAAAATGTGTCTTAGATAACCTTGTAACAATAAGGCAAACTGACATCAGATGCCTCCTGATATGGTGCCTTCAACTGGGTTTAATTCTACTGATACAGAATTCCTGCCCAAAATGTATAACCTGAATTTAATAATGAGGAAGCATCAGACAAACCTAAAGTGAGGCATAATATACAGAACAACTGACCTTTAGTCTTCAAAATCATCAATGTCAAAAAAGACAAAATATTAAAAGACTGAGAAACTGTTCCAGATTAAAGGAGACTAAAGAGACATGAAAACTAAATGTGCTGCATGATTCATGATTATATCTTGGGCTGTAAAGATACAGTAAAGAACTTTATTAAAATAATTAATAAAATTTAAATGTGGCTAAGTTTATAATAGTAGTGTATCAATTTAAAATGTCCTGCATTTAATAGTCATACAATGATTATGCAAAAGAACATAAAAATGTAATACACATTGGAGTACTTAGGGACAAGGGGACTTGCTGTATACAACTTACTCTCAAATGGTTAAGAGAAGCAATTCTGTGTGATGTGTGGATGTGAGTGTGTATATGTGTATGTATTTATATCTACATGTATAGAGAAAAGGAGGAAAATAATAAAATGGGGCAAAATGTTAATAATTGGTAAAGATATTAAAAGGGTATATAGGATTTATTTATAGTACTCTTGTAACTTTTCTTTAAATTGGAAATTATCTTTTAAAATAAGAAGTTGCCCATTTACCAGCAATAAACACATACATTTGAAAGTTAAAACAATACATGTACATTTGCACACAAAAATATAAAATACTTAGATGCAAATATTTAAAAATATGTATAAGCTCCATGTGAGGAAAACTACAGAATTCTTATTAAAAAATCAAATAGCTAAATAAATAGATATGTCATGTTCATTTAATATTGTCAAGATGTCAGTCCTTTCTAACTTAATGCAGATTCAATGCAGCACCGATAAAAATCCCAGCAAATGATTTTGTAGACATCAACAAACTTATTCTAAAGTTGAAATAGAGATGCAAAAGACCCAGAATAATCAACACAAAATCTGGAGGAATGATGATACTGATTTCAAGAATTACTATAAAACCATAGCAATCAATATAGTGTAGTATTGATGAAAGAACAACAAAATACATCAATGAGCCCATAAACAGACTCTCATAAATACAGTCAACTTGCCTTAAATGAGCAAAGGCCATATAAAAAGTAGGGGTAGTCTTTTCAACAAGTAGTTCTGGAACATCTGAACAACCACATTTAAAAAGTGAATTGATACATAGATGTTTATATCCTTCATAAAAAGTAACTCAAAATGGGTCATCAACTTAAATATAAATTGCAAAACAACAAAACTTCTTGAAGTTATATAGGACAAAACCTAGATAACATTGTGTAGAGAGATAACCTTTTATATATAAGATCAAAGGCATGATTCATGAAAGAAAATATTGATAACCTGGATTCACTAAAATTAAAAGACTTTTCTCTGTCTTTTCAAAGACCCTGACAAGAGAAGGAAAAGGTAAACCATAGACTGGGAGAACATGCTTACAAAAAAACATATCTGATAAAGGACTATTATCTAAAAAAGCAACTTTAAAAACTTAAAATAAGAAAATTAACAATACTAATAAAAATGGCTAAGATAGGTGACAAATAATCATATAAAAATATGCACAACATCCTATGTCATGAAAAAATTACAAATTAAAACGACAATGAGATTCTACTAGACACTCATTAAAATGGCCAAAATCCAAAACACTGACCGCCACAAATACTGGTGAGAATGTAGAGCAACAAGAACTCTCTTTCATTACCGGTGGGAATGCAAATGTATCCACTTTTGAAGACCATCTGTCAGTTTCCTACAAACTCTTACCATACATGGTAAGCATACTCTGACCATATAATCCAGCAATCATGTGTCTTGTGACTTACTCAAAGAAGCAGAAAAAGCTGTACACAGATGTTTACAGCAGCTTTATTCATAATTGCCAAAACCTGAAAACAAGATATCCTTCGGTAGATGGTACATCCAGACAATAAAATATTATTCAGCAATAAAAAGAAATGAACTATCCAGCCATAAAAACACATGAAGGAAACTTAAATGTATATTACTAAGTGAAAAAAACCAATCTGAAAACACTATGTACTGTATAATTCAACTATATGACATCTGGAAAAGGGAAAACTATAGAGACAGTAAAAATCTGTGGTTGCCAGGGGTTGAGGGTTGGGAGGGGGCATTGTCAGGGCAGAGAAGGTCTCCATGGCTGGACCTTCCCCTGGGTCAGCCAGGGAGATAGCCTTGGGGTTGACCTCATCCCCAGAGCCTCTGGAACACTGTGGCTCCCCAGGTAACTGACTTAGCAACTTTGAGTATGTAAGACTGTTGTGGGAGAGCGGAGGAAACATGTGTGGCAATTCGGACACTCTCCAGCACCTCGTGTGGAAGCGGGAGGGTGGGTGTAGAAATGCCTGGACTCTCTGTGGTCATTAGCCTGATGCAGGTCTGACAAGAGTGGGCCAACCATGCGTGATGACGCTGACACTCTTAGCTGCCCACTCTTGGCAGTGTGGTCATTAGCCTGCCACTACA
>PVIW01001113.1:219626-339492 GCA_004026585.1 Noctilio leporinus
GAGGCAATAAAATGCTCTATGTGATACCATAATTGTGAATACATGTCATCATATGTTTGCCCAAGCCCATAAAATGTACAACATGAAGAGGGAAACTTACTCCCTGGGTGTGACATTTACTGGTGTGGTTCAGTTAGTTGGGTGTCATACAGCAGGGCGAAAGGTCACCAGTTCCGTTCCAGGTCAGAGTACCTGCCTGGGCTGGGATTCTGTGTTCTGCCAGGCCGCATACAAGAGACAACCAATCAATGTTTCTTTCTTACTTCCATGTTTCCCGCCCTCTCTTTGTCTTTCCTTTCCCCTCTCTCTAAAAGTAACTGAAATCGTTTTTTAAAAAAGGGTGAAATCTGGGTCCTGGCTGGTGACTCAGTGGATAGGTGCCAGCCTTTAAACCCAAAGGTTGCTGGTTCGATTCCCAGTCAGGGCACATAACCAGGTTGCAAGCCAGGTCTCCAGCCAGGTCCGTAGCTGGAGGCAAGTGAAAGGCACCCTTACATTGATGTTTCTCTCCCTTTCTTCCTCACACTCCCCTGCCCTTCTCTCTGAAAAATAATGAATAAAATTTTTTTAAAAAGAATAGTTTAAAAAAAAGAGTGAAATCTACTATAAACTGTGACCTTTGGGTGATTATGATGTATCAATATAAATTCATTGTTTGCAACAAAATTACCACTCTGGTGTAGGAGGTCACTATTCAAGGAAACTGTGCCTATCTGGTGGCAGAGTCACATGAGAAATCTAGAAATCTAGGTAACTTCCACTTAATTTTATGAACAAAACTGCTCTAAACATCAAAGTCTATTTAAAAAACCATTTAACTTAAATCTCCTTGGTATCTTTCCAGGGTAGGTGAGTGAGGAGATGGTAAGAGGTGCCCACGTACATGTGGAGACCGCTGACTTGTGTCTTGACACATCAGCAAGAGCAAGAAGTGGTGAAGGTGACCTAAGAGTGAGGTCATTCCTCCGGCCTTTGGACAGGTAACTGGGTAGTGGCTGATGTGCCAACAGACCCTCTCCTGTCATTTTATTTCACTAACATTTCAAATTACCTGCTAGAGTATCTACAAACCAAGTGGATAAAATGGCCTCTTTGTTGCCTTCCACACCCTTTTAACAGGGTCGTATGTAATTGATGCTCTCAGTACTGTGTGTCATGTGCCTGGCCCATACCTACTCGTAAAAATGTCCTACGGCATTAATTATCACAGCTAAGGAGAGCAAAGACAGCAGCCACTGCTAATTGCCAAAATCCCCTCTGTGACTGCCCATTGCCACATACCCAGCCAGTGCTTAAGAAACAGGAATTGGCGATGAAAGTTGCTATTCTTCTCTTGCAACAGTGCTGACTTGAAGGGGGGCACCTCAAAAATCCCCTTCTGCCTGCCCAGGCTCAAACACTCGCACCTCTCGGATCCCAAGCTTCGCCCTGCAATAGTGATCAGCAATTCTGTTTGATTTAAGGAGTGCTAATCAATAACAAGTTTAATTTGGGGAACTGCTCTGGCTTAATCATTTTGCATCTGGTATCCAGGGCTGGCACACCCCAGCTGGAAGGAAGGGAGACAGCCAGGGGGCGGAGGTGGGGGTTGGTCAGAAGGAAAAGTGGGGGAGGGCAACATGAAAAGCAAGTTCATGAAAAGCCCAGGACATCTTTTTTTTTCTTGAGTTAAAAATTATTTCAACTTTCCAAGGCAAAATATCATCCCCCAAGTGAAAGAAGACATGACTGAAATGCAAAGGCAAATGAAGATAAACAAAAAGCCCTGCTTAGATGTTCCCGATGTCATCCATCATTGTCACGAAATTCTGTACATTTCATAATGATCCCGAGCACCCTGCCAGGGTGTCTCAGATACTATTTCTATATCTTACAGGATTTTTTTTTTCCTCCAGTAAACTGCAGTTCACAACGCAAGTTCTGACGGTAATTTTCATCCAACTGCAACTTGTGCAGGTCTGGGAGAGATGCGTTATTCCTTAAATCCAGCTGTAATGCTCTCTTGCCTTCAAGGCCCGTCCCCTTCACATACTGTGTTGGCCAAAGGCGGCAGGACAACAATTAGCCTGCAAGTCTATCCATTTAAATCAATAAACCACAGGGCGATTGCGCACAGGGTGTATTCATAGTCCCTGCTGGTGGATTCAGGTATCTGCCCCTCCTGCACTGCCCATTTTCAGACACAGGCTCCCAGAAGGCAGAAAGAAACGAAGGGAGAGTTTTAAGGGCTCAGGGGAAGACAGGAGTCTGATGAGGGGAAAATAGTGAACTAAGTTTTATTGGCTGCTTTAGCGTTAATATTTGGGAGCTAGCTAACTTCTATTTGGGAGCATGGAAATGGACCCATTTATATAGAGACGATTCTTCTGACAATTTTCTTGGCTTTTGGTCAAAAATTGTTGATTTTTTTTGCTCAAAATTGAAGACTTTTATAAAGGAAAGGAAGACACGCAAGTGGAAACAACTTGAATATCATTGCACACCCTGCAGATTGGCAACAGAGCTCTTATTCTCAGCTGGGAATATAAATTAGTTCCCCACTTGGGGAACCCCTTGGCAGTTCCCATTACCACTAATGTATCAAGTTTCACTAGTTTATTGAGCAGTCTAGTTTCATTGGGTTATAAACATGACAAGATTTTATTCTCTCTGACAAATGCCCCACTCTATAGGCTGAGCCTCCCTGCCAGCTGAGGAACAGGCTTCCTTACTATCCGTTGGCCAGTTTCTCAGCTTTGGGCTACTTACTTATTGGAACAGTCTCTTTGATGTGTTTCCAAGGCAGTCCAGCTTGCTTCAAAGCTTCATTCTCTTGTCTGATGAAAAGCTCATTCCCTCCTCTCTCAGACATGGGGTGACAGCAACTCTCAAATGCCACCTTCTCCTCTCTCTTCTTCCTCCTCTTGGTTGGGTGGGGAAGAGGAGAAGGAAAAGGAGAAGGAAGTTCCTTTTTGCATGATTGGGTGAGGATGCAGTGTTCTCTCCATAGGTGCCTATCTGTGGTTTGTGTTGCCCTTCTGACCCACAGCAATGAGTTGTTGATCTCTCCTTCACATGGTAGGATCTTCATGCTGGGCTTTCGTGGGGCACATGTGTGGATCCTTTGAAAGGCTTCATGGGGACCTGTGCCCTGAGCAGTTGTCTGATGTGAGACTTAGTCTGCGTGAACTTCTTCTATTCTGCCTCAGTGTCTCCTCAGAGAGACTCCTCCTTCAGGCAGGGGAGGATACTTTTATGGAAATACCATAAAAATGGTTCAAGCACAGCCTCTTCTATGGTGGGCTCTCAATTCATGCAGACCAACTGATAGGGATACCTGCTTCCTCTTCCTCTTCCTCTACACCTTGGCACTATTAGATGCTCTGTAAGTCCAAACCCTTTCTGTAAGAAAGGACCACCAGACTCTGAGTTTAAGTATGGAAAGGAAAGAAGAGTGATCCTGATAGATGCTCTGAAAACCTTTATCATTGATAATCTTTGGTTATCTTTTCTTGGCTTCCATGGTGGGTATTGTGGAAGTGTGACAAGAGAAAAGATCCTTTCTTTGTGAACTTTCTCTGAAAGATCCCCTCCTCTCTGCCTGTTCTTCCCCTAGTTTGACCCTGGTGGGAGCAGTTAGAGAAAAGACCTATTCTTAGCAGTGGTCCCTCTCAACATGCCTTCCTGGGAGGTAGCTGGTCACAACTTTTATGACATCATAGTGGTTATATGGAATGTGGGATACTTAACATCTTTTGTCCTCAGCTGTAGGCCTTACCCACAATTCTGATACAATAGAAAAAATAAAACAGAACATGTGTGTAGCAGACCACCCATCAATTCTGCTCTTAAGAATGAATCTCAGAGTTCTCCAGCCCTGTATGAAGAGATGGCTACAAGAATATTTCTAGCGGTATTGTTTATGGTAGTGAAAAATTGGAACCAATATAAATTTCATAATAAATAAAATGTGAAAGCTGATTTGGTATTCAGCCTTGTGTGAACAGGTATATTTAGATTGTGGGTACCCAAAGGTCTTGTTGTTTATAATGAATATCCATGTATGTTGTTGGTGCCAGAGCCCTGTCAGGTGTTAAAATTTTGACTATCACTCCGTGATCACTTAACCGAATACAATTATAGCAACAAAAATGAATGAGCTAGGCGAATATGGATCAACATGGCTAGTTCTCAGATGTGAGCTCAAAGGGAGAAGTGTAGAAAGAAAAATGATACCATTCACACACAATTTTAAAAGCATAAAAAAGAATGCTATTTATTGCATATATATATATACATATATATTTATAAATATATATGTATATATATGTATATATGTGTAAATATATATATGCATGTGTGTGTGTGTGTGTATATATATATATATATATATATATATATTTTTTTTTTTTTATGCTATAAAACGTGAATAGGAAATAGAACACCCAATTCATGATAGTAGCCTCTAGGGAGAAGGTGGGGACTGGAATGGGAAAGAGTAGGGAGGAGACAACATCTTTATTAATGTTCTGTTTCTTATCTTTAAAAAGATCTGGTCACCAAAAATAAGAGCATCAAAACTAAAATAGGTAAAGTGGGCTTTATCAACATTAAAAACTCCTATGCTTCAAAGGACATTATCACAAAAGTGAAAAAAATAACCTACTTAGAGAATTGGAGAAAATATTTGGAATCATATATCTGATAAGGTTTTAACATCCAGAGTATATAAACAACTCGTACAATTCAACAATAAAGAGACAAATACCTAATTTAAAAAAGGGCAAAAAACTTGAATAAACATTTCTCCAAAGAAGATTTACAATTGGCCAATAAGCACATGAAAACACATTCATATCATTAGTTATTAGGGAAATGCAAATGTAGACCGCAATGAGATACTCTACACCTACTAGAAGAGTTCTTTAAAAGAAAAAAATGGAAAATAACAAGTGCTGACAAAATGTAGATAAATTGGAACACTCCTACATTGCTGGTAGGGATATAAAATGGTGTATAAGTTATGGAAAATAGTTTGGCAGTTCCTCAAAAGGCTAAACATATGATCCAACAATTCCACTCCTAGTTATATACCCAACATAATGGAAAGCAAGGAATTTAACAGATATTTGCATATCAATGTTTGTTATAGTAGCAAACTGTTATCCACAGTAGCAAGGCATATTGATACCAAGTTTCATCAACAGATTCAAGGATAAAAATGAGGTATATAATACAATAGGAATATTACTTAGCCATAAAAAATGAATGAAGTTCTGATACATGCTGGAGATGGATGAATCTTGGAAACATTTTACTAACAAAAATAAGCCAGACACAAAAGAACAAATGGCATATGATTCCACATATATGAAATATCCAGAAGCAGCAAATATATGGAGACAAAAAGTAGGTTAGAGGTTACCCAGGACTGGGCAGCAAGAGAGTGGAAGTTATTATTCATGGTTACAGAGTTTCTATTTGAGATAATGGAAAAATTTCAGACATAGATACATAGATGTAAGTAATAGTTATGCAACATTGTGAATGTAATGCCACTGAATTATATGTGTAAAATGATTAAAATGGCAAATAAAAAAATTAATAATGTATCAACAACCATTGAATTATATACTTTAAATGAGTAAATAGTATGGTATATGAATTATAACAGTAATTTTTTGAAAGATTTAAGGTAAATATGTAGTGTTTATTAATGCTTGAAAATCAGTATGAGTGTGTGTTTCAGTATTCTCTGTACTTGTCCAAGTGTTCAAAAACATTTCTTTAAATCAACATACAGAGAACAAGAAGTAAGCGAGTAGAGAATGACTCCAAAAGAGAACATAGAAAAGCATTCCAGAAGAGAAGAAATAAAGCAGGTAGCATTTCCCCGTTGTTGCATTTGGAAATGCACGTGCATCGTTAACCAAACCATCTGCAGGCCCAATATTTAGCTCATAATGGTTAAAGAAGAAGATACTGACCAAGAAATGATTTCTTTTTTTTTCTACTGTTCCCTTGAACTATAAAGGTACAGATGGTCTAGGGTTTCTTTTTCCGATGTCCCTTATTGGATAAGGGTTGCTATGAAGTTTGCTATTTTCTGATGGGAGATGGGGAAGCAGATCAGAGCTCCTGGGGATGTTGGAACATTCATGTGTTCACCCACCACCCCAGGATGCCAAGGTACCATGTAAATGCTCTTCCTGGGAACCCTGGCACCCCTACTCCCACCTCTACTGATACCTCAGATTTAGAGCAATGTTTCAGTGATACTCAGCTCAAAATGATGACTAGTGTGGGGTGAGGAGCAAAACGATAGTACTATAGGAGAGGCTGTACCTACCACACTAATCAGATGTGTGGCTGGTAGAGATTCCTCCCGTTTCAGAGAATGCAAGGATGAGTTCGGTTTGGGGATAAAAGATTCAAAAGTCTGTACCTTCAGGGCCTTAGGATTTTCAGGAAACTCATTTTGTGAGATTCCTTTTGAGAATCCCCAAGAGTCACTCTTGAAGGTTTTTTTTGTTTTTGTTTTTGTTTTGTAACTTGCCTGTTTCCTGAAGCAACCCAAGTTCTTATGGACCTAAAATATATAGTTTGCTGATACAACCTGATTGTAATACACCCAACTGAGGCTAGCTGGCAATGCTGTGTTTGAAAACTCAGTTTATGTTTGGCGTTTTCTATATGCTTTTAAAGGGTGGGTCTAAGAATCCTGGTTCCCTCAGAGCCTCACTAATGTGCTAGGAGGGACCCAGTTTGGGGGGAGGCCATGAAACCCAACCGGGCCTTCTACATCATCAGCAGACCTTGTCCCCTGTCCACGTGGAGAGAAGTTACACCCCAAGAGTCCATCTGTGCCAAGTCTAATTTTTCCTTCTCCCTCAGCACTGAGGCCTTATACTTTGCTTGTGACCTCCAGGCCTGGGCTCCTTGGACCGTGGTCCAGCCATTTGGAGGAAAAACAATGACCTGGACCAACAACTCCTAGAAGTAGAAAGTCAGCCCTTCCTGGTCAACATCAAATGTCCTGAGTTTATGCCAGTTTGGAAAAGCAAATGACACCAGGAGTCCACATTGAGCTTATTTTATGTATAGCTGTTCCCACATAAACTAACATCATGTATAAGTTACAGAAGCCTTAATTGAGATTTAATTTATATACACACACACACACACACACACACACATGCCTTAGGAAACAAGAATGAAATCTTTTGGGAGAGGCAGTATACACTGCACACAAAATATCTGACATCTGAAGTAAGAGTAATTTTTCCCAGGGTCTGCTATTTGTCCCAGGAATTAATGGGTATAGGGGTTACTGATGGTAACAAGCATCTCTGAGGGCTCATCAAAGATGGAAAAAATCACTTAATCTAGCTGGCATGTTTCAAATGTTTAATTGATTCCTGCATAATTTCCCATCATTTTGATGACATCAGGGACACTATGGGATGCCAAGAACCGCCTGCAGTCTACGAGGTCTTGGTTATTTCGAGCGCTGAAAACTGCTCAGTGTTATTAGCCTCATCTCCTCTATGGACCTAGGAACACAAGGCTGTAGCACTTACATCCATAGAGTTAAGACTAATAGGAGGAGTCAAGTCTGTAAAACCACGTGTACAATGACATGGCAAGTGGTGGAGAAGCCTATGGGCCCCAGCGCCAGGCCTGAGTTTGACTGCAGCTGCCATCTAACTGATGGCAGTCATGGGCATATTTCTTGTATGAAATAGAGGTGATATCATAGTTCTCACATGTATTCCTCTCCCAGGGCTGCTGCAATGAAGCACCTTATAAACTGGGTGACTTACAACAACAGAGATTGATTTTCCCACTGTTCAGGGAGCCAGAGGCCCAAAGCAAGGTGTCAGCAGGGTTGGCTCCTCCTGGAGGTTCTGAAGTGGAATCTGCTCTGGGCCTTTCTCCTAGCTTCTTGGTGGTTGCTGCTAATCGTGGCTATTTCTTGGCTTGTAGCTGCATCACTCCAACCTGGGCCTGCGACATCATAGGACCTTCTTCCATGCGTGTATCCACAGTGTCTCTGTATCCAAATGCTCTCTCTATTTTCTCATAAACAGCACCAGTCCTTAGACTGGAACCCACCCTAATCCACTGCGGCCTCATCTTAACTGGATAACACTTGCAAAGACCCTCTTCCCAAACAAGTCATATTCACAGGTATGGAGGGGTTAGGACTTTAACATATCCTTTTGGGAGACACAATTCAATCCACTACATCCTGCCATAAACTTGGAATTCATATTCTATTTGACAATTTAGGGAAGAATTTAACATCATGCCCAGCTCATAGTAGGTAGTCAATAAATGTACTCCCCTTTCCCTGATAATGCAATGCTTTCAAAAAGTGTTTCCATGACCAGTTCAATCATTGGCATAACCATCTGATTATATTTCTGAATCACAGACATTAAGCTATTATTTGTTTGAACACCTGTAAGTTTCCAAAGTATGTTTTCATCTTGTTGAGGGATGTAATGGGAAAGCTACACTAAGATTTTAAGAGATATTTGAGACTCAGCTATTTCTGCTAGTGGGGGTGAAATTGCCTTGAACTTGAAAAGACAATGTGCTGCAAACGTTTATCTTAGCACCATCCCTGTCATGGGAACCAATCTGGCCTTCTGTGTCTGTCTACTTATTGGTAAATACTGAGTAGCAGTTAGTCAATGAGACCAATGGTGCTCTAATGTTAGCCACAAAAACTTAATTTAAAAGAAATAATAGAAAAAGCATGTTTTAAGTGTTCATAAAGGGTTAAGAAACATCATGAAAGTATAAACATTTAATAATCACATCTGAGGTTGGAAAAATGTGGGCACCTTTTCTTAAAATTTCAATTGAATTAATTCAAAACCTCACCCAGAATAAGAACAGAGCAATATGCCAGAATCTTTAGCTAAATCCTTCATTGTCAAAGCCTTGAATTATTACAAAGACCTTAAGATTTCAGAATAATGATGATATAGAGCAGTAACTTTCTATCACTGCACAAAATGTACAGAGCAATAAATCTTATTATAATATAACATGCAGTTCTAGAAATGCTTAAAAGTCTTTTAAATACCAACTCACTTGTGGGTAAAATGTAGCATCCACAATTTACTATAGAAACCATGGCCTGATAAGACCAATGACCTCACTATCATCACAGGTGGATGGATGGATTTGTTTAGCTAATTACGCTACAAAAACTGATCTGGTCTATAGCTTCTTCTGTAATCTTTATTTTCCTGAAATGTATAAAAGTTTGTAAACCTCCTGTCTGCCTTATGTGTTTCCTCCAGAAATATTTCAAGGTGAAAAAAGGAAATTCAAAATATGCAATCTCGCAAAATAAATATATAAATAAAGCTAATAAACAACAAAACAAGTGCTCTGTCTTATAGCAGGCAAGCCAACAGCTAATAAACTCTGATTCCACACCCTCCAGCTCACTCCTTCCTGCATCAGTCTAGTTATTCAAAGGATACCTTATATTATGGGCCTGGGAGAGCCCACCTGCCCATTTTCCCCTTTGATACCTAATTTCCAGGCTCACAAGCAACTTCAGTTTAGCACAATCATTTATAAAGTTTCCAAACCACCTTGTCCCTTTGTATTCTGATCTTCACCCCTGTTTCTGAGCTGTCCAGCACCAGGTAGACACACAATCGATACTCCTTATCAATGCTGATGATTCCTGGCTTGAGCCACTTGTCCCTTTCTCTTGCTGGGAATACCATGTCTGGCTACAGCTTATCTGGGGGAAATTCATTCAGCCCCTCCCTTTGCCTTCCCTTTGACACAGACTAGCAAAAATCCATTTATGACGGTGGTGAATTTCCCAAGAATTCTAAGGCCATGGTTTCCTGAAGGCTAAACTATCAGAAATAATAATAATAATAATCTCTGAACAGGAAGGGCACCCAAAATAAAAAGTTCCACTGTGTTGTCATTACCCTAACGCTCCTATCCCCACCTTTAGGGATGAACTCCAGTGACAGAGAGGACATTCTTCTACAGAGAAAAAGCTTCTGTGGGCACATAAGCCTGGTGATTGTACTGGTCTACACTCTTCTGGGATTTCATAAGGACAGCATCAACCATAACAAACAGGAGAAAAAAGACCAAATCCAGCACTACAAAACAAAGGTGAGGCTCTTATGGGTACCAGCTGACTTTGTAGGAACAGGAAGAATGAGCATCGTCAGACCAGAGTGGAAACCCCGACAGCAAGGAAGGTTCATCCAGCACCAGATGACTGGTGCCTCATTGTGAAGGGTGGGGCTTAATCCACTGCTCTTCCTCGAATGTGTGACCCGGAATCCTTCCAGTGGATACAGCCTTTCAGGTACTGTAACCTTATACCTGAGCTGGGCAGCAAGATGATGCCAATGCTGCATCCCAAAATATTAAAAAACTGGTGAGGATTAGGAACAGGATCAGATCATGTTGAAGTCAAACCCCTGACCAGAGAGAGTGAGTGGGAAGAATTCAGTTTTAGGAGGATAAGGTGGAGGTCCTGAAGTGTGCCAGCCTTGGTGAGGGCTTAGGGACTCTGGGGATGGGGGCGGGCACTCTGTGACTGCATTGATGGGAGGGTCCTTTCACTGTGTCCCACTCCATTCAAGCTCCCTGGACTAGGATGAAAAAGAATGAAGTACTATTAAAATGTGGAGTAGGCATGGCAATCGGAATGACCCTAGGGGCAGGAACTTCAGACTTCCAACTTCTCACCTGCATGGAAGGAGGATGTGCACAGCATTGGAGACTCTGTTCCCCAATGAGAATTTTGACTGAAAAAGACATATGTTAAGAAACCAAAGATTTTGCTTAGTATATTCCTTTACGAAAACCCTGCCAGCCCCAGATCCCACAGCACAATGGGTGGAATTGTGCTCAGGTAGTTCACACCCAAATTCTAGATGTTTGAAGAAGATGCTACCCCACCCACTGTCAACAGACCATGTGCATGTTGACTTTTCGCTACAGATGGGGCAAGGAGCCCTGATCTTCCATACATAACCTCAATCCCAGTTCCTCCTGCTGCTTCTTCTTCTTCTTCTTCTTCTTCTTCTTCTTCTTCTTCTTCTTCTTCTCCTTCTTCTTCTTCTTCCCCTTCCCCTCCTCCTCCTCCTCCTCCACCTTCTTTTTTAAATGTCTGGTTGGCATAAATGCTTGGGAAGTAGATCAAAACAAATTGGTTAAATATTTACATTGAAACTATTCCTTTGAACCAGTTAACATGTTCCAGATAACTAAACTATTGACCATGTAGGATTGTAAATATGTACATGTTTATAACATTTTCTAACACCAAACAACTAATATCTGCTTTGAATTAATGTAATAAACTGATGTTTAGCCCACCTTTACCAAGGTTAATTGTTAATTATTCCAAGGCAATTATTTATGTGCTTGAAAGTGGGTTTGCTGAGCCTGGGTCCACAGTGTTATGCATTAAAATTTGTAAGAGGCAAATACACTTGCATAAAGGCAAATTAATTATTTAGGCAGGAAAGACTTAATCAAAGCAGTGGGCCACTCCAGTAATTAGATTTCAGAAACAAAAGCTAACGGCAGCACAGTCCAGGATTATTTACTGTTCTTCGCCCTCTTCACACATCCGAATTGGGTCTCTAGCCCTGAAAATGTACACACACCATGTGTGCTGGAAAGAACCTGCTGCTTGCTCCCTGGTCCCCTCCCTTTCCATTATTACCGCCCAAAGACTGAGAAGCAGATCACTTACAGCATTTTAGAGCAAATGATCCACTTGGTCATTCCTCCAGGTTCCAGAAAACAGACCTTTGAACGCTGACAGCTGGAAAATCCTGAGGCATCAGATGTAGCTAATAGAGGATTCTCCTCCTGTTTGCAGGAGTCTTTGAAAACCAGATGGCAGAGCCCACGGCACGACTTGTGACCAGACATTTATTTTCATCTATTCGCTAACGCTGTTGAAAACTAGAAATATCGAATTAGATCAAATGTTTTAAAATAGGTTAAAATCGATCCCTTCCTTGCGTTTTGAGTTCTGCCCAAACAATCCCCAGATGGAGGCCTCCGCGGAAGGAATATATATTTCATCAGAAGAGGGGAAGACAGGCCCCCGACGGTGAAAATCACTGTCACCAAACTGGAAGGCTAATTGTCGGAGGAGCTCTCTCCCCTCCGTGCGGGGAAAGGTGTTTCACGTGGGTGAGGGGCTGAGCCGCGGTATCCGGCGTGTTTGGGCAGATCTGTTTTCTTCTCATTCTTTCAGGATGCTTAAAAAATCATTTCATCTATCAACAGACTAATCAGATTCAAAAACAAAAATAAAATCCAGTGAGAATTTTGTCAAACAGAGGCTTTATGATGTGTTTTTGTTTTGTTTTGTCCCTGTCAACCCTCTTGGATGGATGAAAAACGTGGAAACCACAGGACCCCGAGCCCGTGTGGCTTTGGCTGCCTGTGTGTTTATTTGCTTTTATGACTCGCGGCCTAGGGTAAGCAGCACCTTTCTTCCAGAAACTCCAGGCCCTTCACGGCCTTACTAGCATCATTCATCCTTGCAACTTCCCAGGGACAGCTCTCTGCACCGTCCTTTTATAGCTGGAGAAGCTGAGGTTTGGGAAGTTTAAGTGACTTGTCCAAGGTTAGTTAGCAAATTAGAAAAGGCCAGCTGGGAATAGAGGCCCGGGTTCTTAGGTCCTGGGGCTGCAGCCGGGAAACCCCAGCCACAAAGTGGCTGCTCTGTGCTTGATTTTGTAGACCTACCTATCTGTGTGGACCTCAAATTCCCCTTTTATGTCACACCAACCAACACACACGCCCCACCATTCGGGAGCTGTGTGGGGGAAGTAGGACCCCGAATTCCAACCAGCAAATAAACCCCCGATCAGTGTAGTCTATTGTTTCAGGCATTATTACTTGGAGCTGCTACTTCTACTTTCTTTGCTCACTCGGAGAACTGGGCTCAGATACCTCTTGATGGCCATTCATAAAGGGTTGGTACAAGAATAACTGCTCCATTGACATGGAGTTTCTTTTAAAAAATAATAACTTTAAAGAAAATGTATTGTTGTCATCATGGGGAAAAGTAAACGTCATTTGTAATTCGTGTAACGGAATGTTCCACACATCAAGATGCTTTGGCAGAATGAGTAGGATTAGCATCCCTGGCCAGACTTTAATGAGGCCGCACCTTCGTGCGAAGGAGGGAGTAGTCAAGTGAGGTGGAAGAAAGAAACTGCATCTTATGGAACACATTCTTCTACTCTCCCGCAGGGCTAGGAATAGACTGCGTTAGAAGTTTAAAAAGGTGAGCTCACACAGAGACACTGCCCGTGGGGAAAAGTGACCTGTCCTGAGGAAAGAGGGAGGGGCATATCAAAAGGTGGGAGGAAAGAAAAGAAGACCATCTTCGGGGCAGGCCGTGCCTCCTCGCATGTCTAGATGCAGGTTTGTAAGTACAATAGATCTTTTGGTAAAATGCTGGCGAGGCCGGGGCCGGGATTTTTTATTTTTGAATTGCAAGTGCTCCATCTAGTGGTCTAGTTCGGAAACAACAAGCTCATGATGTTAAAGATGTCATCGTTTGGATGCAAATCATTTGGTTGTAGATTTTTTTTTTTTTTTTTTTTTAAGTGACTAATGCCTGCATCAATCACAGCAAACTACTGCAAATCCAACTTCCGGCAGGCACAGTTGGCAGTGGCTTCCAAGAACTAGAAGTATCTGTATATTGGCAATTTGAATCAAAGCATTCTTCCATCGCTGACATCAACTTCCCCGATTCGTTATTATCTAAAATGCAATTATCTTGACATTGTTTCTGGGGTGAACAGAAAATTTACTAAAATTTATAGTTAAATTCAACAGGTATTCTACTGTGAAAAACGAGGGGGAGGTTGGGCATTCCCTTGGCATTTAGTGACTGCACAAAACATGCATGAAACTCTTTTAATGTAATAGTCCCCACAAGGCCTTGCTGTGCAGACGGAAGGAGAGAGCTGGGCGTCCAGGAGACACAGGCCCCGAGCCTGGCAGTACTGGGCCCTGCGAAGGCCTCCAGATGTGAGAATATCCTCCTGATTGTATTTGAGGAAGATTTCTTCTCAATGATATAAAGATGGCACTAGATAACATTGGAATTGGGCCCGGCGTCCATTTTCATTTAGTCCTACTGGGCTGTAGAATCTCTGAAACTTGCCAGTTGTCCTTTATACTCAAAGGGAACAGGCTTCCAGCTTGCCTTCCAACAATAGCCAATTAGAATTCCATAGGAAGTAATAATATAAAAGCTCCCTTTGAAATACAATTATTTAAATAGAAAGGTGAGTCCATTTGAAAGAAAGTATTGGATAAACAATAGTAGTGGGGGTAGGCCGACACAGGAGAAATCATGAAAGCGGCCAGAGGTGCAGGGCTATTAGAAACCGGTGGGGTCAGGCTGTGCTCTGGGAACACCTAGCCCAACTCTCTCATCTGCACCTGCCACCTGCCCTCTGGAACCTCCTTTTACCTCTTCTCCTCACCTGTAGAATAACGATTTGGCATTAGGTGAGCTGAAAGACATCAATCAAACTAGAGTTTCTTAGAACCTTTTTTTTTTTTTAACTTTTTATTATTTTTAGAGAGAGGGGAAGGAGAGAGGCAAAAAGGGAGAGAGACATCAATATATGGTTGCCTTTCACCTGCCTCCAGCTACAGAGCTGGCTGGAGACTTGGCTTGCAACCTGGTTATGTGCCCTGGCTGGGAATCAAACCAGCAACTGTTGTATTTGCAAGCCAGCGCCTATCCACTGAGCCACCAGCCATGGAGGCTCTTAGAACAATTTTCAAACTGAAATTATTTACCTGAGTTCAGAAGATGGGAAGGGAGATCAGAGGAGAAATAGAACGTCCTCAGAAAACCTTCATGCAAAAATGGAGCGGGACACATGGGAGACCCCAGACTGTGGAGCGGTGGGGAAATACATCCGGCATCTGAGTGTACTTAACCACAAGCCTCAAATTATAGCCATGTTCTCCAAAATTCTAGCTTATGCGTACTAAGGACCCATCACATCAGAGAACCATCAAAATATGTAATTTCTTATTATGGGGCACCAGGAAAAGAGCAATATCCTGCCCCTGAAAGCCAGGCAAAGGACTTTTCTATGGGAATATAACGCACCTTCCAGCAGCCCTTCAGACAGCCTTTTGTGGGTGCACAGAAAGAGCTGGCTGGGGAGCAGTGGACTCAAGGGGCCCAGCTAAGTCTGTGTCCATGGGGCCTGAGACCAGGGCTCCTGGGGCGTGAAATGTGGCTATGTCTTTTCCCTTCACGGAGCCGCCAGTGGCCAGGGTTAACAAAGCCCTGGGAGCCAGGCCCCGTGCTATGGCCTGTGTACAACCTCTGGTCCAGTCCTGACATTAGCCAGGCAGTGCAAGTATGTTGTCCGTGTTAACAGATGTGGAAACTGGGGCTCAAAACCAGTAAGTTTCTTGCCAGAGTTCACCTGGCTTATGAGTGACAATGTCAAACTGGAGCCTGGGTGTCTCTGTGATCAGGAAATGCTGATTCCACTGCCAGGTGGGAGGGGCTCTGGGCTCTTCAACAGAGAAGATTGGCCTTCACCTCTCTGCAGAAGGACTAGTAAAGTTAATCCGTACTTATCCTGCCTGATTTTCATCAGCCCCCGTCTCTAGTATTCATGCTATTATGCCCAGAGTTATAAACTCCAACTTTTATGGGGGGGGGGGGCTGGGGGGGGAACGGAGGGGAGCAAAACGGCGATGGATGTAATACAACAACAATAAAAAAAAAATGGAAAAAAAACTCCAACTTTTAGTTTCCTTCCTTGTAACCCATCTCTACCTGTTTTCTCTCATCAGAATGGTGGCCAATCTTAAGGGACAGTGTAGGCTTGAGGAGCTGGGGTCACTTGGTTATGTGCAGTCCTGGTTCACAGAGGGACACAGAGAGGGCTGCCCCCATTCCATGAGGAGAAGAGAGGAGTCCCTTCCTTTCATCCTTGTCTCCCTCACAAACCTACAAGATGCTGCCTCCTACACAGGCAGTGGGCCTCCTGTGTTCCCCTCCATCTCATCTAGGAAATACAAAAACAAGCCAACAGATGAGAATGGCCAACTGCAAGAAAATGCAACGAGCAGGTAAATTCTTGCACCCCTGTGATGTGGTGTCCCATGTTCTGGAATGGGAACCGAGTACCAGAGAGGAAGGGCAAAAGAAGGGGATTAGGACCCTCCACCTGCCCTGGAGACCTGGCAGGGAAGGTGCTAGATGGATATAACTTAGAAGGTGGAATAAAGTGTCAAGTCACTTCTTTGCATCTCAGTGTTTTTCATTCTCTTTGTGGGACAGGGATAATAACACCACTTGCTTTATAGGGTAGTCTTGAAAATTAGACAGAAAAAGTCCATACACTTAACATGCAGCCTGGTATATAATATAAATGTTATATACACCAACATCCTCCTCATCAGCATCATTTGGAAAATGAAAGTATTAAGACTATTGAAGATATTTAGGGTGAACTTCGATGGCTGGATTTTGGCAGGTCAAGATTCGTGAGGAGAGCAGGATGGCATTAATAAAAAAAAAAAAAAAGCAGGGATGTAAGAAACCTCAACAGAGAAAAGGTAATTTTAGGGAACTCTAAGAAATATGGTTTGTCAAGGAGGGCAGCTCTATGAAGGGAGTGGAGAGCCTGCAATGCTGAGGTGAGAGTTTGAATTAATAAGTGATGGAGACCCACCATCACAGTCTCTTACTGGGGTAGAATAAAGTTGGCCCTTGTGTAAAGGAGGACAGAGAAGGGAACATCCAGGAGACCAGTCGGGTGGCCATTACAGCATCCAAATGACAGGGAAGCATGTTGATCTGCTGTTTCTTGAGCAAGGTGACTCATCACTACCTGTTCTTTGTCCTCTGAAGGGTGACCTTCTCTCAAACGGAGCAATGGGAGGCTCCATTGTCAGGAGTTGAACTCACGTGCTGATTGTGCAATGATCCACACAGGAGACATTTAATGAAAATCCAAGCCTATTCCCTCTAAGAATGTGCTTCCTAGTCCATAGAGTCAAAGCTCTGATGAAAGTCTGCAGAGCACCATTGACTTTTCTAAATGCAATGATGATCTCAGTATAAGACCAGCACCATGTCTCAGGAGATCCTATTCCCCCCTTTCGCCAGGTTGTGATGAGTAGGTGTGGTCTGAGACATGCTAGTTGGACAAGCGAGCAGGGGACAGAGAGGGACTTTAGGAGAGGCCAGGCCCACAGCTGTGTCCTCTTCCAGTTGCCCAGCCATCCTCTGGAAAGCCTACTGGTCTCCTTCCGGCCACAATATGGCTATGAGATGGGGGCATGAATGACTCTTTCGAGAGGACCCATTGCAATGTTTACTGTGCTTGAGTAGATGCTCAATGATTGTAACTTGGCTCATCAGAGGAGTGGGTAGGAAAAACCTAAAGCCAAAGTAGCTGTCTTCACAGCTTCGTATTGGTTTTCACTTGGAAAAAAAAAAGTACTAGTTCCCTGTTTTTAGAATGTTGGGATTCCAGATCTTTTTAAAAAATTACAATCAGTGATTATCTTAAGCCCCTCCTCCCCCTCTTATTGTCCAATAGAATCAAATAAGAGAACTGCAAGGCCACCTGGAGTAGCCATGGAGAGGCCCCTGGACACAGAGCCAGGAGTGACATGTTAGGCCCCTGGGCTCTGCAGATCCTTGTGGTGCCCTCAGCGGGCTGGTCACTTCCCTTCCTAGTTCTCATCTTATCTTCTGTACAGTGATGGAGTCTGGGGCCCTTACAGTCTGAAACTCAGTTCCAGTCTTAGAAAAAGCAAGTGCCATGAATAGCCTTCTAGTCAGTTTCAGTTTTATTCCCAGTCCCTTTCTCTCGCTGATAGTCAGGAGAACCCCAGGTGGAGTGGACAGGGGAAATGTCCTATAGTCCTTCCCACTGACTTTGCCACAGCACCTCAGCTTCCCAGCTGCGCTGTATAGGAAAAGTGGTCCAGGCTCTGAGCCCGCCACAGGCCTAAGTGACCTTTAGGGGAACAGACTCCCCCGTGGCACCATTATTCTTTGGAGCACCACATGGAAGAAGTACAGGTCCCCAGCTTGTCACAGGCAGCAGGAAAGCCACATCAGCCTGGGCTCAGACAGAGGTGTAGGCTCCTGGTCCACGTCCTCAGGGGTGGTGATTTGCCTCTACAAATGCACCTGTTTCCTAAGTACCAGGTCAGAGCAGGTGCCGGGAAAATTGGGAGAGCTTCCTTTCATTTTCCTTCTTCCCTCAAGGATGCTTCTGGAACAATTTGCTGTCACCAGCCTCACCTGGATTACTCGCTGGAAGAAAGGCAGCTGGTGCTATTTCCTTCTTGAAAATAATTATTTTACCTGACTTGTCAAAGCTGAAATCCTTGCCCCCTTAATGCCATGACTTTGAGCCAAGGAAGGTCCTTCATGCAAACCTGACATTGGATTTCAAGTTCAGCACGGCTTTTTCTGTGGTGAGGTCCTGGGGGTCTCAGGCAGGAAGAGGAAAGAGAGGCTCAGGGGCTGTTCACTTCAGTCTCCTGGAAGGAACTTTGTTGCTACTCTCTTGAGAATATCACTACTGTTTTTACATTTGGGGCTTTAATCAGATGCCCTGGTTTCTTTCTTTTATTGCTTGTCCCCTTGTCATCCTTTATTGAGGCTGCCATTGCATTAGATAATTACATTCGCTCTCCCTGGCTCCCCCTCTACAAACCTTCTTGGAACACTGAGCTCATGACTCATCCTTCCCTGATATAAATTGACTCTCTGAATTCATCAGGACCTGACACGGGGCTGCCCCTGTCCCGATTAGACACTGCATCATTGACTGGTTGGTTAATTTCAGGATTCGGTTTAGGGTCACAGGAATAGTTGCATATTATTTTATATATATATATATATATATATATATATATATATATATATATATATATCAGGTTCTTTAAGCCCATCAGTTTATCCAGGATCTAGGAATCACCACTAATAGGAAGGACAACCAGTCCTTGCAAATTCCTAGGTGAATAGCCTAGAAATGCGCCATCAAAAGAGACGCTGTTCCTCTGACCCAGTATTCCCACCTCCTTCTCAGAAAATATCTGTCCCTGTACTTTGACTAAGAACAACCAATATTAGAGGGGTCCTTATTGCTCCTTTCCTCCTCCACGGAAAGTCACAGAATTCTGAAGGTTATGGTGGAGAACCCCCAAGGCCCACAGTGATGGCTTCTTCCCCATTATTGGCAGATCCGGAGGTCAGGGCTGTGATTTCCCCAGCCCTTCTCATCCCCAGGAGCCCTGACTGGCCTCTCCCACATTACTGCCTCTGCTATGGCCACCCAAGCCTTCACACACCGGGGCCTCCTCCACACAGTCCTCCAGCCCTACCTGCAGGAGCCTCATACCAGGCGCGGCCCTGCCACCCCAGCCGTGCCTTGCCAGAACCCCAGGTGAGCCTGTCTCAGGACTGCAAAGCCTTATCAGTACAGGAACCATGTAAAGACCAGTTGGCCCTAGACTCCCAGTTCAAATTCAGGGTGTGTTCTCTCACAGATGCAATGTTTCCAAAGGAGTATGTGTTGTTTATCAATACAAGGGACATAGTTCAGCTATATGATGGTATCTATGGAATAGTCTAGACGGCAGTCCATTAGTGGGCTGAAAGCTGTCTGTAATCCAGTTTTGCCCATGTGACCAACATTCCTACTGACTGAGCCAAGCCTCTGCCTTATACTTGATATAAACAGCACTGGCAGGTTAGGGATGTGAGGGTCAGACATACCCCTGTTGCCGGCAGCCATGCACAGCAGAGGATCCTGGGACTTGGAACTAGCTGTCTTGCTTCAACTGCTAATGGGTCCACTTTGAACACTGCTGTCCTCCGGGAGAGTCTGTTTTCCTCAAGTGTAAAATGAGAGTGCTTGTGAAGATGAAGTGTCACTGTCATTGGGGAGATTAGAACAATAGGTGTTCAAGAACTGTGGAATATGAATTCTAAAAATAACAAGTGATACCATGAACTCCTATGAGCTCCTGAGGCTATTTATAGGTTGTGCAACTCTGGTAATTATTGCTTTCTATTTCCAAAACCAATATCCTTCCTCCTTCGAGGACTCACTCTCACACCTTTTGACACTCTTAGATTCTCCTCACACAGCAGTGGAGCAGTGTTCCTGCTGCCTTAAATCTCACGGCCTGTGGTAGTGCTCTGGGCACCAGAGTGGCCTCTCCCGGCACCCCCAGCCCCCACTCAGGGAGGAGGCATAGAGACTGTCGCCAGATGTAGCAAATACAAATATAGGACATCCAGTTAAATCTAATTTTAGATGAACAGCAAATAATTGCATGGGACAGTCTTATAATGAAAAAGGGCTTCTTGTTCATCTGAAATTCAGGTTTAACTGGGAGCTACGTACAGGCATACAGTGTGTCTGCCTGCAACATCCACTGAACAGGGGCATAGGAGCCACGGAATGATAAAACTGTCTCCAACCTTGAGCAGATTCAGGGTTTGTCACAGATGTGTCACAGGCCTCCCTTGTATCTCCTCAATTATCCATGTCCCGATCAGGACATTCCTACACCCAAGGGCAGCCTCTCAGCACTGACCGCCCTGCCTGGCCTCTGAGGAGGTGGACCCCAGAGTCTGGGATTTCTACTGGCCTAAGATACTGGGAAGGGCGAGGGCTTTGAAGCCGGAGATGTCGGGGTTCAAATCTGGATCTGCCTTTACTTACCTGTGCGATCCTGTGTAAATGGAGCCTCAGTTTCCTTATCTGTACAAGGAGAGTGAGGAAGTCCCCGGGGGGACTTCCAAGAAGACTACATGCATGAAGTGATGTGCATCCGCCCAGCACTGTGCGTGGCAGCCGGTCAAGGGCTCCACAAACACTAAGTCCCCCTCCCGATGATATTGTACCTATAAATCCAAGGGGATGGGATCCTGCACCCTCCTCTAATGCCACGTGGGTACTAGTAGCTTGTACAACCCTGGTCTCTCACTCAGGCTGTAAGTCAGGCAGAAAACCTTGTCCATTGATTCCGTGGCCTTGACCTGCTAAGCATTTCCGCCCACCTTGCCTTTTCTTGGCGACCAAGAAGGTTCTGCGAAGGCTGCCGTCAGCGAGGCCGTCCAGCCTTGTCCTCAAGCGGATCGCACCGGTAATTTGCCGTGATGGATAGCGTGCCTCCCGCCGCCTGCGTAATTGTGGGGAGCGGGTGGGGCGCTGAGGAAATTCGGGCTTGCAGGGAGCGCGGCACTGCCTAAACCACAGTCCTTCCAAAAGCAGATCTTTCCTCCGCTTCATCATTACGGGGCTAGGCAGTCAGAACACTTCCTGAATGCGAAGCACGTATGAGAAGTGATTTATAGAAGCAGCCACATGCGTGTGGACGGGGGCAGAGGGAGCGAGAGAGGGTGTCTTGGAGTTGGCCCCGGACCTTCACGGCTCTGCCCTCTACTGGACCAGCCCCGGAGGCCTCCGCCGTTGCTCTAGCAACATGACGACAGGGACAAGGGCCACAATATACTGGAGAAAAGAAACGGGAGGTCCTTTCAGTTCACAGACTTGCCAGATAGTAAGGCCACCTCTTCAAGCATGTTGACAACTCAGTTGCTCTGGTCCTGCCCTAATCGCTTGGATTCAGGGACCTAGCTTTGGGCCTGGGCATCTCAGCTCCCTCAGTCCACGGTTCTCGAACTGCGCTGCACATCAGAGAACTGGGGAGTGTTAAAACACCCCGATGCCCAGGCCTCATCGCAGACCAACCAGATCAGAGTCACAGGATACAGGACGCAGGCAGAAGGGGAGGGAAGGGTGGGGGTGGGGGGTGAGAAGGCCCTTTGAGGAGCTCCTGGTGGTGCCAATGTACAGCCAAGGCCCCATGCCTACGTAATTTGTAAACCAGGCAAGTCTGGAAAACATAGGTTCAGGGCACAATCCAATTAGGAGAACCAAGAGCCTTATTTATGTGTCATCAGGAAGTTGGAGTTCAGAGTCTTAGATGGTTTCGGCAGATAAAATCATGCTATAGGCCTGTTCCCAAGCACTGTTCTGAAACCTGGCTGATCATCAGAATGACCTGGTTTGTGTATTTTTCTAATAGTCTCCCAGACTTCAACTCAGATTCACTGAAACATACCTTTATAACTTTGAAAGGTCCCATAGAGGTCATTTGAATGTTCCTCTGGGAACCAGTGACTGAAGAGAATTTTTTTTTTAAAGGTTGAATATTTTGATTTATAACTATGTATGTAGAAGGAATGAGGATTTCAACTCCGCCACAGGGAAATTTAATGATGACTGAGCATTTCTAGACGTTGTTTTTAAAGTTTTCATTAAAAAAAAAATGTTTGCTTGACGAGTGGAATTTATAAGATAAATGTCATGCTTTACATCTCCAAAATGGTGTGCCCTTAAGTCTTGAGCCCTCAAATAAGAGATAAGGAAAAATAACCGTTCACATTCATTTTCCCTTCTTGGTGTCACTTCTAGACAAAGCCAGAAAAAGTTCTAATTTCCCTTCCTCCCCTAATCCCAACAACAGCAAAATAAGCAACCAAACAACCAAACAAAATCATTGAATCAGAAGCTTTATGAGGTTCCTAGAACCATCTCCTGTCTCCTTGCCAGCCAGCCGTTTCCTGTGGGGACTCCCCCTGGTGACAGCGCGTGGGATCATTTCTGGTAGGAAAAAGAGCGGCGGGCCAAGAGGGGCGTCGTGCGGCTTCCTTCAGTGGTCTGGGACTGCTGGGCTTGAGTTTGTCTTGGTCAGGGCTTCTCTGAACCACACACTTCTCAGCGGCTCCCTCGAATTTGATTTTCAATCCTGCCAAGGGCAGATTAAATAGCTACATGAATGGGGGAGAATGCAGGAGGCTTTGAAACAGATGGTTTGGCTGTGCAGGCTCAGAGACTTGCCAGGCGCTGGATTGTGTCGCCATATGAATGGAAATCCCATCGTGGCTGGGTTTTTATTTCTGCAACCTATGGATGACAGTGGCTCCCAGTCCTCTTGGCAGCAGGGCCTGGAGCAGTGGGTTACCTGCTATTATCCGCCTCCCATCAGGGCTCAGCTTCTAGCCTCTCTGGATTTTCCTGGTTCTTTTCTCTGAAAGGGAGTGTCATTCTAGACTAATTTCCTGACGGTGTAAATGATTTAGCAGGGCTGATGAATATCAATAGAGCTGCAGATGGGTTTAAGGCTCCTAATGAATGTGAGAGTCACCAGTGCCAAAAAATTTTCCAACTTGCATTTAGGATGAAAACAAGCTTGAATAGTACCCACAAAGGTTACTTCTTTAATTATGCATCATAAATTTTAAATTCGGTACTCAGGTGTCAGCAAATTACAGCACAAATAAGAAGCTGTGTCCCTGACCATGTGCTAAAAGCACAGAAGCCAGAGAGCCTGGGTTCAAATCCCAGCTCTGTCAATAACAAACTGTGATTTTTGAACGAGTTCTATAATTTCTCAAAGCTTGATTATGAAAGATGGATAATAATACGTGGCCTCGGGCATTTTTCAAATAATAAGCATGAGGAAATGTAGTGCTCTGGCATTCATAATTTAGCAAATAATTATTAAGTATTTACTCCATAGAAAGGGTTGCACTGGGTACTGGAAATTCAGAGGATTTTGGAAGCCAGGTAAAGGAAACAATTAGTCAACCGTCTGCCAAGCAGGGGGCAGGGAGACCCACCAGGCTCAGACAATATGCTGCCTACAGAGAATTTAAAACAATAGTAAAGCTGACTAAAAATTGATCTGCTTTTTATAAAAATTAAATTTTAAATTAAAAAATTTTTTAAATTGATCTGCATTTTATCATTCATCTGTACCTGTAATTCTAAATAAACAAGGCTAGTGATAAAATACTCTTTCCCATATGGATGAAAAAGGCGCTGTGTACTAAACCTGACAAATTCCGAGGAGGCCCGCATGGCAGCCTTACAAACTCAGAGACCTAAAGTACCACAAAGGATGGTCTGAAATGAGAACTTTCTATCTGAAAGCAAGTCATGGTGGGTAGTCGTGGCCTAAGCCAGTAGGTCCCCTGACAAATGTCATTCGTCACCTTAACTGAGCTTATCTGTTGTCTTTTTGCATCTCCAATAACATACCTTGGTAATGTCAGGGAAATACACAGTCTCCCAACAGATCAGGGAACTCTTCGTTGTTACGCTGTTGCCCAAATACACCTCTATGTGCAGTAAATATTAATTGTTAACTATCTTATACTCACCACCGTGAAAGAAAGGTGTGTCTCTCTAGTTGACTCTTTATCCAGGCTCAGAGACTTCCCCTGCTTTGCTTTCTCCCACCTCTCTAACCTACCACCAACGGATTTCAGGTAACCACCCCCCTTTATGGCTTCTCCTTTTATTCTAATGTGTAAAATAAACTGCACCACTGCCACTCTCCAGGGCATTTTCTCAATCCATTGAGATTTTGCTTCCTGGCAACTGTCAGTTTGGCTCAAGTGAACTCATGAAAATTCTTTACAGGTTTGGATGTTTCTTAGGTTGACATCCAAAACTCTCTTGTTGGTCTAAGTTCTAGAGAATTATTGTAGCTATTGTTGAGCTTTAATACTTTGTATGTAAGCTTCATATTCATAGTATTTCCTTTTTAAAAATTACTCATCCTCAAATATTGTGTTCTATATGTAAGTTGACTTGAAGAACTGCCAGTTACACAAGGGGCTTCTTTTCTCCTCCAACATCCATGGACTCAACCACAGAAGTTTGTTCTAGAGAAAGTTCGAGAACATTTGAAATTGTTGAAACAGTTGGTCTGGTTCAGGTTTTGCTTCCAGCCCAGGTGGTACTGCCTTTTCCTGCATTTAAACAGTAGATTGAAAATAATCAATCTACTCAGTGATCATAAAAACAAAGACACAAAGGTTGAATTCTGCCAGTTCTGTCATTTCTGGGTAACCTCTTGGAGGTTTTGTATTTCAAATTTAAAGCAAGGAAACTCTGAACTGCACGGTATAATATTTTTGATTCACAAGTGCATGTTTTGGTTCATACATGAAATATTTTACTGAATTTAAATATCTTTAAAGTTGCTTTACTGCTGAAGAGAAAGTAATAATGATTGTTACTTATTATTATGTAATAATAACTGGAAATAATTTAATCACATAGAGATGGGAGTGTTTAAAAATCATCCACTTCAGCCCTAAGCAGTGTGGCTCAATTGTTTGGGCCTTGTCCTACAAACCAAAAGGTCATGAGCTCAATTCCTGGTAAGGGTACATGCCTGGGTTGTGGGTTAGGTCCCCAGTCAGAGTGCACAAAAGGCAACCAGTTTGTATTTCTCTCTCACATTGATGTTTCTCTCCCTATCTTTCTCCTTCCCTTCCCCTCTCTTGAAAAAATTAATTAAAAAAAGAAAAGATCCCCTCCACATGTCAAGTACATGAGGTATGTCACTGCAGTGAATTAAATAGTACGTTTTTTTAAAAACTGTTATTGATGTAACTGGTGGCCCCTCCTCCACTCTTATGGCACTCCACTAAGGGAGAAGTTCATAATGGAAGAACTAGGCATCTATTGTCTTTCTGAATGATGATCTAATTCTATGTCTTTAAAAACTAGTAGTAACTGCTCTTATGGGACTCTTCATATATGCCAGGCATAGAGCTGACATCTTACAAGTATTATTTAGTACTCTCAACAGGACAGTGAGATAGGCATTAGTATTCCACTTTTCTCTATGATGAAACTGAGACTTGGAGAAGTTTGCTCCAAGTCATACAGCTAGTGAATGACAGAGTGGGAGCTGACACTGTGCATTTATTACCCGGTTCTAAAGCTTATTCTCTTAACCACCTCGCCATCAAAAGACAGGGACACTGATGCTGACATTTCAATTCCTGACTAGATTACAGGAGAGGCTTAAGGTCAGTAAGATTCTAGACTTTGCTTGTCTAAACAACCATGCAATTAATTCGATAAGACACTGACGCTCGAAAATCAAATCAGTCTCAGAGCTAAAATGCAGCAGAGGAATCATAGAGAATTTCCATTTACAGGGAATGAAACAGGCCCTGAGGCATTAGTGCACCAATAATCACACAGCTACTACTGGATCAGAAACCAGATCTCTGTCCACCTACACCATGCTACTCCAAGCCTAACTTACACACAAGAAGCTGTATTTCCCTATCCAGTTCTCCCACTCTCATATTTTCATGAGTTTTTGGCTTGGAAAGAGGAGATTCTGGTTGTCTGAAGCTTTAGCCTGGAGGCAGCAGGCTGACAAATGTTACTGATAGAAGGGAGAAGTGTAGTTAGTGCAGGTGCCCTGACTGGGATGTCTTTGGGCATCTACTATCCTCCTTGGGCCGTAATATTCAACTTCCCAGGCACTGCTTAACAGTGATGGTTTACAGATGGATAAAACCTCAGCTGTCCCGGTAGAGCCATGGAGCAGGTACAGTGCGTTACGTAGAACAACGCTCTACAGAAAGCTCTCTCACAATGCTCCTTCTTCTCCTCTTCAGTTGTTCTGTCCTAAAAGACTAACTTAATTATAACTCAGTTCATCTGCTCGGCTTTAGAGAATTTTCATTATGCACCCAGTCTAGGAACTGTCATGTAGAAATGTAAGCTCCTAGCTTATTCATTCTAACAGTTCAATGCACATGACTGTTGCTCAATGCACGTTCCTGGGCTTCACTCCAGACGTTCTGATTCAATATATCTGGGTTCTAGAATCTGCATTTTCAATGAAGGTTTGTTGCGGGTGTTCTTTCCATCCCATATGGAGATGCTAAGAAGTAATGTCACATGTTCTTCAATTCTTCCCTGTCCTTTGTGAGTGACAGGCCCTTAGTAAGTTGAAAATTCTATTCTTATCCTGCAAATGTACATCAATGTTTGGAAGATTTTGTGACTACTTTAGCCTCAACTTATTTTAATGATCACTGGTATTGATTCTTAATGTCATCATTCTCAGACATTGTTTATACTTTCATTTTTTTTTAAGGGTCCCAAAGTTGTGTATAAAAGGAGAAGTTGCTTTATCAGCAATCTGTTTTAGAAAAGCATCAGCAACATTTCATAAACATTTCACATTAACTGTCAGGAAATAGGTTGAAAGGCAGACTAAGAAATAATATTCCATTTGTAGGTACTTCTAACAACAAAAGAGATGCTACTTAAAAGAACATATTGGGTTTCCCTTTCCTGATAATATAGAGGCCTTTTAATAGTTGCAATGTCAAAAAGGAATTAATTAGAAAAATTTATAGAACCTAAATTCAAAGGAAATGCAACAATCATTTTTGCAATAATGAGACCTCCCAAGCATGATATATATATGTAAGTGGCAGAAATTAGAATGTGATGGAGCCTAGAAAATCTAGGGTATCTTCTTAAAATATAAAATAAAATCCCAGGGTTCTTCTGACAGCTTTTGTGACAGTCATTATTCTTACACTTACACCAAAGTTTGAAAAGATGAGGAGAACAATAGGAAGCATATGTTTCTGTAACATCTGTCAACAGTTTGAGACCAAAAAAAAAATTAACAGAAGACTTGGTGATTTGCTCTACAAGTCATTACAGGGCATCACTCAAGGTATTTACCAATTATTACAGCATCCCCTGGCATTAGCTTACTGCTGGAGGCTTTTACCCATTATTTTCAAGAAATTCCATTTGGGAATCCATTTTTAATATGTGACTTCATAATCAAATTATTGTACAGCCCCCAGGTGAGCCACAGGGAATTTTGCTGAGCAAAAGCAAATCCCACCCACCTTTTCTTTTTACAAAAAAAAAAAAAAAAAAGAATCTAAAACCAAAACAAACTGCTCCAAACCAACCATCTGCGTGGTTCTAACTTCAAAGTAAGAATAATTAAAATTCTAAACACTCAAGTGCCTTCCTTACTATGGTCTTCCAACCGTGTCTTGTCCACAGCTCTCTGAATTTTGCACCTAACTTCATCGGAGGTAATGTTGTCCCTGCAACAAGAGAAGAATGTTGGCTGGTCATCTCCTAGACGCTGTCTCTATTTGTTCTGCTCAACTGAGGAGTCAGATTAGGATTTACCACATATCTTGAAAAGAAAAACTCTAAATCAAATGCCAAGTCCCAAGGTAAAAGAGTGGAAATAATATTATTACATTTTAACTTCCCTTGATGTTCAAGAATATTCTGAGGAGATGCTAGTTTCAAAATAGAGCAACTAGAGACTATCTGAAACTTCAGATTTACATTTTTTTTCTGAACAAACCACAGGGGAACAAAAGTAGAAGGAAAGTCAATCTCAGGACATAATCTCTGCAGTCCTCAATTTCTCTAGATCAGATCTGCTACAGAGTGGAGAAATAGCACTCTTTGTAAGAAGCACTAGCTAATATAACTTTTTCCAAAAGCAATGCTGGATGTGAAGATCTTTGTCACCCATACTTTTTAAGAAAAAGAATAAAATGCAACAGGATAACATTATCTAGTGTTTACATTTTGTAATTTGTTGTTTAATTTACTTGAATTTACAAACAAAACATCCATTTGGCAATTCATTCATTTAAATCAAACGAAATGTTCCTACTCATGATGATCAAAAATTAAGTGATGCCAAAAGACTGTGCCTTTTAAAAATTCAGGCTTTAAAACTGAATCCCAGACTGATGTGGAGTTTCCTCTGGTCTTGTGAGATATTTCCGTCATCTTGGAAGCTGTTTAACCCAAAATCACTCTTCCCTGGTGTCACACCTGTAAGCACTACCTGTCTGAAAAGTTCCCAGACCTGGACTGATAGAAGTCATTGTAGGCTGAGTCAGAGATTAGTTTTAGGCCTTCCACCTGACCTGCATAACTTTAAGTCATTTAACTTCTTGCAGACTCAATGTTCTTATCTATAAAATCCGGAGAATGGCTCCTTCTTTTCTTTTCAGCTCTAGCTTTCTAAACTGTGACATATCACTTTCAAAGTATCTCCCCTAGTCAAGAGAAAGAAATTGCCAAATAACAGGAGCTTTGATGGCTTATAATGATAATAGCTAACTTTCATTCAGGACCTACACTGCCCCAGCAAAATGCTAAGTACTTTACACCCAACACACTATTCAAGGAAGTTGTTTTGTTCTTTTTGTTGTTTTTTTTTTTTTTTTTTTTAATTTGATACATTTCTACATAGAATGCCCCAGAAGTCTTAATTGCTTTTATATACACTGCTTGACTCAGCCAATACAGAAATCATTGTCATGTTATGGTTATATACCATTCATACATCAACCTAAAAAATTGCAAGTGTCAAGGATCAAGGTAAATCTTTGACGTGACTTATAAAGAACATCTCTTTTTAGAAGTATTCATTGTAACATGATATAAACACATGTAATATGAAGATATGTTCATTTCATTTATCTACAGTGACATGAGTCACAAAAGGGCACAGGTCTTCCAGAAGTGACAATTTAATCTTATTCCTGGTGATAGAGACTTTGAATAACTGAGGTTAGAACATCCTGGGAAAGGAAATATGGATAATGAAGTATTACCTAATGTTTACATTTCAATTTCAGTGAATGCTGGTTCCATCTCAATACAGAATGCCAACTTGCAGAGGCTTGCAACTAAATTTAAGTCTAAAAGATCTCACCCTTTTGTGACCTATTCAGCATCTATGTCTCTATCCCCTTAAAACATGTACTTGAAGCAACTCACATGTAGCTGAATAATACAAAATAACCTTGCACATTTAAGGCATTTATGGTAGCCAACATACTGTAATGGGAACATTTTGAGGGAGGAATTAGCTAAAGAACATACATGCATATCCCATAGGCACAGACAGCAGTGTGGTAATCACTTGAGGGAAGGGGCAGTGGGGATAAATGGAGGTGGACAAAGGTGGAAAGTGGGACATCATTGTAGTGTCAACAATAAAAATAAAGGAAAAAGTAAATTAAATAACAAGCAATAATGAATTATAATCACATAGGATGATAACTATCAACCAAAATTCTTTAGTCACAAATTTTTAAATTGTGCCATAATAGTATTTACAAAATTTGAAATTCCTTCTGAATTGTAATGTTCTTTTATGTTAAAAACAAAACAAAAACAAGGCCCTGGCTGGTAGCACAGGTCGCAGGTTCGATTCCCCATCCAGGGCACATAACAAGGTTTCAGGCCAGGTGTCCAGTCAGGTCTGTGGCTGGAGGCAGGTGAAAAGCAACCACACACTGATGTCTCTCTCCCTCTCTGCCTCTCTTCCTTCCCCTTTTTCTAAAAATAATGAAATAAAATCTTAAAAAAAAAAACGAAACAGAAACTAAAGATCGTAGGCCTCAACTTCTTACTCATGAACTTATGTGAAATTTTATACTTAGAGAAGGCATTTCAAATCATCATTATTAATTTAGTTTCTAAATTTTATTAAGCAAAAAGCAATGCACACATACAAGTACACACAAGCACCCCTTCTCCCAAATAAAACACACTAAGATTAAATATCCAGCTTTGAAGATGTATGATGATCTCACCCTTTAGAGTTAGAGTTGTTGGTATTCTTCCCATAACATTTAAACTTTTGAAAATACAAAGAATGCATTTTAAACTGTCAATTCAGATTTTGGCATGAACTTCTCAGGAGCAATGATGGGGTATGAAAGGAAAGACGTTAAAGTAGAATTATCCTTTTATGATGACCCCATACAGCTGTGTCTCCACCATCTGCAGTCCCTAGCAGACACATGACTTCATGGAAATACACTAGAAAAGGAATTAAAATTGAGTGATTTTATGCTCCCTTTCTCCAGGCTCCACCTATACATAGAATTCAAATTCATCAACCATCCATGCACCAGAACTATACCAACTACTCAACTACTCATAGGAAAATACCCATTTGTAAATAGGTAAATGGGTCCTACTGGACAGAGGGATTGAGCCCACCTACTTACTTAAAATGAGCAGACACAGAGCAGGCAGAATGTGTACAGAATTCTTGTATCAGACTGTAAGGTATGTGGTTCTAGGGAAATGCTCTTGCTTCAAGGACAGCCATGGCTAAGGTTGGCATGCCAACCACTCTAACACCTTTGTGCTAAAGCTTGACATTTTTCTGTCAGCGCTTTCAACAATACAGGGTAAAAGTATGCCCCAAATCCTAGGTGAATCCATTCATTCATGCTTAAAAAACATTTTAACAAATATTTATTAATTGCCTACCATTTTCCCAGTAGGATATGCTAGAGAATATAATAGACCAAGTTTCTGATGACACATACATACTGATGGGGGAAATAGAGGTAGCATAGGGCATAACTAATGCATTCAAGTGAGCAGATTTTACCAAATGAATTTTTTCTATAGCCATAGCACCTTGGGAACCAAGATAGAACTGGGCACATGACCTAGGAAACTGACTAGGTCAGTACCCTAATTTCTCAATTTTTCTCTACAGTCCTTTCAATGCCATCACCCTGAAGCTGTGTATTTGCCACTGAGACATATTAAAAAGACATTTAAACTTTAGTAGAAGAATAATGCAAAGTATTAATCAATAGTTTTTCTTGAGTACTTTCTTTTTTTCACCCCTGGAGAAAAATGTAACTTCATACCACACCTTAAAACTACTTTCAAGGGCCATGGCTGGTGGCGCGGTGGATAAGGTGCCAGCCTGAGAACCCAAAAGTACCTGGTTCGATTCCGCAGCCAGGGCACATAACCAGGTTGCAAGCCAGGTCTCCAGCCAGGTCCGTAGCTGGAGGCAGGTGAAAGGCAACCACACATTGATGTCTCTCTCCCTCTCTGCCTCTCTCCCTTTCCCTCTCCCTGGAAATAATAAATGAAATTTAAAAAAAAATTTTTTTTAACTACTTTTGTTAGAGCCTTGGATTTTTTTTCAAACAGGCTTATAGGGAGAAAGCTAAGTAAAGGACTTGATGCTTTTTAACTAAATGAAGTCCAGGTCCTTATTTAAAGTAAAGTAACAAAATGAAGTTAAAGAGGCCACAGAGCTGGTGTGTACATTACAGGTTTAGGTGAGTGAACATGATTTCCAGAAATGAACATCCTTCAAATTCAATTTCCTTTCACAAACTTATAGTGAGTAAATGCAATTTCCCATTCCAAGGAAGCATGTCTCTGAGATTAAGGATATAGGCCATAGAAGATAACAATAAAGCTTGAAGTCAGTATTTCTCCACGGAAATTCTTGCAAAGTAGACAAAAATGATTAAATGATAACAAAATACAGAATAAATACACACATGGAAAAAATTTAGAAACCCTTTACCCAACCTTGAAGTTTATAGTCTTAGTGTGTTTAAAGTAAACATTTTATATTATCCAGCTATTAGATATTAAGATGTTCTGGCTAACTCAATGCTTTGTTTTCACCAAGCCTTGTGCCAACATCCTTCAAAGCTCTTCATTAAACTGATAGAGGAAGCTTGTGGCTTCTAGTGTTGGTCACAACTGCAGCTGAGCTGAATCAAATAAACTTCAGGGAAGGTCTAAATTTCTATTTCCATTACTTCTTAGGGTCATTCCTGTGCTTTCAGCTGGGTGCTTATTGCCCTGGGGAACAAGCAATGGTATATGAAAAGAAAATCTGGCATTTTCTCGAATTTGCGCAGAAATAAGAGACAAAATAACAGAGCTGTCATAACATGAAATTTTGTAAGAGAATGCTTGCTGGTCCAGATATTGGAACAGAGGGAGTGGCAGTGAGGGGTCAATGCTGGGGGCCTCAAGGGAGGGGTTCCCTGCAATCACAACACAGTGAAATGAAACCCACCCCTTTGACCTGGGCAGAGCGTGGGGAGTGGTAGATCCCAGGTTGGGAAATCAGTCATATTAGATTAGGGCCTATCTTAATTATCTTATTTTATTTGTTTGTTTGTTTGTTTATTATAATATTAAAAATTTAACCACAGTTGTCATACAACCATTATATATATATATATTTTTTTTTAAGATTTTTATTTAATTATTTTTAGAAAGAGGGGAAGGGAGAGAGGCAGAGAGGGAGAGAGACATCAATGTATGGTTGCCTTTCACCTGCCTCCAGCCACAGACCTGACTGGAGACCTGGTTTGCAACCTGGTTATGTGCCCTGGCTGGGGAATTGAACCTGCGACCTTTGGGTTCGCAGGCCGGTGCCTTACCCATTGTGCTACCAGCCAGGGCTCCATTATATTAATTTCAGGTGTATATTAATTTCAGGGCTCCATTATATTAATTTAATAGTGGTTAGACATTTATATAACTTACAAAGTGATCACCCAGGTAAGTCTCCTACCCATCTGACACCATGCACAGATATTACAATATTATTGACCACATTTCCTATGCTGTTCTTTATATCCCCATTGACTATTTTTATGACCACCAATTCATAGTTCTTCGTACCTTCATCTTTTTTTTTTATTTTAATTACTTCTTTATACGCCTTATCTTCAAATACAGTTACATTCTGAGGTACTGGGGATTAGGACTTCAACACTTGAACCTATAGGGGACACAGTCCAGTCCACAACAGCTGCTTTCTGGTCACTCCAATTGCAGCCAGAAGTGATCTCCCCTCCTCTGTGCTGTCTCTACTGCACATAACCCTTAGCGGCAACTGAAATTCTACTTTTGTTCCCAGATTGAGAACTGTCACACTGCACGCTATGAGGTAAGAATTTATCTGAGTAGGAGCTGCTTCACAGACCACCCACTGAAAAACTCTGCAGGTGAGTGGTCACTCGCAGCCTCCATGGGCCTCCTTCCCCTTTGCCCCAACATGAAGGGCCAACAGAGAAAGCAAGTCTTTCTCTACAGCTGCTGGGCCTCTACTCCAACTAGCTGAGCTGTGAGCTCACCAAGAATCAGTCATTTTTAGTCCCCAAACTGTATATGCCCTGTTGGGCTTAATATATTTACACAATTAAACTAAATATTATGGGAAGCAATAAAATATGAGTGCAAAGGGAAGGAACTGTTTATACAAAAATGAAGATGCTGCTTTGGAAAGGCTTGCCAAAAGGGAGCTCCAGAAAAGCATTGCCAAATTACGTGTGAATGAGACAACTGTAAAAGTCAGGGGGAAAAATAACAATTCCAATCTGGAAGCCTTCTCTCAGGTTACTCTCTGGGTGTTTGAGTTCTTGGTCTACTCTAATGAAGCTATAACTTAAAAAAAAAAACAAAAACTGAGAATGGTAGCTGATATATAATATTAGAAATGTGGTTTCTGAAAGGCAACTCCAATTTTAGACCCAGATTCAAAGAAAAAACATTTGCCCTTCTCAATCAGATGATTCCTGAATGAATACACAACTTTTTATTTTAAGTTACAAGAAAATGGTTGTGGTATGTATGTATCTGTTTTTTTAAAAAATGACTCTTCATTTTATGCATGTATTCCAATCAACAATCCAATGCCTCCTCCCTCTCAGCTTATGCTGGGTCAATGAAAGGCTGTACCGAGGTGTGGTTTTCATCAACAAAGAACCTCTTGTAGTATTTACTAAACTAGGATGGCAGCTGACAGCTGACTGACCTGAGGCTTGAGGAATAATAATGCTTCTTTCTAAACAAAGAACTTGGGACAATGGCCTCTGAGGCAACATCCTGAGCAGAAACTCACTATCTGGAGAAGGACTGAGCTCTTCGCCTGTCACCTGGCTGTCCCAGAGAACAGCTTCTGCAAGCTAGGACCTCCTCCAGGGCACCACCACACCCACAGGCCAGCCACTCCATAGGTTCTGACCTAGTGTTCACCGAAAGCCTGCTCACACCAGGCAATGCCACTTTGAAAAGGCTCTCCAATCTTTTCCAACATCAGTTCGCTCCAAGCTTTATCAATATAGTACTCACAGTGTCCAACCGAAACATTGCACAATCACCCACTACAGAAGGAGCTTAAGCCCCACCCGGTCCCTCTCTTCTTGAAGAGCCTGTCACGCAGAACACTCCTGTGTTCCGTCACTGGGCACAGTAAAGAAATAAGAACCACTGACCGCTGAATAGAGTTAGAAGCAGAGATAATAATTCCTACAGATTTTCAGACCAGCTAAAATATTGCCAGTTGCAGAAAATCTCAATGGAAAACGTATTTTTTATGGTGTACCGAGCAAACACGCTACAGGGATGAAAAGGTCACCCCTGCCCCGAAATGGGCCTCAGCAAAACGCGCCCCTTGCTGCACGAGGCCCACAGGACTTCCTCTCTGGGAACCAGCAAGGCTCTCCTGCCAACCCCGGCCTGGCCTCTGCGGGCTGCACAGCAGGGAATGCGCAGTCACGGCTATGTTTTCCTTAAGGAAACAGTTAAACGGATTATTAACCCTGACACTACTTACAGAATTACACTGCAAATCATCAGCTATTTTCCCCTCGTATTAAATCTGAGATACAGGAAATTAATCCGCCTCCCCCAGCTCTCTCACCCCATTACTTATCGATAAGCCTATTTCCTTCCATTCTCCTCCCAGTTCTTTTCCACTCCTTTCCCTTTCCTAGTCTTTGGCTCCTTCACCTCCTTCCCTGGCTTGCTGGTGCCCTACACCGAAAAGAATTCAAGCAAACACATGTGTTTTAAAAGCCTCTTGAGTTGACTAAAGTGTATGGACAAATACTTCTAAAGTTGGAAAGGCTATTAAAGATGAAATCCAATCCCATCCATTATTGACACACAAACTGAGAGGCAAAGCGACAGTAGCTGACTCCGGTGGAATTCCTTGGCGCTGGTGGCTTATAGCATGTGCGGCTCTGCAGTAGCTACCAGTGGAGGACTTTTATAAGCAAAGACCGCACTGCCTCTTCCAATTTGCCCAGGACCCTTCCTCCAAAGAAGAGCAAGTCTGAGATGTCATGTGTGAAATTGCTTGTCACTCGATAAAGTTTTAAATGTTTAAACTTTTGAAACACAGAGTTCTGTATATCATCCGTGGACTGCCATGACTTTTATGTCTTCTCAGTTCCGAAGTGGCACCAAGGCATAGCGTGGACTTGTGCCATTTAGTAAGATCTCTGGTGTGTGTCTTCACGGGAAGGAATTAAATGAGCACCTCCAGGGTTGTACACATCTTAAATTCTCACATTTAAAACGGCCTGAAACTCTCGGGAGAGCAATGATAAAAAGAAAGGGTACCATATGCTAGAACAACGTGTTATTCTTGTCAGCACCCTGAATCACATGCAAATCCATTCTCTTTGGGGGAATGGACATTTTTCTCAGTTTAAACAAGAAGAATATTTATTTTGTGAATACTCTGAGCATTTTCCCTCCTCTATTTGTCTATTTATTTACTTTATTATTGGCTGAGACACTTCCTAATCTTTGTCCCTGAAGTTCTTATCTAAGAGATAGCCTACCTTTTGTCCAAGAATTTCTAGACTAAGTTCATGGCTAAAGGGTTTTCCAAACCAAAAACAAACAAACCAAAAAAAAAAAAAACTATATTATGGAAGAACTAACAAAAAATACTACAAAGGGCTCCTCAAACTTTTTCATTTTGCAATCACGTGTAAGGGATACTTATATTCATTACCTTTGTTCCTGTTAAATAAAAAGTATGGTTTGCTATCAAAAATTGGAGTGGAATTCTATTAACTTATCTCTCTCATCTAGAGTCAAACAGACCATGAGGAGGTTCAATGCCAGGGGCATCTAACTTTAGTTGGGGTCCCAATGATTCATTGTGAGGAAGCGGTCAAGACAGCGACAATCCCAGTCATTCTTTCAAGCTGACTACAGTCAGTTGAACATCTTCAGGGCCTGAAATTGCCCTGTGCCTTTGCCAAGCTACAGCATCCTGTGACCATAACGTGGTCTAGAGCAATTTCACCCAAAGCTAGGCTCCACTGCTGCAGAATAGGGAACAAGAGAGGCTCTAAATGCAGAGATTTGACACAAAGGTGAGGGAAGGGTGGAGGAAACACCCTCCATTTCAGCCACTGAATCAGAAATCAAAGCCAGAATCTGGGGAAAAATGAACCCAAAATCTCATTTCCTCTCAATTTAACAGAATTTTAAAAGAGTTTTTTTCCCTAAAAGCAGAAACTGCCACCAAGGCTGTAGGAGTCAGGCTAACTGTGGTCTGTGACTGGCCTAACAAAGGCAAACTCTTACCCAGATGTCCAATAAAAACACTTAGCAAGTATCATTTCCATAAGGTTTTGTCTACTCGAAACACAAGCCAATTGTTTGGGTCCAATTTATGAAGCAAGGTCTTACCAAGGTTATAGGGTGAGGAGGCCTGATGACAACTAAATTGCCTTAAATGGAGCTCAAAATACCACCTTAAACATTCTCCTCTCCCAAGAAATGCTTAATCATAAATCAAGGGGCTCAAAATGTATTAAAAATGACGAATAGAGCAAGCACTTACATCTCATTTTTTTTCTTTTAATTCACGAATGCATCAAAGATTTCTGAGGGATATTATTCCACACACAAAAAAAGATAAAGTGCACCAGGAACGCAAGATTCCAGGGATAAAAGAGGAGATTAAAAATCAAATGGTGGGCCAGACTTAATGCTGAAACTTATTCTGAAAATAGACATACTCATTTTAAGACAAGGAGATGAGGACTGTCTGTTCTGAACTTGTAAGGAATGGTGAATCTCACAATAATTGGACACATGTTTTTCATCTTCGAAAAACTTAAGAATCCATTTTAATGTATTAAAGTTCATGAGCACTATTTGTCCACAAGTAAGCTTTCTCCCCCTTTTCCAACCTCGCAAACTTAATGGGGATTTAATTCAATGGGGCAAAAAACTTTCTAAAACTTACTAATGTTTCCTGAATTGCCATTAGGCTAGCTCTAGAAGGAATTTTAAAGCATGTACTAAATGAAACTTTCTGTGCAAGAATTTTTAATCTTCTGGTACTTTGGAATAAGTTATTTGTATGCATTTCTTCTATAGGTAGAAAATAATTCTCAGCAATAAGAATTATTAAGTGGCTAACACGAGAAGTCTTGACATGGAATAGATTAGAAATTGACCCAGGCAGAAAAGTCCAGCCTGGCAAATGATAACCCACCTCCTTAGAACACAGGTTTGAGTACTCATAAGGGTTCACCGTAGAAGAAAGAAACATCAAACTCCAGGGACAACTCTTCTTTCCTCTTCCTTCCTGTTGATTACCAATACCTAAAAAATTCAACCAATGCTAAAGGCAGTGAACCTGATATTTTTTTCTTCACAACCTTCTTCAGTCTACTTGGAAACATCTGTTTTTAATTGCATTTGGATTTGAAAACTAATTTCGAGTGAGACCGGGTTCAGGCTCCAATCAAGTTGGGACTGAGAGATTATTGCTTATCCACACATCCCAAATTGAGGGAGGCTGGAGGCCAAGGATACCGCACTTTCTGAATGCATGCATGAGGCCCATGCATTTAGAAATAAAAAAGGAATGGCCTAATTCTCTCAGGGAAACTTCTTTAAGGCCATGGTTTTGGTTTTTGGTTACAGCTTTTAGACTCAGGTTTCCATTTTGGGAAAGGTCAGTTAGAGGACAATACCCTCCCACACGTTCCAATATATGGGAAGGAGATTAAGCATCCACATGAGCAAATCAAAATAAAAACAGTATTTTGGGTTGTTCGTTGAAGAGATCATAAATCCACCCGATTCCCTAAATTTGAAAGAAATTGAAACAAATATGCTGTCACTCAACCACAATTTCCTTGCCATGGTCTTGCAATGGCAAGGAACTCTAGAGTGAGTCATTAATTCACCATTATGTGGGTTCTGGGACTGCCTTTTCCCTCACCGGGATGTGCTGAGGGCAGGGGCCCAGCCCCAACCTTGTTGCTCACTCACCATGTGTTCCCAGGCTTTCTACCTCAAAGAATCCAATGTTAAACGAGGTTCTTAATTTTCTGCTTCACAAAAACATTTGGGGGAACTTATTAGTGAGCTAAGTATTAAAAATCATGAAAAGCTTCTCAAGTGCATGAGGCTATTTCAATTTCCTTTAATAGCTACATCCAAAAAATAGAAGTAAAATTCATGCCAAAAACTCTTAAGTGATTATTTGATACTCTAACAATCCAGCACATGAACCTTGGGTGCCTCATTCTGCAATTCCAAATGACAACTAGCCAGTTTTATCTATCTAATTGACAATAAACATTCCTGTTTTTTTAAACTTGAAGTACAATAACAGTAGGTAAAAGAACACAGAAATATAATATTTGAATTCATAACTACTATAAATTTTAGTAAGCTAAGATAGAGTACCTTCATAGTTGTTCCCTACATTCAAAGAATATAAGTTTAAACATTATTGTTAATTTTCATTAACCAATTATTCAAGATATTTTATTTACTATAAGTCATTAATTCATAAGATTCACTTTATCGACGGAAAACAGAGCACTCGTTATCATTTATTAATTCTAATTGTTCTCTGTAGAGACTTTTAGAGGTGGCATGGCTCAGTTTCTTGATGCCTGCCATTACATCTTAACTAGAATTTAATATCTAAAGTGCTTAACTCTGGTTCAAATATTCTCTATCTAAGGAACTGCAGATAACCAAGGGACTTGCATTTAACTAATCCCCTGCTAAAATCTTAACAACCTAGGAGACCTTAGAAAGGAGAAAGCTTTCCTTTTAAATGAAGATCTCAAATATAATTAGTATCCCATGATTGAGTTGTATATAATATTTTACCCTGCCCTTTTCTCCACTGTTATGTTAAGTATTTCTTAATTTTATTAAAAATTTTTATCATTTTTAAATTATTTCAGAATATTTCACTGTATTAGGCAATTTTAGGCAAATTTGGTTGCCCCCAAATTTAGAGGTAATATTGTGACAAATTTCTGAGTAACATACATCTATTTTCATTTTTCTGGCAATTTCCTTAGCATAGATATCTAGATATGGAATCCATACTTTAAAAGCTCTTGATACAAACTGCTAAACTGCCTTACAGAAAGGCTGTAACAATTTACATACCTACTCAGCAGCATGAGTGTGCCAATAAGCCCTGCCTTATCAATTTGATCCCTACAACTTCTACGTTTGCTAATTTGATGGATGAAAAAGGTCTATTATTTCATTTTGCATCTAGTCAACTCCTAGAGTAGTTCAATTATTTTTCGTGTATGTGTTAATTTTTTTTTCTATTTCTTTAGTTATCTGTTTTGAGTCCTACATAGATTTTTCTATTTGACATTTTCCTTCTCAGTTTATGGAAATTCTTATTAACATTCTGTTACTCACCACGTGTATTTTCTAATGTGTTCTGTATTTAAAAAATTTTTCAAATATAGTTTACATTCAATATTATTTTCTATTAGTTTCAGGTGTACAGCATAGTAGTTAGAGAATCATGCACTTCATAGTGTTTCCCCTGATGTTTCCAGTACCCAAGTGGCACCATACGTAGTTATTACAATATTATTGACTCTATTTCCTATGCTGTGACTTTACATCCCTGTGACAGTTTTGTAACTACCAATCTTTACTTCTAAGTCCCTTCAATTTTCTCCCCTCTGTCAACCATCAATCTGCTCTCTGTATCTATAAGGCTGTTTCTGTTCTATGTGTTCATTTATATTGATCCTTAGGTTCCACATATAAGTGAAATCATGGTATTTGTCTTTCTCTGACTGACTTATTTCACTTAGCATAATACCCTCTAAATTCAGCCATGATATTGCAAATGACAAGGTTTCATTCTTTTCTATGGCCAAATAATATTCAATGGTATAAAGTACATGCCACAGCTTTTCTATCCACTTGTCTACATACTTTGGGGCACTTGAGTTGCTTCCATAGATTGGCTGTTGTAGTTTTCTTTATGTTTTTATATGATAGCTATATTTGATATCCAGACATGTCAAACATTTATAATGTTTCCCTTACCATCCATTTCTTTTAAGATAGAAAAGTACTAAGATTTAAATATTCAAAATTATTCTCTCAGAAAAATTTTGAGAAATAGTTCTCCCAAGTTACATAAAACTCCTCTATAACATTTATCTACCATTTACACCATAATTCCAAGATTGTTTTTCCTTAGAGAATAATAAACATTGAAAAATTACAAAAAAATTATTCTATATGTGATATTGGTAACAGTTAATGCCCTTTTAAGTGCCATTTGACTTATCACTTAGCTCCAATATTGGCTTTGGAGTTGGTAAATGCTTACCTATTATGCATCTGACTTTTAGGTTTATCTTCGAGGCAGTTCTGAGGGAGGAACCATAGTAATATCCCCCAAAGAAAGTGTTGTGTCCACAAACTTTCTTTATTCTAAGCTGGCAATATTGCTGATTACTGGTTTATTTACTCCTCTTAGATATATAAGTATACATAATTTATTATGTATAATTACATAATTTTACCTTTTGCAATATTTGAGTTCAAAATATTTACAAATATGTAAAAATATGTGGACCCTGTGGAAATTAAAATGCATTAATTAGTGAAACATACCATTTTACTTCCATTACACATTCAGAAATTTAGGTAAGGCTTTTGATTTCTAGGAGTTGACAGAATGAGAGAATATACAACTGGGAATTCAACTAAACTTGGATGATTTTAAAACTCAGGACAACAAGGTGCATATCTCCAAGCTGGGTCCATTCTAGGTTGCCATCATGAAGTATGTTAGCTGTAAAGTGCAAGGAAGTAGTGGCTTTTTCACAAGTTGAAACAACCACAATATCCAGGCCAAATGCTTTGTATCATTTATTGTGACTTCACTATATCGGTGTTAATATGCAAGCCCAGCAAAACAGATTTAGACAACAATTCTGACTTATCTATATTGTGTTGCCTAAGCTGAAAGGAGCTTAGTAAACAGTTACAACAACAAAAATCTGATAAGAATCAATTCAATACCATGACTTCCATGTTGTGGGTCCCAAAAGCATTCCCCAGGATTCCAAGGCACATCTTTCAAAGGTATACAAAAAGAGATAAGCAGTTTTGATTGATCAGAGCATACAGAACAAATATTTCTGTATAGTTGGGAGACTCAGGATCCCAAGTAGAATATACAAGACATGTAGCCACAAATAAAGCCTGACATTTCAATTATGCCAAGAGTATCCTAAAAGCAGGAACACAGAAAGAATAATATCATTAAGGAGCAATCTAAACATACATTAGGATCTAAATATTTTAAGGGAAACCAGTCATTAGAGAAAACTGGGATGGAAGTATTCTCTTCTCTGTGTCCTTGTTATTTTGGAGGCCAATGAATATTAAGCATCTCTTTCTAGGACCGAAGTACTCCCTAATCAGGTAGCAAAATCACTTATCTATCTACTCGAATATACTAGATTGTTTTGAATAATGGAGATTTAAATTTTATTTCTAGATAACTTCAATATAGGTTTAGTTACCTGCTTTCCAGCTGGATTTCTGATTCAGTACCACAGAAACTCTTCTCTGAACTGCCTGCCGGTTCACCAACAGGGTGGGTCTTTTCACTTTGGGTTAGGCCTTTCTGCCCCCCATCCTCTATCCCATGCAGGAAGGTGACCAGATTCTCACATTCTGGTTCTTACCAAGCCCTGACCAACTCCAATATACTAAAGTTCACCACCTGTGAAATCTCAAAGGCTTAAAGTTTCTTAGAGGTATTTCAAGACATTAATACAAATTTCTTCTTGAGGTTTTTTTATTGGGAGCTCCTGGAGGAGTAGAGATTGCTTCCCAGCACACTCTCATTTCATTTTTGAAATAAACTATATCTTTCAGTACTTCTATAGTATCTTTGTGAAGGTTATATGATTAACAACTATGAAAAACTGCAAAAATATTTCTAAAGTGACCCCCGAAATGGTTTTACGAATCTCAAGTGAAGGTTATCTTTTGCTTCTGTTGAAGTCCTACACCCATTCTTCATCAATACTAATAGGCTTGGTATTGCCACTGATAACACAATGGATACCAGTACTCCAATCACACATCAGATCTGTAGGCTCCTACTCCCTGGTGCTTCAAAACAAGCAAGGCTATGGTGGACAAGGGCCACCAGCTACTGAACTGATGATACTTAATGGCACGATGAAAGAAATTAACTGCAGCTAAATAGCACTTAACCTGGTATTTTAATCTCCAAACTACTTAAGTTTCTGGAATGGCTCCACACTAAAAGGTATCCGGAGGGGTGGGGGTGGGGGGGAGACTTTTACTTAGAACTCGGGATCACTAAGTATAACTGAGAAGAGGGTAAATCACAGGCAGCACCTGGTGGGCTGTGATTGGCTGGATAAATTATAGGAAAGAAAAATACTGTTTTAATTGCCAGCTATACTCTTATAAGCTCAATGACTCTATCCTAGCTAGTCCTGACCAGCCCTGAGAGATGGCATCAGGCAAGAAAGGAGAATACTACAGAGATGAAGCAGGATAATAGTGCAGACAAGGGCAGAAGAGATTAGAAATGGTGGTAGTGGCAGCAGTAGTCAACAACAACTCAAAGTAGTAACAACGAGGGTGATCCAGTCCTTACAGAAGGAGAAGGGCAACCAAAAGGCCTGTAGTTGCACCCGTACCTGCCCCTGCCCCTGAGACAGATAAAAAGCAAAATGACCAAGAGAAACCCAGGAACGTGCCAAGCAGGGGTCCTGTGATAGGGGAAAGAGGGAGTCCTTTAATCAGCAAATTCTTAATAAACACCTATGTTTCTAGGAACCAGGAATGCAAAATTGAGTAATTCATGCTGGTATTTCAAGATGCTATAAACTGAGTCCTTACATCCTATGGACACATTTCATATATCTGCATCCAGAGCATTCAGAGTTAAACCAATAGTGCCAGTAAAGGCTCTCCAAGGAAGGAATACAAGAAGCAGCTGGTCCAGAAGCCATTAACTAGACAGAACAGAAGGGCTCCTTCTCCATGGGTTCTGTCTGGCTATGCTCATACTCCATTGGGTAATAATAAAAGCATGAGAACTTCCAGGAGTGATGATCAAATTGAACACCCTTATTTAGGGAACTGGGAAATACCAAGATGTAGAAATTTAGCAAATGTGAAAGGCAAAGCCAAAAACCAACCAAACAAGCAAAAATTACAAAAACCTATGTTTAAGTAGGAAACTTGGTCTCTTATGAATTACACTATCATCCACTGTGAGTTGAGAAAGGCAGAGTAAGTCCATGTAGTTTTTTATTTTTTAAGATTTTATTTATTTATTATCAAAGAGAGGGAAAGGGAAGGGGAGAAAATGGAGAGAAACATCAATGTTTGAGAGAGACATCAATTGGTTACCTCTTGCACACTCCCCACAGGGGACCTGGCCCGCAACCCAGGTATTTGTCCTGACCAGAAATTGAACCGGTGACCCTTCAGTTCTCAAGCCAGCACTCAATCCACTGAGCCACATCAACCAGGGCTCCATGCAGTTTTAACCTCTGTACTCTATTTTTAATTTTTAAAGTTATGCTGCATCTGTATTAGGGAAACATCAGGACACACCAGACATCCAGGCATCTGATTGCAAGATTTGGGGTAAATGATTCCCACTTGCTTAACATCAAACTGATGAGGCATTTATTTAAAAACATTCATGGCACCCTGGCTGGTGGCACAGTGGCTAAGGTGCCAGCCTGCAAACCTAAAGGTCACTGGTTCTATTCCCAGCCAGGGCACATAACCAGGTTGCAAGCCAGGTCTCCAGCCAGCTCTGTAGGTGGAGGCAGGTGAAAGGCAACCATGCATTGATGTCTCTCTCCCTCTCTCCCTTTCCCTCTCTCTAAAAATTATAAACAAAGTCTTTGAAAAAAGAAATAAAAACATTCATGGAGCTATAACAGAGGGAGAACCTGAAGTTTCTTTCCTATTACAATCACAGGTTAAGACAATACACTTCAATAAAAAAATTACCCTCAAACATACTTTGTATGTGCAGGATTTGCTTTAGCCTTTAACATGCCAGATCGGGAGACCACCGAGCACACGTTCCTTTGCAAAACGTGATTTTCTTTTTGAATGCTGCACTGACCCTGCGTTTAACATCGTTCCAAATTCAGTCTGCTTTGCCCACACAGATATTGCAGCTAAGCAAAACTGTTCTGGAAACCTCATAAATTGTATGAGCTGCTCAGTTTAGGCCTGAGGGAGTAAATTGAAGAGAGCGAGCCTGTCATACAGTTTTAGACTAGTTGCTACAGAAATCCAGGATCATTTCTAGATTGATTGAACTAGTTATGGTGGTGACTATATATATACACACACATACATACATTCATGTCTTGCCATTTTAGTGGCCTTTTGCTAAGTAGGTCTTTAATTTTCTTTCTCAATGCCTTGCTTTATTTAATATACCTAAAGCGGGTTTGGTGCTGAGGGTGAAGGAGGGTACAAGGGAACCCTCTAAGAACCTAGAGCTTTATTGGGGACTTCCATAGATTTTAATATTTGTTCCATTTTACACCACTCTTCACGGGATGCTTGCTATGTGCTAAGTGCTTGAGACTCAAAAATGAACAGATACAGATGCCCCCCTTCTTGTGCAGATTATGGCTCATGTGACACTGTTTAAACTGAATCAGTCAGGTAAATTCCTGACATCACCTTGTGTTGACTTGGAAATCTAGTGCCTCAATTTACTAGCTGTGTGACTTTGGCCCAATTTATTCTTCCTCAATTTTCTCACCTGTAAAATGTTGCTGTAAGGAATGAGTGAGAACAAAGAGTACACATAAAAGGCCTAGCACAGTGACTGGTACACAACTGGGAGGTGTCCCCCTGCCTCCCTCAAAATAGTACCCAGTAGGATGTGAGGTTGCTTTTGTTTTAATAAATTGGAGCCAGGTTTTCACCCTTGTTATAATTACAGCCAGCAGAGGGCAGTAGAAAATGTGCCCTATCAGTCCAGAGGAGAGAAATAAGGCCACTTTCACTGACACAAACCTAAAAACACATTTTGTTTTTGTGCTGTTTATAGACAAACAAATGAAGCAAACAAAAAGAAAATAGGCATGTAAATAAACAGTAATCAAAACATAAATAAAAATAATATTCAGTTATTCAACAAATACATGTTGATTGCCTAATCTTTGCCAGCCTCTGAAGATAAAAATAGTACTTGCCTAGAAGGTGGCATGAGGAGTCAATGAGTTACAACAGCACTGACAAACAGTAAATAGGAACAATATGCAGGTATTTTGGGGACAATGTGTTTTCAGAGTCAAAAAGAGAGTAAGTGGTACTGTTTATCACCTACAGAAATCTCAGTACTTGACTTTTCCTGCCTATCTCTTTCTTACTACAAAAAACAAAACTGTTCTGAATTATCATCACTTGTTAATTTTCCAATCACACAGGTGAATTAAAGTAAAATGGAATCTAAAGGTGCCACATCCAAAAAAAATTCTCAAAAGATCCATTGGGATGATTAAGAGAAGTGCTATCTATGTCCCATCGAAATATGCCTTGTCCCCCCAAAAGTTGCTGGTTCAATTCCCAGCCAGGGCACATAACCAGGTTGCAAGCCAGGTCTCCAGCCAGGTCCATGGCTGGAGGCAGGTGAAAGGCAACCATACATTGATGTCTGTCTCCCTCTCCGCCTCTCTCCCTTCCCCCCTCTCTAAAAATAATAAAAAAATCTTTTTTGTTAATATGCCTTGTCCCATTAAAAATAATTCCAAAATGTTCTATTGTCTTTTTAAATTTGATTTTATTGTTGTTGTATTACATCCATCCCCTTTTTCTCCCCTCTGTCCCCTTCCCCACCCACCTTCTCCCCTCCAGAGTTAATCCCACTTGTTGTCCGTGTCCATGGTTCTTCCATACTAGTTCCTTGACTAAACTGCTCCCATTCTTTGCCTCCTCCTTCCTCTCTGCTCCCCCTCCTTTCTGCCCACTAAAGGCCTATTCATTGTATTCATGTATCTGGTTCTGTTTTGCTTATTTGCTTTGTTCATTATTGTTCTATAATGGGTGAGATCATATGGTATTTTTGTCTTTATTATTTTTTAAATGATCAAATGTTAATTACAAGTTAGAATACACTGTCACTGATTCTCCATCTTTTCTTCCTATTCTTTAACTTCTCTTACGTGAATTGTGAGAGCAGGATTGCATCCCTGTTTACTCAGAATACAGCTGTAAAAATCTGGAGTATAAGCAAGCAGGGACATTTGTGAATGTAAAACCCAAAGTCACCATTATCCAACATCGGTAATGCGGTATCTGAAGGTGACAAAGTCATTTACATGATTAAATACATTAACAAGGTATTTTGCAAGCTTACACATCATCCACTTTAATTTTTTTCCCCATTTAAATGCTGTCACAGAGATGTTGCCTATAACCATTGACTACATTTTTAATGATTACTGTCATTGTGGACTATCTGCCAGCATCCATGGATCATTTCTCAGCCTTAACACAGAAAACAATAAGATATCCCCTAACGGCAACATAGCACAATTCAGCAATTCCTCATAAAGTTAAACATGGAATTACCATAGGACTCAGCAATTTCATTCCTAGGTATATGCCCAAGAGAACTGAAAACAGGTGTTCAAATAAAAGTTTGTAGGCAAATACGCACAGCAGCATTATTCATAATAGCCAAAGGTGGAAACAATCCAAATGTCTGTTAATAATGAGTGGAAAAGCAAAACATAATATGAATTCGTGCAATGGAATATTATTCAGCCTAAAAAATGAAGAGAGTACTAGTAAATACTATAATAGGACCTCTATGCCCTGAAGGGAAAGGGCATATCTTCCTCTTGACTTTCTCTTCACGCTGAATAATGCAGAGAAACAAAGACAACACCCTCTTTGGTCACAAGACAAATTCATGTGTTCAAGTTGGCAGCAAAACTAGAATAAAGACACCAGGGTCCTCATATGGTTCTAGCACACCTAACTGTCCATGTTCACCTTGTGACAGGATGGAGAAATAAACTTTTATTTTGTTTTAGCAATGATTAGGTATTTAATATAGCAGCTGAGCTTTCATTCTAATACAGCAATCTCTGGTTTGCTTATGTGGTTGCTTCCAGCAACATGCATGTCACCCATGAATTTTATATTACAGAGGATGACTTGGAGAAACCAATCACTATCTTGTCTTTTAAGACAACAGAAATGAAACTGCAAATGAAACACCCAATCACTCTTTGATAATATTCAATTAACAAAGGAGAAGGAGGCCAGTTCGAAAGGGAAAAATTCAGTGTAAATAGATAAACACTGAATGCCTATCAAGTTTTAGTCAGAATGCTAGGTGTCAGGCATAGAGAGGTGGGCAAGAGTGAGACTCCTGCCTCCACAAAACTTGCAGTCTGACTGGGAAAGTGGACAAGGGCTGTGACAGGGTGCCGTGGAAGCTCTCAATGTGAGTACTTTACCTATTCTGGGCTCAACGAGTGACACAGGGGAAAGAGGTGTGCATGCAGGAGGATCTGGTGCTTAGAAAAAGCTTCTCAATCTCTGCCTCCAAATTACACAACTTTAACAAGTTGAGGGTAACCATGGAAACATCGAAGCTTCTACCATGTGCAGAATTCTGTGCTAAGTCCAGTGAAAGATACAAATATGTTGTTTACATAAATAAATTGCAAATTAAATTTAATGCACAATATGCTATTGTTGAGCCTCTTAAGGAGACACACAAAATATTACAGGAACAAGAAACAGTGATCATAGTTTAGTGCTCCAAAGAGAAGAGAGCTATTAGAGAAAAAGCTCCAGAAATCTGCATATGGGTCACCTTGAGTCTTTGGCTGGATAGTAATCCAAAATAGGTCAGGACTTCATGAGGCCTACTTGGGAACTATTAACAGAAGAGCTACTGGAGCTCACATAGTCCTCGAAGACATTTGAGTTCTGACTAGGCAGGGCAGAGACCATGTTGGATACCAGAAACAGTCTGTAGATTCCCCAAAAAGCACACTTTGGGAGTAAGTGTAAACTAGCTTTAGAGGATGTTTAAAATTAAAAGGAATAACCATACCAAGTCTTGGTGAGGATGTGGAGCGACTGATTCTTATACATTGCTGATGAGAGTATAAGGTATTTCAAGCACTCAGGAAGAGGTTTGGCTTTCTTTTTTCCCAAAAAAATAAAGTTTAACACACATTTAGTTTATGACACAAAAATTCCATTAATATTTACCACCTCAAAATAAAAACTTGACAGCACAAAGAACTATACACAAATGCTTATAGAAGCTTTATCAATAATTGCCAAAAATTGGAAACAACTCAAATGTTTATAAATGGATGATGATAAAAATATGTGACTTAAAGCCCTGGTTGGTAGCACAGTTGTAAAAAGTTCTAAAATGGGAACACTAATCCATGGTGTGAAAAAAATAGATTATTAGTTACCTAGGTCAGGCATACAGGTGGTATTATGACTGGAAAGACATACAAAGAGAGCTTTTTGGATTATGGAAATATTGGAGTTATATGGCTCTGTATGTATATCAAAATTCATGGACTATCCATTTAAATTGAATGCATTTTATTGCATGGATATCATACTTCAATATAGCAGTTTTATTGAGATGAAATTCATATAAAATAAAATTAACCATTTTAAAGTGTAAAACTCAGAGGATTCTACTACATTCACAATATTGGGAAACCACCACCTGTATCTAGTTCCAAAATATTTAATCATACCAAAGGAAATCCTTATACCCATTAAGCAGTTACACTCCATTTCCCTCTCATCCTGGCCCCTAGCAACCACTAATCTGCTTTCTGTCTCTATGGGTTTACTCATTCTGGACATTTCATATAAATAGAATCATACAATATGGGCCTTTTGTGTCTGTCTTCTTTCACTTAGCAAAATGTTTTTGAGATTTGTGCATACTGTAGCATGTATCAGTACTTCATTCTCCTTATGGCCGAATAATATTCCATTGCATTCATATACTAAAATTCATTTATCCATTCATCTGTTAATGGACCTTTGGGTTGTTTCCAACTTTTAGCTATTGTGAATGGTACTACTATGGACATGCATGCATATGTATTTGTTTGAATACATATTTTTAATTATTTGGGATCTGTGCCTAGACTCTCTGGGTCATATTGTAATTCCATGTTTAACTTTTTGAGAAAATGCCAAGCTGTTTCCAAAGCAACTGGACCATTTTACATTCACTTCAGCAGTATGCAAGTGTCCCATTTTTCCATATCCTAACACTTGTTATTTTCCTCTTTTAAAAAAATTGTAGCCATGCAAATGGTTATTGAAGTGGCATTTCATTGTGGGTTTAATTTGCGGTCCCCTAATGATTAAAGATGTTGAGTGGCTTTTTATGTGCTTGAAGATCATATCTGCATCTTCTTTGAATAAATGTTTATTTAAGTCATTTGCTCATTTTGAAATTGGACTCTGTCTTCTTGATTTTAGATCCTTATCAGGTAGTAGATTTGCAAATATTTTCTTCCATTCTGCAAGTTGTCTTTTCATTTTCTTTATAGTATTCTTTGATTCTCAATTCTAGTCTCTATGTCTATCTTTATGCCAGTACCACTTGGCTCTGATTACTTTTAGCTTTGTCATAAGGCTTGAAATCAGGACATGTGAGGCCTCCAACTTCTTCTTTTACAATAACGTGTTGGCTACCCTTGAGTGTCCATATAAATTTGAGAATTGCCTTTTCTATTTCTGCAAAAAAAATGTAAAAAAGAGAGAGAGAGACTTGAAATTTTGATAGGCATTTCATTGACTTTGTAGAACACTTTGGGTAGTACTGCCATCTTAATAATATTAGCTCTTTCCATCCATGAACATGGATGTTTAAATATTTACTTAGGTCTATTTTAATACATTAGCAATATTTTATAGTGTTCAATGTGCAAGTTTTTCATGACCTTAGTTAAATTATTCTTAGGTATTTAATTCTTTGAATGCTATTATTAAGTAGAATAGTTTCCTTATTTTCTTTTTTGAGTAGCACATTGTTGGTGTATAAGAAATATAACTGATTTTTGTATATTAATCTAGTACCCTGAAACTTCACTGAATTCATTTATTAGCCCTTGTAGTTATTTTGTGTGTATGGATTCTTTGAGATTTTTCTTATATAAGACATGTCATCTGTGAATAGAGATAGTTTACTTCTTATTTTCCAATTTGGATTTCTTTTATTTCTTTTTCTTACCTAATTGCACAGGCTAAAGTTTCCAGTAAAATGTTAAATAGCAGTGGTGAAAGCAGGCACTATTGTATTGTTCCCCATCTAAGGGAGAAAGCTTACAGTATTCTACCACTGAGTATTAGCTGTGAGTTTTCTGAGTTATTTAATCATGAAAGGGTATTGGATTTTGTCAAATATGTTTTCTGTGTCAACTGAGATAACAGTGGGTTTTTTTCCCTCCATTGTATTAATGTGGTGTATTAAATTACATTGATTTAATTTTTTTTATTCTGACCTACTCATACATTCTTGGGTTAAATCCCACTTGGCTATGGTATGTAATCCTTTTAATATGCTGTGACTCAGTCTATTAGTGTCTTATTGGTAATTTTTACAACTATGTTCACAAGGGCTATTATTTTCTGTTTTCTTGTGGGGTCTGTATCTGGTCTTGGTTTCAGGGTAGAATGACTTTGGAAGTATTTCTTCCTTTTCAATTTTTTGGAAGAGTTTAAGTAAGATTGGTGTTAATTCTTTCTTAAATATTTGGTAAAATTCACCAGTGAAGTCACATGGTTCTAGAACTTTCTTTGTTGGAAGGTTTAATTACTGAGTTAATTTGTTTTTATAGATCTGTTCAGATTTTTAGTTCTTCTGAGTCAGTTTTGCTTGCATGTTTCTAGAAATTTGTCCATTTCATCTAGGCTATCTAATTTGCTGGGCTACAATTTTTCACAGTATTCTCTTTTAATCCATTTTATTTTCTATAAGGTTAATTAGTAACCTACTTTCATTTCTGATTTTAATTATTTGTGTCTTCTCTTTTTTCTTCATCAGTCTGGCTAAAGGCTTGTCAATTTTGTTGATCTTTTCAAAGGACTAGCTTCTGGTTCATTAATGCCCTCTATCGCTTTCTTATTTTTCTGATAGAATAGATCTTGTTTAAAATTATGTAAAGGGCATAGAAGACAGAAAAGCCAATCCTAATTAAGACTCTTGGGAGGGGTTCTTTGAAGGGGTAGATAGAATTTGTTCCTTAAATTCCTAGAAAGCAAAATTTTATTTCACAACTCTCTCCTAAATTGAGAAAAGGCCTGAAATATTCTGCCACTTTAAAAGAGTTGTAGGCCCTGACTGGTGTGGCACAGTGGATAAGGTGCCAACCTGTGAACTCAAAGGTCACTGGTTTGATTCCCCAGTCAGGGCACATAACCAGGTTTCAAGCCAGGTCTCAGCTAGGTCTGTAGCTGGAGGCAGGTGAAAGGCAACCATACATTGATGTTTCTCTCCCTTTCTTCCTCCCTCCCTGCCCTTGTCTCTGAAAATAATGAATAAATAAATAAAATAACATAAAAGAGTTGCAAGTTTAGAAAAGGAGATGCATTTGGAGAATCTTGTGTGTTTATTTGACCTCTTCTTTAGTAGCTTTTGAGGTAGTGGTTAGCTCCAAAAATGCTAATACTGAGGGGAAAAACTCACATAAGCAAATCGGCTTATCTTCCTGTTCATTCAACAGTTGTTGGTTTGCAATATGATATAATATAGAGGCCTATCTTATTTATCAAAGTGTGGCATCCTTAGGTCCTAAAGAATGTGTTTTGAAAAATGCGTGTGATCAAAATAAATGGTATTAAAAATAGAGCTTGGAGGAGGGAGAGAAAACTAGTCATGCATAAGTTTCTTGGAAGCTTATTTTAGAATTTGAAGATTGAAACTTCTACATTTTTTTCACCATATTGCCATTTCTTTTAACATACATATTAAAGAAAAGAATAGAGCAGATCAAGGTACTAAAACAAATTTCCTAAACATTTTAGACCATGTTCCATCATTGTATTTCTCCGCCCCCACACAAATGCAGCAATAAGCTATTAATCACCTTAAGAGATGCTATTAACTTTATTAGTACAAAAACTCAGATTCTATCTATAAAATCCTGTAAGATTTTGTGTGAAGCTAATAATCAAAAGGTGTAGTTTTCTTTTTTGAGATTACATTTAGCTTTCAGGCATACACACATTTCATTCACCATATTCAACCTCTCGGTAATCTTTTATTGTAAAAACAAAACTATCAGAGAAAATAGGAGTTCTCAGTTTACTCTTTTGTAAATTCCCCCGAATTGTTCTCTAAGTAGCATAAAAGGAGAAAGCCCAGACATCTCATGCACTCACACGTCAGTATCTGTCCATCACAGCCAGTACATGTGAGTCAAATGAGGCAAATACCACCCAAGATCTCATCAGCCATTTGAACTAATAGTTCAAATGTGTGGCTCTAGCACACATTGTGCTCAGAAATAAATTCAAGGTTTATATTATGCATTGAAGAATATACTTATATTTAGGTCAGTCCAGCCTTCTGACTGACCACTTAGAAATGAAATAGTTGTCGTGTAGAGTGGCCCAACAGATTTTGCTGTTCTTAATACTTTACATAATTTTTAAAACTGCTGGCAGTTGAAGTATCAACACATTTCTGTAAAGATCTCCACAGAACTCCCTCCACAATGATGTGGAGCTGTGACATCAGTATTTTTCCAGAGATTTATTTTATTTCTAAATAAAATCCAATCTCAGCAGATTGCAATCATGATATGAATGTTCAAAACTATCCAAATGTCAAAAAAAGTAAACAGTACTCACTGGAAATTCTGTCCTGATCTTACTTGCTTCAAGAACAGACTTTCAGAATTTCCTTACACCACATAAAAACAATGAACTAAAGTGTGTTGAATGGAAGATACCAATTAAGACAAAGTTAGAACTATTAGCCAAAGAATTTCCATAGCAAAAAAAAAATTTTTACATCTCATTCTTCATCTGAGCTGCATCAGTCAAATATTTTATAACACACTATAAAATATTTATATTTTATCTCTCACCGAGTCTAAATTTCACAACATAGTAGAGGATTGAAACCTGGTGGTATCTAACAGCCACGTACAAATTGCCAAGCGCACACTTGTCAATGCCAGTCAACGCAGATCAGGCATCGTAAAATTTTCTACTCCAGAAGTCAGCGGTGCCAGGTCTAGGGCCAGAGGCTGGCATACGGGACTCCTCCAGGCAGATTTCCTCTTTCCCTCACTCCAAGGTACCCAGGTATATGCCTTACGACCACCATATAAAGGTTCCAGTCCTTGAAAAGGATGTAAGCACAACGTGTGCCTGGGAGGGTGGCCAGCAGGCTTGCTGCTCTACTTACACCCTCCTCCTTAAACTTCCTTTGCTACCAGCTTCAAACTCTACCCGCATCTCCTAAGATCTACTTTGAAGGCTCAATAGCAGAGCTGTGGCCAAATGTGGCCTGGAAATGGATAATTATTTGCCTCTAGTTTAAAAAAGAAATGTATGCTTTTGGATGTAATACAACAACAATTAAATTAAATTAAAAAAATGTACGCTGTTTCCAACATTTAAAAACAACGAGATTTCGCAGAACAATAGAAAATGTGGGTTTTTCTTGGAAATAGGGAAATTTGGCAATTTGAGCAGCTTTCTCCACAACAATGGGCTGGAGCCAAGGGGCAACTTTACCTTCCAGACAGGCAAGCACCCTATGGATCTGTTGGCCTTTGAGTTTGCAGCTCTGGGTTTTAAGAAAACAAGATTACAGATTCTATAGAGTGAGTGCAGAGGAATCTGAATGGAGGGTTGGTTTTTTTGTGTGTGTGCCTTAGGAGAACTGGTATATTATGAGGCTGGTCTCTTCATCTTGTTTACTCAAACTTCAAAAAACGAATTCTTATCTCTGCTACTTACTTGAGGAGCCCGTAACTATTTTGAACTTTTTCTTCACACTACACAAAAGCCATTTTTTAAATGATGGCAGATAGCCTTTTTTTTTTTTTTTTTTGCTTTGCTAAATTCTCTTTCCCTAGAAGCTTTTATACTACTCCCCCTGAGATGTGCCTGACTGGTTTCACCCACTTTTAGGTATACAACAGTTTCTTCTTTTTCCATGTGAGAATAAGGGAAACACTAGGCCGGTTCAGAGTCTTCGAAGTCAGACGCCACCTCTCACGCAATTCCACTCAGCAGAATTAATGGCGGGGCAGGGGGCGGGGGGAAGAATGGTGGTACTGTTAATACATCATCAAATGATACTTAGCTACTTAAATGTCGTAAGGGAATTATTTCTGCAAAAAGGCAAATGATATCGCAATAGGTTTAGAGGGTGGTGCATGGATATGAAACTAGGATATACGTCGATCTGGTTTAACTCCTGGCTCTGCCGTTTTAAAACTATATGATTTCTTAAGTTTAACTGCTGAGTCTCAATTTCCATGTTTATAAACTGAAGAGTAAATGTGCAAATAGATGTGACACAACAAGCACTGTGCCTGACACACAGCAGTGGCTCGATCTGGCTGTTCCTTCCGTAGGGCCACATCTCATAGACAACAGGAAACAGGTCTCAGAAGTCACACCTTTCTCAGTGACTTGGAGAGAGCATGCAGAACTTCGTGAAGTGAATGCTGAGAATTACTTTACAATGGCAACCCCAGTCAACCAAAGGGAAAGAAAACCACCAGCCTGGAGAACTCAAGAGTGAAATTCAATGTAAAAGATAGAAATGGATATTCTCCCAAATGAAAAATTTGTCCTTATTCCTTGATCTCCCATTGAATCAATTCTTTCAAATGGGCTACTTGACCAAACTTCTCAACACCCAGCACCTGCGCCTTGCTTTATACCAGAGTCTGGTTCCTCACTACTGAATTGTGCGGATAAGTAGCCACATCTGGGAGCTCCTGAGAAGTGCAGAATGTCAAGCTCCAACCTAGACCTCCAGAATCCAAATCTGCAATTCAGCAAGATCGGTAGGCGACGTTCATCATCTTCGCATGTGAGAAGCCCTGCTGGAGTACATCTACTATGTCAATTGGGCACCTTCTTGTTTATCTTCATTCAAACTATTCACTGAGCAGCTATTATGCACCAGGTACTGTTACTTGCATACTTTGCATCTGTATTCTCTACTATGCACAAATGAGAAATTATTATTACTACTTTAAATATGCTCAAAGTGAGGCTCAGAGATTCTGAGTGTCTTTCCTAAGGAGTCAAGAAGGGGCCTCAGAGCAGGCCTGCGCACCTCATTTCTAGAGTTGAGGCTTTCAAATGGCTTTAGGAGGCAGGGCCCCCCATGCCCTGGTACTCTTTCTGAAAAACACCATGAAATATAAGATATAATTTCCTTCACATGACTGAGAAGTATCTTAACTGGCAGGATGTAGTCCTGAGTTATGTGTTTGCAATATAAAAATCACAAGCTAGACGTGTTAGAAAAAAAAGCCAACCTGTCACACCTTAGAGTTTGTGGCACCTGAATTTTGCCATTAATTGTCTCTGTCCCTTGATCACTCATTTGGCCTTCTACTCACACTCACAAGCCAGCAAGTTGTAACAGGCGCCACTTAGGTAAAGTGAGTGTGAAAGTGGTTAAAGGTAAGACAATTTTGTTCATTTAATTTTCCCCCATATGATTTGGAGGAGATCGCATTTTGGTAATCAACTATCACTGGGTGCAGTTCCTAGTGCTCTGACAGAGGGAAGTTTGAGAACTTTACCACTTTATTTGGGCAGTTTATGTGCAGAGAACTAACCATGCAGCATCCTGTTGCTGGAAAGCATTCCTACCTAAATAGCTCAATACAAAATCACATTCTTGCTCTGCAGCTCCATCCCCTGAAAGTAGGTACCACAGCCAGCCATAGGCCATTAATGGCAACCAGGTGAGATGGCCCACTCGCTCAACTCCTACAGGAGTTACATACTCAAAGGCCAGGACTATGATCTAAACTACAACATCCTGTCCTCTTTCTCTATCTCCCACATTTCCCAGACTTCCATGCATTCAATGAGGGCTTTTTAAATAAGATAACTTGATAATACTATTACAATTTATTGAGTGCCTCCCACCTTGTGCTAGACACCGCTCCAGGGAAAGCTCTTACAATCATGCTGGTCTGGCACACAGATGTTGCAATCATCATCATCATCATCGTTTGAGTCCAGACACCTAGTCTCCCTTTAGTGGGAGTTCACACCAGCACTTGATGGAGAGAAAATCAAAAAGGAATGGCAATAAATAAGGGTGAAAGAGACTTCTTACCCTCAGAACACAATAACTGTTCTTTCAGCCCTCCTTAAGTCCCTTTCCCTTTCTCATTTTCTCTCCAGCTCACACTTTCGTTCAAGATTGGAACACCCAGCAAACAGGGTCTGTCATTGACTCCCTGTGCCTCGCTCCACTGAATGAAGTTCCCTTTCATTCTTGACCTTCACTCCAGCTCCTTTACCCACATAGAGTTCATCTCTCCCAAGTGAACTATCTCCTCTCTGCTCTCTATTGTACTTCAAATGGTCATCCAATCTCTTACTTGAGCTACTTTCATAACCTAACTTCCTCTAAACTATTTTATCGGTGGCAAGACTGAAGTCAGGCAGAGAGCTTCCAACCCCAGAATCTGTGCTCCATCTAAAACTCTCTTAGCTCGTTCTCAACACATACACACATCTTTCCTCCATGCTGGCATGCAAGCACCCCCACAAAAGGGACAGCCTTAGTCTACTGTCACACGGAACATTGCTAGTATTTTTACTGGGATGATTCTATCTCAGAAATCATAGTACATCTGGCAACTCTGGCCTTGACAATTAAATTTGAGTAGTTCCCCAGTGTTGGTGACAATCAAAACTGACCTCGTATTTCCAAACAGAGATGGGGGACCTGATGCTACATAGGTGGGGCAGTCCTCATTAAGTTTTATTTTTCAATTTCAGTTGGCTGCCATATTTTCCAATCATTACACTTAATAGTGCCTGATTTAATACTAGGTATCCATAATTATAAATAAAGCAAATACCCAAGAAAATGCAGAAAGTTTTGAGAAATGTTTCCAAGGAGCACACTGTGCACCCCAGCACTATGATCTCAGATGGATTGCTTCACTTCTCTCTGCATCAGTTTCCTCCACTGTAAAATGGAGATTAAAGGGACACTCAAGAACAGGCTATTTTTGTTCCCTTTCCATAGCATATAATTGTTCTGTAAAGTGCTTCCCTGGCCAAGGACTACATTTTCTTGGCTCCTATTGCATCTAGGTGGGGCTATGTGGTTAGTTCAGAATTGTGTTTGAGCCATTGCATTATATTTTGGGGTTTGTTAGAACAGTTAGCATTGCCTTAACTAATACAAATATTTACCTATCATGATAAATAATGTGAAGTGCTAAGGAAAGCCCCCAGTACATAGTAAACATTCAACGAAAGCTAGCTGTAGTTATTATAATTATTATCTCTATATATTTTTTAAGTGAGACCAAAGTCACCAAAGTCTCATCCATTGTTTGGTGAAAATTAAGTGTGTAGGATGATTTCAGATGCCTTATTTTACCTGGGTTTGTGGCATTTCCTGAGATGTAGAAAACTTTTCATGTAAACAATAGGGTGAGTTGACTACCCTATCCATGACCTCTGTAATCAGTTTCTGCCTCACCTTCCCCTCCTGAGCTTATGGGCGGGAAAGATATAGTTTCTGTTGAGAATATCAGGCTTAGTACTCTGATTTGGTAAGGGCAGATGGTGTCCTTTGAATAAAGATACTCATTTTTCTATTATCATGGCCAATGTGCCATCTGTGGAAAGGTCATGAGTCGACAACAGAAAGAACCACTCTCTTTACCAGGACAAGCAGGTAGACATTTCTGAATGGCTAACGGAGATGTGAGGGCTATTCTGATACACAGGACTGGGGCTCTGGCTTCAGACTCAGGAGGTAACATCTGACTGCTCTCTGGATCTGCATGTTAATAACTTCAGATTGGTATAAACTCTGAGAGTGCACTCAACAGAATAAGACCAGAAATCAATACTTTATATGGACTCAACTTTAGTTGCCTCCCCTATTGCATCTCTTTCTATTTTTATTTGTATTTCATGCTTTGTCAATCCTTTTGTGAATTTCAGCTGATCATGGGGCACTAAAAGATAAGAGGTCATGCCTACACTTGGGCTAGCACTTTAAATCCTGGAAGCATTCTCTGGCCAAAATATAATAAGAATCTATATACAGGAATTTTGAGAGGAAGGGAAAACACCATGAGATAGATCAGAACTGCTTAGCCAACCACCTCCTCCCGTTTCCCAGAGATAAACCTTGATGAGGCTTGTGTTTTATTTTAATATGGGTAGCAATCTCTTATCTCCTACTGTTTAAGAGCATGGGCTTTGGAACCAGATTGCAGGAGTTCTGACTTAGTCATCTCAGGCTGCCATAACATAGTATGGATGGGTTGGCTTAATCAACTGAAACTTATTTCTCACAGTTCTGGAGTCGAGGAGGTCCAAGATCTAATAGTATTTGGTTTCTGGTGAAAGCTCACTTCCTTGCTTACAGATGACTACCTTCTCACTATAGTTTCACATGATCTTTCCTCTGAGATGAGTGCAGAGAAAGACAAAGAGGGAGGGAGGGGGGAGGAAAGTAGGGAGGGATAGAGACAGAGAGAGCAGGTTCCCTTCTGTCTCTTCTTATAAGGGCACTAATCCCACTAAGAGGACCCCATCCTCATGACCTCATCTAAACCTAATTACCTTCCACAAGCCCCTTCTTCAAATATCATAACATTGGGCATTAGGACTTTAGTTAAGATTTTGGAAAGATACAAACATTCAGCTCATAACAAATTCAATTCTAGTTCTGCCACTTATAAGCTAAGTGATGTTGGATGAGTTATTTAAGTCCTCTTTACCTCATTTTCCTCATCTATAAAATTGGTATCATTTTAAAAACTATCTCATAGGTTACTGTAAGGATTAAATGATTTAATAGATGTAACTTACTTAGAAAAGTGTTAGTCATTGTTTATAGTGTTATTTCCCAAAAGAATGCTTTATACTTCCAATACAAGCCTGTTTTATTAATCTTGCAATATACTTTATTCTCACCTACCTCAATGCCTTTGCCAATGTCATTTGGGCTCCCTGTAATGACCTGTGTTCTTGTAAGCATTATTCAAGTGTCTTCTGAAGTTCTGTTTCTTCTATCTAGCAATCTCTGAGCTTGACCTTCCTCTTGAAGCTTCTATAGCACAATGAGTGATAGTACTATATATAATAGTGCTATATATTATGGTACTTTCACTCATTGAGCAATTATTTGAAGTATGCAAATTTATTTACTTAAACTTTGTTATTGAGCATCCACTATAGACCAGGTACTAAGGAAATGGTGGTGAGTAAAGCGTGGTGCTTGGCCCTAAGTACCTTATAGCAGAAAATTCCATTCCTCAGATGCCTCCAGTGTCTTCTATACTGATCTGCCCAGAGCGTAAAGCAAACACTTAAAAAATGACCAGTAATAGTATATCCAGAGATGTATTTGTAAAACAAAGAATCACCACACAAACCCAATTTGTTCAGTGTTCACCCATTATTGTGCCCCAATTCTCATCTGAAGCTCTGAAATAACCCCAAGTGGAAAGCTCATCATTAACAACTACACCAAGACTTTTAAAATGTCAGTTTCTCAGCAGGTCAAGGGACTTTCAATTAATCTGGATATCATATTTAATCATGAGTTTCCTTCCCCAGGAGAATGTGTCTTCATCTGTCTCTTCTCTGCAAAGATAGCCAGGACATTAAATCACAAAGGAGAGAAAAGACAAGAGAAGAATGGATTTAGGAAATCACTTAGTAATTGCCTTAGGACTTGCATGCAGAATATACAAGATGAAAGAAAGTGAAGACACAATCACTTTTAATAGTCCCTTGGAAAAACTCCATCCTCAAACGTCCTTCATTTTTGTTGCTATTTGTTGAAAGTTCGCAGAGCTGACTAAGAGTGTTTTATGCTAATTGGCTTAATCTGACGTCCCTTTATCATTTGAAATTAATAGACAGCCTTGTAGATACAAGGTTAGTGGAATATCTTCTTCTCCACTTCAGATTTGCAACTTGGCATTTGCCCTAAAACACCACTTTCATCTTTATACAAGTGGTCATGTCTATAAAGCCTTCTAAGAAAGGCATGTGTCTAATCCCATCAGCCCATTTGTGAAGCATTTCAGAGGGAAATTGTTACACTGTCATTGTAGAAGCTGTTCTGCTCTTGGCGTGCTCCTAAATGCCCAACAGATTTGACATCCTCTTAGCGTGTTGGGGGGACAGCAGCCTGATGTGCCAAATACCAAGCAACAGCTGGCGCCAGCAAAGCCCCTGCTTCTATAACTCTTTGCAACGATGCCACCTGAGAAAAGGAAAATTTAGTGTGAAGTAGAACCAAACTCCAGCCCAGGGTGCAGAGATGACAGAGGTCCTCTCTCTTCTCCTGCTTCTCCCTTTCCAGGAATACAGCCTGAGGGGACATTTGGAGAAAAAGAATGAAAATGTTATAAGACTGGAAATGTGTTGTTAAAGGAAGCTTCTCTGAGTATCTGTGAGGGGCGATGGGAGAGGAGAGAAGAGAGCATATACTGGGGTGACTGTTTTGATCTTCAACGAATAGAGTCAAGAAAACCAGGAGGTTTATTTTTATTTGCCCCACTCAGATTACCAAAAGGACAGGAAAATTGAGGGAGGCAGGTTGAATGCAAGCCCATGATGGTAACTCCATATTCTCTAGGCTCCAAGAGCTCCACAGGCTCCAAAGTCCTAAATGGTATTATTCCAGTACTTAAGACACACACAAGGTACAAAGAATCAAACAGAACAAAACTCAATACATGTTGTATATATACCTCACATTTCCTGGCCCTGCATCCCACCCCAAAAGAAATCACTATCCTGAATTTGTTTACTACTGCCTACTTTTCTATGCCTTTGCTACAAGCTAATTGTATTGCATGTTTCTAAACTTTTACATCTGTATCAGATATAAACAGAAATATATATAACAGAAAAAAATAAAGGCAACTTAAACAATTTATTCTCTATCACATAAAAGAAATCTGGAAATAGGCCATCCAGGAGTGGTACCCAGAATCTGTTTTATCCTAGCTCATGGCTTCCATTTTCAATGTCACCTAAAGTTCATTGCTTGAGTTTCACCCATTATGTTCACATTGCTGGCTGGAAGAAGGGGAAAAGATGGAATGGCAACAAAAAGGGTCATTTTCAGCTGAGTAGAACCCTTTTAAGAAGTTCCTGGAAGTCATAGCCGTCATTCTCATTTACAACTCATTGGCCAGAACTAAATCACGTGACTACACAACATTCAAGGTCTTCTTTATTCTGGGAAGCAATTTGCTGAGTAATATTGGTGTTCTATTACAAAGTAGAAAGTCGAGAATGGGCGTAAACAACTATAGTCTCTGCAAAGATTCATGATCTGTATATGTTTCTTTTTGTGTAATTTCATTTCTGAGATTCATCCATGTTAACAATTATAGCTCTGGTTCATTAATTTTCACACACACACACCCTACCAGTTCAGTGATCAAAGCTGAATACAAGTGGTAGTAGCAGATCTTCTAGTCTCATTCCTTATTTCAAAGATAATTTTTCTAACATTTCACTGGTTTGAAGTTTGCTATAAGTTTTCATAATGTTTTGTATTCATTCTCTTTTATTTTCCCCCAGCGCACATATTTAACATTTGCAACATGAAAGGTGCAAGGTGCTATGAAGTGGACAAAACTATATGAGAACTGATTCCTACATCTAAAAACTAATAAGATTTTTAGTGATATGAAATTTATACAAATAACTTTAATACAGAGCAGACTGAAAGGTGACAAATGAAACACCCAAATCAAAAGTTTGGATGTTGCATCATCTCCTTGAAGGATTCAACTCAATAAATGTTGAGTATTTACTTTGTACAAGTATTAGGAGAGGCTCTATAAGAGGTTATATGAATTTCAGAAATAGTCCTAAAAATTAAATGAATAAATTCTTAGGTAAGTAGTAAGGATAAGTTTGGGTTTAATACTTTGATTATTTCATGATTTAGCTCTAAAAAATCTCAAGGTTTTAAAAAAGAGGAAAAGGCCAGTTTTATCCCCATGATAGAGCTAAACTCTAAAATGTATAGTATAAAAAAAAAGAGAGAGAGAGACTATTTTTTTTGTTATGTCAGTTTTATTGAAAATAATGTTTCAGCTACAAAGATACATTTTAGACATAAAGTTAAGATGTAAGACTTGTAATGCTATCTTTACAGAAATAGGGACAAAAAATATTGCCCATAAATAATTGCTTTTAGTGCCATTAGAACTTGATTTTTTTTTTTTTTTTTTTTTTTGTATTTGTGTAGTTAAATTCAATTTAGTAAGCTGTAAGGAAAAAAAATAATCATCCTCTAGGGCTTGGATAAAACCATTTGGGGGTATGTTTTTCTCATTATGAGTAATTAAAGGTAAAACCTGATTGTACCCTCTTCAGACTATCATAAAAAAGTACACATCCACTTTCCTAAATCATTGTACTTGGCAATGTTACATATGTATTACCACATAGGAAAAAAAGCCTTCCAACATTCTCCCATACAAAACATCTATTGATCGCATTGTTGTTAGTTTATTTTGCAGCTAAAATCTCATCTGGCTCAGTTGTGTGTGGAAACTGAGAAAAAGCAGAACCTGATTCTCTGGGGCAAAGTGTAATAATATTAGAGGGAAAAAAAACAAAACAAAACAAAACAATGATGGAATGACCAACAGTTTCCCCTACTAGTGAGACGAAGAAAGGTGTCTGAGAAGTATCTATCCCAATGGGTCAGTAGGAAGTCACAGGTCACCTTAATGAGACCATTTTCTTTATTTTTTAAATAAAGATTTTATTTATTTATTTTTAGAGAGAGGGAAAGGAAGGGAGAAAGAGAGGGAGAAAAACATTGATGTGTGAGGGAGACATGATTGGTTGCCTCTCACACACCTGCCACTGGGGGACCTGGCCCACAACCCAGGCCTGTGCCCTGAGTGGGAACCGAACCAGTGATCCTTCTGTTCACAGGCCACATCATGACCACATGATGGAACAGGGAAGGAAGCCTTATTGTGAAAGATGAAGGGACGGTGAGGGGAGGAGGCAGTGAGTACAAACAACTTTTCCAGAGGTGAATCTGCTGCTGTATCTCGAATTCCCACAGGGGAGTTGGAGTCCTGGAAATAGGTGGTTCCCTAATACCAATTATAGATCCCATACAGATGCATACAAGAATTTCCACTGCTCCAAAGCAAAATAAGGAATGAATGAGGAAAGTAGAAATATTTTAATTACGGCCTTTTTTTTTTTTTTTTTTTGGTAAACATATTCTACTTCAGGTAAGTTTTAATAGTTGGGAGTTGTACACTTGTTTCCTTTCATTTCTGTTGCTGTTTTGATTTTCTGCTGGCCTAGAATTCCAAAAGTCTTAGAATCAGACACCCAGAAGGGAAACTGCCTTGGATGGACCACCACCAGAGCAAACCCCCCTGGGATACCCCACTTCTTCTCAGGGGCCTGTCTTCTTCCCCACAAGTTGGCTTCCACAGCTGCCCTGCCCTAGGGAACATAGGCTCCTACCAGGGAGAACTGCTTCCTGTCCTTAGCTCACCAACAGGGAGTAGCCCCCCAGAAAAGAGCACAGTTTGATCTCTTTAGTTGTAGGATTTCTCACCACCAACTCCGGGTCACGCAGAACCCTGCCCCGTCTTGATTGGCCCACCTGTCCGCAGCAGCTCTGCCAGCTCTTTGGGGGGTTGTGGTAGGAAAACAATTGTCCTGTTTAGACTTGTTCAGTCTGATATGGCAAGAAGCCGCCTGCAGGGTTTTGTTAGGGAGATCCTTAGACCTGAGTCAGGTGTTCAGAGGGCAGGCCCAGGGAGACAGAAGTTTGAGAGTCATCACTCTACAAATGATCTTCAAAGTCATAGAAATGGGTGAGATGGCTTAAGAGAGGGTGTGAAAGAGAAGGAAAGAGGGACTGGCACTCAGGTGGATTTCAGCATTTAGAGGTCGGGTGGGGAAGGAGGACGAGGTAAGTAAGCTCTACTTGAAAGTGAGAAGTGTGCCAATAACGTTTTTTTACTCTTGGTAATGCTCTGCTTGGTGAATAATGCAACCAACGCAAGCAGCGTGAACCAGCCCGCTCCTCACAGGACTCCCTGCTGAGGTTCCCAGCAAGTCCCCTCCGGCATTAGTTTCCGCAGCGACACAGAAAGGCCTCTGTGGTAGCAGCCGCCACCTTCCTTGCAAGGTTTGGCGAGAAGTGTCAAGATGGAATTAAACTCAGGCACAAAGATTTACATTCAAACCCAGCCATTTTCTCAGTCTTTATGAATAGTCCAGACTTTGTATTTTAGGCCTTTAGAAATACTAATAATGCAAAGGGAATCAAAATCATCATTCATATGATTAACAAGCACTTTTGAGTAATGTTTTGAGTAAGTGCCTAATAAAGTTTAAGAAATAAAAGTAACTCATGTTTATTAAAGAAGAATTACTAGGTCTCCATTCATAAGCTTCAATATCCTGCTTAATGGCTTCCATACAGCATAACGCAGGAATCCAGTGAATGAATTATGGAGAAACGGTCCACAAAAATTATATGGTTTCCTCTTTTACTGTTGAGCCCCCTCCATGAAATAACAATAAGTTGTGTAGCTTGAATAAAGCCATTTCTTGTAGCAGAATGAAAGCATTAGGGTGACACCGGTTGTATTTTTTTAGCAGATTGGCGGTGGCGCGAACATCAGAAGCTTCACGGTCACAATGTGCCCCCTGGTGGAAGACGCGGGTAAGAGCCGGTGCAGAGGGTCGAGTCTTTCGCTCAGGGTCCTGTGAGAGAACCAGGGGCGAGGCAATGAATGAAATGCTTTTTGACCACATTTTGTAAAGAGCTGTGTAAGGAAACAGGCACTTCATCAAATAAGGAAATGTGTGTAGCCGGGTGGGAAGGAGAACCTAGGGCAATTAAGCTTGCAGTCTCGAGTTCTAGAAAACTTGAACCATTTATGATGAATTATATATGAAAAAGCCACTGAATGAATTGTTAAGTGGTAAAGAAGCATGTTGTCTCTGAACTCAGGCTGTCTGGGTGCAGAGCTTGGCTCTGTCAGTCATTTTGCTGTTCTCTGAGCTCCGGCCAGAATAATGACAGTGCCCTATTACTTTAGGTGTTGGTTGTAGCCGTAGATAACGGTTGTTGTGAGAAGCAAATGAAACAGTGTATAGGAAGTATTTTTAGTGTAGTGGCTGTTATACTAAAATAGCTACCACTCCAACCTGCCAGCGTGTGCACGTAAAATCAGAGAAATACATTTGCATTTCTATTATAATTATTTTTAATGGCTTCCAGGAACAGGCATTCACTGATCACAGAGTTTGGAAGCTCTTGGCTCCGTGAGGGTGGTGAGATTTAAGATTTTTAAACTTTTCTACGTACGAGGTAGGCTAGAGATGGTAAATCAGTGTGCATTTGCTCACATGCTGTATGAGTGTGTGTCATCGAAGGTGTCTCGACTCGCTGGATTAGTAAAGGCAACTTTTGTGAGATAATTATCGGATGGAGAATTCCATGCTGACTAACCAACATTTGGAAGGTACCTCCTCTTCCCTTTCTTGAATCAACTAGAAGGGGTAAGTTTCTCATGCTTTCTCATATCACAAAATGATAACTCAATAAACTTTGGAAATTAAGTCATTCTGATGAGTGTTACAAAATGGAACAAAACCAGTGGAATGATTTTAATAATTGATATTGGGCTTCCAGGTCTTTCCCTCCAGCCATGCCATCTGGTGTCTTCCACTGGCTGGCTCCTGGGCCTGGGTCATTCTTTTACTGTGCCTACCTCACTCTTTCGGCACCTCCCATCCCTCTCCCCAGGCTTCCTGCAGTTCCCACCCAGACTGCTCACACACCTCCCTGTTGGTCTTTTCTTGACCTGGGCTGACAAGTATTACTTGGGAGGAAAATCCCCAAATAGTGCTATGAGAATCCATTATGTATTTGTGCTCTCAAAACCTGATGCGCGACTTCAAGGCCTCTTGCAAATCTTTTATTCATTTGTTTATTGTTCCTTCACATTCCCCATGGTGTTTGGGTCAGCCCTTGTTCCTTGCCTCTCAGTGTCTGTGGAAGGTCTTAGCCACCCAATTCTCTGTCTCTTCATTGGCAGGGCACCATGAACACCCATGCTGCCCAAAGGGGTTATTTTGGAGTCCGTGACTTGGGGTCAGAGACAACAAGGTTGCAGTATTTATTTTCCAAAAACATAGAACCAATTCTAAGCCCTGAACATAACTGAAAGCAGAGCATATAGCTAAGGACTGTTGTTATCTTTCTGTTTGAACTTGTCTAGCTTTACTCCCTCACTTCATTTATCTTATTTGTATGTGTGTGTGCGGTGGGAGGAGGAGTGGGGGAGCAACCCAGTTTTCATGACCAAACCTTGAAAATGAGAAAAGTGCTTTAAGGTCTCACAAATGCTATTCTAGTAAATATTGGCTTTGATACCATCTGAGTCCTGAGGTACAAACTATGAAAATTCCTAGCATTTATTATTCAGATCAATCAGTAAAGAGCACATCGATGCCTCTGCGGAGCTTCCCAGATCAATTAGCAAACACAGCATCTACCCCATGCTTCCTGCACGCAGCTCACATCACCCAGAACCCTGCGCGAGCAACGCTGCGGTTAAGGATGTGTCACGGTGAATCAACAAAATATGCAGTTTGATCAGCACATTCTGAGAGCAGATCATTAAAATATGCAACCAGATCCCCCAAGTGCATGAAAAAATAACTAACAAGTTTTGTATCTTGATCAGTTTAATGAGTGAGAAGTAACTAAACAAGGGTGTCAAATTGTACATTCTGGCAAGGCAGCAGATGATTGCCTGGGAAGAGCTGGGAGGGCCAGAGCTAATGTTGTTGGTTTTCAGAATACCAACCCTTAGAATTCAATGTCAGGGAGAGCTGATTAGTATTAAGATGTTGTCCAGCCTGTTTCCAGCAGGATGTGATGAGAGGTCGAGCCTTCTGATGTAAATGAAACATTGATTCTCCCTTTCAGGCTTCACTAAGTCTTAATGGACTCAGCCATGCGCCTGGAAGCCACTGCCAATGGCATCGTATATGTAAGTGTGGAACTAAGAGGTAGTGGCAGCCTTCTGGAAAAATCTAAACCATCTGACCTTGAAGAGCAGCTAGAAGAAAGAGAAAATGAAAAAAGTTCTTTAATCAAACTGCATCAGCGATGTCCCATGCCAATGAGGAAAAAAGCAGGGCTTAATAAACCAGGAATGCCCCAGCTAGAAAGTTGGTGAAGAATTTGAGTAAATTAAACCCGAGTGGTTGATGATCACCGAGGAGACATTTGAATTGGATTGCCACAGAAGACTACAGGGCCGGCTGTCACCGAGTTATTGGCAGGATGCTGATGGGAAGGTTGACAACCCACTTTTAACACAGTCACACATGCCCCCAGCAACTTGGCCCATGTATAAACGAGGACTTGGGAACACCAGTCTATTAATTCTGCTCTGCTACTTTATCTTGGCCCACCGGCTGGCATTGCAGCTGCGGGAGTGTCAGTTTCCCAGGGCATAAATTTACCCCCTTCCATAATGAGGTGGGCAACAGAAATATGGCAACCCCACACTAAAGGTAAAACGCAAATCCAAATGGGAAAGTCTGCAGACACAGGAGCTGATTGGTTGCCTGGCAAATGCTGAGGCTCAGAGCTGGCTACCGGCTTTCCTTCTGTTTAACATGTACTGTTGGAGCAGAGGATGTGGGAGAGATGTGATTAGACTTTTCCAAAAGGTAGCCCATGGATATACCCAGAACGACTTTTGGTCAAATGCGGTATAAGGAAAAACTTTTAAATAATTATAGTTATGATTCTATTTCTATGACATATTAGATGAAATAGAAATAGCACATCCAATTTCTGATTTAATTAATATTATTTTTTAGAGTGAGGCAAAGATAGCAAAGTGAATTTAATTGAAGTAAATTTAAAGAAAAATACTACATACAGTTTATAATAGGACATGTGATAGATGGGTATGTCAAAAGTCATAGAGGGAATTTCAAATGGCTGAAGTTGAGGAAAATTTGGGCTAGAATATTGTCCTTGAGTAAGACAGTTTCATGCAACTCAGCCTATAAAATAGTCTTGTGAATCTGTTGAAACATTTGGGAAGAATGAAGGATAAGAATGAACCATGGAAATAACAGAAGAATCTCAAAATTTGTCACTTATCCCATTTTCATTTTTTGGATGGACTAAGGGAAATTCTCCAGCTATAAGTCTAGGAAGAGAAAAACACGAAGGGTTAACAGGCAATTTTTTCCACACTTTGTTTCAATGACACACATCATACACTGTTCAGTGCTACCATGGGGGCCAGACTCATGTCTTCATAAGGCCCCTCATTCTTAGATCAATCAAAAAATGTGAATTACCAACATTCATAATACACAGGTAAAGGGATGTAGAAGCACATTACTGTAGTTAGCTTATTACCTCACCATATACAAAGAAACAAATTCTTTGATATAGTCAACAAATATATCAAATTCTTGAGGCACTAATGAATTAATCAGTTGCCATAAAATCATAAAAGTACTCTCTGAATTACCAAAAACTGTTCAGTTATTAAATGTTTTAATGAAATTTTACTAATATTTTATTATGAAGTATAGCATGTATCAAAAGCATATATACTATAGCTGTATGTATGACATGTATACACACCTATGTATATTTTTTCGATAATAAGATACACCTGTGCCCTCTAACTACCTTAAGAAATAGAAAATGACTCATATTTGTGTTTTTCCACAGCAGCCTCATTCCCTCCATTTTCCAGGTGCCTATTTTACTGAGTTTAAGTTTGATCATTCCTTTTCTTTCTTTATAATCTTAATATGTGTATGTACCTCTAAGCAATATATTATCTATAGTGCCTGTTCTTCAATTTCACATTAAAAGACTCACACTATATATTTTGAACTTGCTTTTCTCATTCAATATTTTTATTTTAATTTTGACACATCAGTGTACATAGATTTATTTATTTTCATCCCTGTGTACTATTCCACTGACTATATTATAATACTTTATCCACCATACTGTTCCTTTTTTATCAATGCTGCTTTTACAGATCTCCTGATGTTCATGGGAAAGAGATTCCCTTGGGTAGACACTTAAGACTAGAATTGCTAAGTCCTAGGCATGTTCTTTCACTTTATAATGTAGTGTTTCATTGTTTTCCAGAAGAGTTTTATTAATTTACACTGTATTTACAACAGCAACAAAAATAATTACAAGCTCTTTATCTTACACTACATATGAAAATCAACTCAAATGGATTAAAAACTTAAATATAAGACCTGAAACTGTGAAACTTCTAGAGGAAAACATGGGAGAAAAGCTACTTAACATTGGTTTTAGCAATGATTTCTTAGATCTAACACTAAAAACACAGGCAATAAAAACAAAATTTAGTAAATGAGAATATCTCAAACTTAAAAGCTTAAGCACAGCAAAGGAAACAATAGAATAAAAAGGCAACATATGGAAATGGGAGAAAATATTTGCCAACCATATATCCAAAAAGTAGTTAATATCCAAAATGTGTAAGACACTCCACAACTCAACAGCAAGAAGGAAAAAAAACTCGAATAAATCCAATTTTTAAAAGGACAAAGGGCTTGAAAAAATATTTCTCAAAAAAAGACATACAAATTTGGTCACCAGGTACATGGGATGATGTTCAACACCACTAATCATCGGAGGGATTCAAATCAAAACCATAGTAAGATGTCACAACACACCTGTTAGGATTGCTAGTTTCAAAAAATTAAATAAATAACACATGTTGGCAAGCATAAGGAAAAACTGGAACCCTTGTACAGTGTTGGTGTAATGTAAAATGGTGCAGCCACCATGAAAAACAATATAGTGATACCTCCAAAAATTAAACATAGAATCCAGAAATTCCACTTCTGGATATACATCCAAAAGAATTGAAATCAGGATGCCACAAAGAGATATCTGCACTCCCACATTCAATGAAGCATTACTCATAATAGGCAAAAAATGAAAACAATTTAAATGTCCCCTGGTGGATGGATCAATGAAGGAAATGTGGCATATACATACAATGAAATATTATTCAACCTTTAAACAGAAGAAAATTCCACCATATGTGACAACATGGATGAACCTGAAGGACACTAAACTGAGTGAAATAAGCCATTCACAAAAAGACAAATAATATGATTCCATGTACATGAAGTACCTAAAATAGTCAAACTCATAGAAGCAGAGAAAAGAATGGTGGTTACAGGGATTGGGGTGGGGTGTGGGGAGTTCAATGGGTACAAAGTTTCAGTTATGGAGAGTAACTAATTGTGGAGATATATGGTACAACATAGTTCTTAACAGTTAACAATGCTGTAAATTTTGTTAGGAGGGGGGACCTCGGCTTTTCCCACAATCTTATTCTCTCCCATCATTCCCTACTTCTTTCATAATCCCACTCTCTCAGATAAGTCAATTGCCCATTCTCTCCCATAACTCCTTACTTCTCCCTAAATACCACTCTATCCCTTAGCTCTCTACTTCTCCCATAATCTCATTCTCTTCCGTTGTTTCACAAGCCTGTGTTTTCCCAGTTTTATGAACTGCCCCACAATTCCCCATTGTTTTTCACATTACTATTATCTCCCACAATTCCCTGTACTGTCTTACAATTCTTTGTTCCCTCCCACAGTCCTCTTTTCCCCTATGTCTCCCACAATTTCCTGTACTGTTGTAGAATTCTTTATTCCCTCTCACAGTCCTCTTCTCCCCTATGTCTTCCACAATTCCCTGTATTGTCCAACAATTCTCAATTTTATCCCACAATTCTATCGCTTTTCCACAATTTCCTGTCCTATTACACAATTTTGCATTTTCTCCCCAATTCTATTGCTCTCCCACAATTCCCCAGAGTATCCCGTGATTCTTTCTCCCTCAAGTCCTTGTCTCCCATACAATTGTTTGTTATCGTCCAGAATTCTTTTCCCCTGACGATCTCCTGCCTCCCACAAGTCTGTGCACTTACCCACAGTTCTCTGTTCTCTCCCATAATTCCATTGCTTTCCCCCAATTCCCTGTTTCATCCCATAAATATTTATTCTCTCCTACAATCCTCTATTCTGTCCCACAATGCACATTTTTTCCCACAGTTCTCCATGCAACCAGCATCAATAGTGTAGAGGCCAGGGTTGCTGCTCAGTATCCTATGGTGCACCCGGTAGTCAGCCCACCCCACCATAAAGAATGTCGTTTCCCCTAGAGATTCCCTGCAAGAAAATCCTGAGTACATCAAGCTAACACGAACTTCCAGGTGATTCAAGAGTTTTCATTCTACTTTTATAAATGGAAAGTCTGATTATAGGTTAACTTATCACATGGCTCACCTACAGGGAAGAAACTTATTGACAGGAGACTGTGAATATTCTTATACATTAACATTTTCATAAAAATTTATAAATATAATCTGTGTGCTTACATGAATAAATGATATGTGTAAAATTTTTAAAAGAGGGGAAATCTCATATTAAGTATTCTTACCTCAAAAACAAAACCCAATGCAAAGGGCACAAGGAAAATTTTGGAGGTGATGGACATGTCTATTACTTTTGCTGTGGTGATAGTTTCATGAAAAGGTGCATGCATATGTCCAAACTTATCAAATTGTATATATTAAATATGGGCAGTTTTTGTATATCAATCATGGATTAATGCTATTTTTTAAAAGTATTTAACATGTTTTAAAATGTGCAACTTCTTTATTTATTTTAATATTTTGTTTATTATGTTGAGAGAGAGTGGAAGGGAGAGAGGCAGAGAGGGAGAGAAACATCAATGTATGGTTGCCTTTCACCTGCTCCTGCTACGGACCTGGCTGGAGATCTGGCTTACAACCTGGTTATGTGCCCTGGCTGGGAATTGAACCAGCGACCTTTGGGTTTGCAGGCCAGCACCTGTGAGGGCTTTACACAACTTATTTATTTATTGCATTCATTTACTGAAAAACATTAAAGAAGCTCTAAATAATTTTGAAATTATAATATGCTATGGTAAGAAAATGTAATACTATATAAATATTAACTCTCCTCAGATTAATTGTAAATTTTATGTCCCAATCAAAATTTAGATAAAGCTTTACCAGCAAGTTATAATCTGATACTAAAGTGTATGTGGAAAAATCAGAGGATTAAAAATAGCTAGAATTCTATTTGGTTGTAATAAAGAAAATTTTACCCTTTGGAAAAAAAATAGAGTAATTTTGAAAAAGAAAAAGAGGGGGCATCTTGCTCTACCAAATGTGGGAAGAGAATGTGATATTAGCGCAAAGATAGACTGTATACTAAGAAAATAAAACAGAACATCCTCTAGAAGGGAATGGTAGAGACGGAAAGGGCACATTAGTCCCTGGGGGAGGGATAAACTCCTAAGTAAATGCTCAGACTATTGCTTGTCTATACCGGGAAAGATAAAACATACCCCTACTTGCCACCAAACACAACAGTTAATTCCTTGTGAATTAAAACTGAAATGTAAGATGCAAAACTTTAAAAACTTTTGTGAGACAGTAAAAGCAATGAATAGGCATTTCACAGAAAAAAAAAATGTGAACGGCAAATAAATATTAAAAGATGCTCAAACTCATTGGTGATCAATAAATTGAGATTTAGAAGCAGGGTAGGATATGATTTACAAGTCAAGCAATATTATCTATTGATGATGATCTAGAACTAAAAACTCTCACCCATTGCAGATGAGAATGTAAATGAAGACACCCACTTTGGGAAATAAATAAGCATTTTCCAGTACAGTGGAGGATTCACTATGTCCATAGACATAGGATAGTCTATGACCTAACAATTCCATTTCTAAGTATATACCTGAGTGGATACAGTTTGCCCATTCATGCCAGGACTCATGTATCAGAATGTCCAGAGTACTCTCTATAACAGCAAACATGGAGCAAGCCAGATGTGCACCAACAAAGGATCAAGTCGGACAAGGCATAGAGTGGAATACTATGCAACTGTAAAAAGTGATCAATCACAGCTCAATGCATAAATCACAAAAATGCAAAATGTTGGGTGAAAAACATTTAGTCACAAAAGACTAAATCCTATAGTATCCAATAAATATTTCTTACAAGTAAAATATTTAGATAAATACATAGGCAATAAAACTATTAAGTAAAGCAAGATAATGATAGTATACAATTCAAATAGTGCATTATTTCTGGATGGGGAAAGGAATGGAAAATTGGGGCGGTGCACACATTCTAACCATGTTTATTTCTGTAGCCGGATGATGAGTATTGATTTCATCATCCCTTAAATTATATATATATATAAATAAACATTTATAAATTCATTTGTATATATCTTAGAACTCACAATTTTAAAAATGACAAAATCAATGATACAGCTAACACATATAACAAAAATTGTGAAGGCATCGGTTGATTGACCAAGTAAGAGTCAATCAAGGAGGTGTGATTACAGTATATGCACTGCCATAGGTCCCATTAATTCAGTGTATACTTGAACATTTTACATCTGGTACATAGTAGATATTTGATACAGCTGGTGAAAGAAAGGAGGCAAGGCAAGAGAAAGGAAGGGAGAGAGAGGTGGCAGTAGGGAGAGAGAGAAGGAAAAAAGTGGAGAAGGGGATTGGAAAGGAAGGAAGCTGGCTGTCCTAGATTTGTGAATAATTGCTTATACACAACAAATAGATTCTCTGTTGTCTGGAAAGAGTTCCATCTTATCTTGACTGAGGGAGAGGTCTCTTCTCTGGCAGAATTTAGCCCATTGTGTCTTCTGTTTACTAATGGCTACACTGACAGCTATAGTACACCACTGAGACTGGCTTGTCAAACATTAACTTCTATAACATGTTAAAGATTTTTTTTTTTTTCTGATAGAGTAATCACTACTACTTACGTGGAATGACAGAAGCCTCCTGATAGTATTTACTCTAACTTGAAAAAAAAAAAAAAGAAAGAACCTAGCTATGTAAGACATAGAACCTAAAGGGAATGTTTCTTTTTAAGTCAGGGCAGGATGAGCAGCATTAAGCCTATAACTAAACCTTGACCAAATATACCTTTTGCCATGGTTTCTTGAGGAGTGGGGCAGTGGGTGAATGATCCAGTGTGCTGATTGCATTTTAAAATTAAATAGTTAAGGATAGATCAATAGAAAATAATACTTACAACATATTTTCAAAGTATAAAATAACGAAAGCCAAACAAAACCAGAAACTTGAGTACGCAACACACAGCTTTTTAAAATGGAACATTAGGGTAATCTCAGAAGGGCTTCCCATATCCTCTCCCCTCCACTTTCCATTACCCCATGGCAAGCAGGGCTTATCCTTAACTTTATTTATAGCATTTCACAGTTTTTTATTTATAGTGTTCATATTTGTATATATTCCTAAACAGTAAATTCTTTGTTTTTACAGATTTTTAAATACAATAATACTGCATTTTTTTTCTACTATGACTGGGTTTTTCACTATTTGGCACTCATTTTGAGATATAATGTACATGCCTATAATTTATTCATTTCCATTTCTCTTTACAATCACATTGTATGAATAGCACAAAAGACTTCTCAGTTTTTTTCTCTTTATTGATATTTAAGTTGTCTCTAGGGGGTTTCTTTGTTACTCTATCACAGTGAACTCTTTTGTACATATCTTCTGTTTCATATATGCAAGTTTCTCTGGGACTATACCTAGGAGTGAGATTATTGGGTTAGAAGGCATACATACCTGAAACATTACTAGATAATGATTGTTTTCTGTAGCACCTGACTAATTTCTACACCCACCAGCATTGATTAAAAATTTCTGTTGCCCATATCCTCACCTGTCATTTTTGCCATTCTTATGAGTTAGTATTCATCAAGTCCTCTGATGTGCTGACTTACATCACACTCTTAAGTAACCCCAGATGGGATTCAGTCAGTATACAAACCCTACACTTAGATCTATGCCCATGATTTGAAGTTAGTGGCCCATGTTGAATTGGACCATGGCCTCATTTGGGCATTTATCAAAGAGCAAGGCTTAAAAAGGAGAATAAGTCTGCTGTTTTCTCAATAAAGTGCTGATTGACAAACGTGAGGAAAAAATCATGATGTTAGTAGTAGAAATGAAATATTGTATTTGGCACTGTTGGGAAATCACCCAAGTTTTGTGGGTTTCTGACTTCATAACTACAAGATATTTGGATCAAAGTATAGTTACTTTAGGTGACATATGAATTCATAATCCAAGGAAAAAAGCCTCATAAAAATAACTTAACATTATATATATCTTGCAAAAGGGCCATTTAACTTGGCAAAATATTAATGAAATAAAACACATGGGTTAGATTTTCCTTATAATACACATAGGAATAAAATGTGCTCAACAAAATACGCTTTGGCTTTTGCTAAACTAGAAACATCTGAAAATAACCTAAGAGATTTCCTTAAACCATAGCATGTTTCTGGCTTTTTCCACCACTTAATTAAGTGTTGTTTTAATAATGAAGTACATTACAGATGGGGCTTGTATCCAGCCTACAAACCATTCTTTATAGGATCATAAAGATAAAGACAATAGTACCGACATAAAAAAATATTTCATTTCACGGTCTTACCTTCTTAGCATATGTTTCATATCAGTCTTACTAGTTATTTTCTGAAATTCCCTTTGGTTAAGAAAGTTAGCCATTGTTCTGTCCTTGGAAATTTAGGTAGAAATTTATTATGATGACTCAAGGATAAAAAAGATAGGTAAGATGTGTTCCTGGCAACTATAACACCATTACTTAGGAAGAACCAAGTTAGGTATGCTGGGAAGCATAATTGGAGTTCAGGCGTATTTCAAGGCAAGTTATTGCTTTATTCCATGTCTTCACAAAGTGAATTCTTGAACCTTTAAAACTAAGGTTGTAGAAATTAGACAAACAACCATAAATGCCATTCTAGCACATCCTCGGTGCATGTGTAGACTCATTTTCTAATATTATGAAAAAATGCATTTTTAGAGATTAAAAACCTGTTTTAGACTTTCACCACCAATAAAGATAGTCTAAATAAATCTAACCAATCCATCTGCTCAGGTCAAGGCAAACTGGAAAGATAATTTTTTTTTAAGTGCTTGGAAGGAAAAATGTGTTTCAAAGGATTCAAAAGACAAAATAAGTATAGTATTGGTGAGACAAGATGTGGAAGATGGCCTAGAGAGGTGAACCAGGCTTTAGGGGCTATTTTTTCCCCAGCAGGCTTCTTTTCCTCCTTCTCCTTCTCCTTCTCCTTCTCCTTCTCCTTCTCCTTCTCCTTCTTCTTCCCCTTCTCCTCCTCCTCCTTCTTCTTTTTCCTCTTCCTCTTCTTCTTCTCTTTCTTCGTCTTCTCCTTCTTTTTCTGATTCAAAAAGGAACCTGAAAGTCTAAGAGTCTGAGAAACTGAACATTACTTTTCACAGCTTCACAGAGAAAAGGACATAGGGATTAGTGTTTAGGGCCAATTAGGAAGGAAAGAGAACTTGTACAAACCCATGTAGATAGAAATCCTGAAGATCTAAACCCTAGGGGTAGAAGAGGGTAAACTGGAAATGAAATAAATGAGGCTCAGTTTCAATTTATCTCAATACATAAAAATGGATTGAATTGTCTACATTCAAGAGACTCTACAGAAAAACTTTTTAAATTAATAATAGGATTCAACAAGTCTGTGCATAGAAGATTAATACACAAAAATCTTTAAGGTTCCCTCACATTAGGAATAATAAAATAGAAAACATTATAGAAAAAAATCACAAAAAGATAAAAAGATACAACAGCAACTAAACTCTAAAATACCTAAGAAAAATACCCTATAAGTATGTGCATGGACATCATGAAAAACATGTAATTATTTACTGAATAGCATAAAAGAGCACTAGAATGAGTAGAAATTTTACCTTGTTCATGAATTAAGTAAATCAACATTGAAAAAATGTCTGGACTTCACAAATAATCTATATATAATTCTTTATAATCCATACAAATCTAATTATGATTCTACTCAAGATCTCAAATTGATTTTTATGAAATCATTAACTAAGCCTAAAATTTATGTGGTCAAAGGATTTTAAAGGTCAAAGCATTCCTAAGAAATATTTAAAGAAAGAATAAATAAGGGTGATTCTGTTCATACAATATGAAGAACTACTTAAAAGCTAAGATCATCAAAACAGTGTAGTATTGGCAAAGAGGAAAACAAACAGACCAATGGGACATAATACAGACTATTGAAATTAACCCAAATGTATATGTAAAATTGGAATATAACAGACCATATTGGTATCATAAGTCATAAATCACAAATCACTGGTATCATAAATTGATGGGTTAAGAACAGACAAAAAATTATGTTAGAAAAATTTGCTACATATGTATTTCATGTATGCATATATGTAAAACCAGACTTTATCTCACATTATAAACAAACCCAAATTTTACATTAAAACCTACATATGAGGACATCTACCCATTTTAAAATATATACAATTATCTATCTTTATGAACTCAGTGTAGAAAAAGTTTTAAATAAGAAATAAAAAGTATAAACCATAAAAGGGAAAATGAATGTGTTAAAAGCTAAAACATTCCATTTTGATTTACTGCTTTATTTTTAGACATGAAAAAGAGAGGTCAAATTTACTTGCATACCAATTTATTAAATAAATTATGGCATACCCATACAATAGAATAATATGTAACTTTAAAAAAATGAGTAAGGTCTCTACATGCCGATATGGAAAAAGCACCAAAATATGGATTTAAAACCATATACAGAAGTAAGTATAAATAGAAAATTACCATTTATGTAAATTTAGAGAAATAAAATATATATTTGTATTTGAATTGAAAATTTTTGAAAGAATATATATTCTTTCTTGTACCCAAAGGTTAGACAGGAACTAACTACATGGGGAACAGGGGTTTTGAAAATATCTTTTCCTAGTACACTTTTAATGTAAGCATTTTTTAATTTTTGAAATATGTGATGCATTCATTACATTTTAGAATTTTAAACTAAAACAAAGCTTTTTGATAGCAAATATCCTCCCCAAAACAAAGGTGAAATGAAAGTTAAATATAATCTCAATAAATGTGTCTGATAAAGCCTTTGTATCTACAGTAAGTACATAAAAGTCTCATTCAAATCAGTAAGAAAAAGACATTCCATACAAATCCATGGAAATAAAATGAATTTAAACAAACATTTAACAGAAGAGGAATTATGAATATATTCAGAATTTAAAATGTGTTTATCACTTAACTGGAAAAGCAAATCAATACAAAAAAAGATAGCACTTTTATCTAACAGGTCAAGTTAAGGAGTCTTGATTAAATGTTGTCATGCATGTGACCAAAATGCATCCTTCTTGTGGAAGTGCTAGTTGGTACCAACGGTTTGGAGTGCACGTTGACAATGTTTAGTAAAATGAAAAGTGTGCATACTCTACAACCCAGTGATTTCACTTCTGCTGTGGATCCTAGACAAATTCCTGCAACTGTGCACCAGGAAGCACTTATTTAGTGTGTATTTAACAAACACTTGTGTAGCACTTACTGCATTCCTGTCTGGCACTAAGCACTTTACAAATATTATCCAGATAACCCTCATAAAATGTCTAGGAGGTAGGTACAGTTAATATGCTTGCCTTAGACAGAAAAAAAAAAAAAAAAAAAGGTTAAGATTGTGGCCCAAAGTCACATGGTTAGTAAATGGTAGGACTGGATGTGAAGCCAGGCAGTCTAACTCAAAAATGTGTTCTTTCAGCCCTGGCTGGTGGATAAGGCGCTGGCCTGTGAAGCCAAAGATTGCTGGTTCGATTCCCAGCCAGAGCACATAACCAGGTTGCAAGCCAGGTCTCCAGCCAGATTCATAGCTGGAGGCAGGTGAAAGGCAAACCATACATTGATGTTTCTCGCCCTCTCTGCCTCTCTCCCTTCCTCTCTCTGGAAGTCATAAATAAAATCTTTAAAAAATATATCTTCTTTCAACCCCAACAGCACCATGTCTCTTTGGAAAATCCTGCATACCATTCACAACTTTGTCAGCAGAGGAAAGGACAAACAGAACGTGCTGTAATCATAGGTGACATGTTATTAGCCACTATACACACCTCTAGAGATATTTATTTATAATTTACACATGAATAGTTCTCAAAGCATCTTATTGTGAAATAAAATAAAGTTTCTGAAGAATTTGTATACAATTGGTATGTTGTATAGAACATACCAATGAAGCTCTCTGGGCCTCAAATTTTCCAGAGAGCTCCTGGATATGCCTGAGTTTTTCTGTGCTGTGATAGGGCCCTTGAAAAGCTGGGTGGCTAAACACGGAAATGCTGTACCTCCAGGACTGTCACAGGTAAGAAAAGTTACAGAAAATACAATCATCCAGGAATTCTCAGTGTTTATATGCAATTTACTCATTTGAAGTTGCTTTTGAATGGATGTAATTGCTATAAAGGAAGCATCTTAGTCTGACTTTGTGGTTAAACAGAATGTTCTTTATTTCAAATTGACCAAGGATGGGATGGGGGCAGAAGGGGAGGGGCGGTGAATAGAGCAATAGTCTGTGAAACTAATTACCCAAAGGAATTTATGAAAATTGTGCATGCATGGAGGGATTCCATGAACAGTATGTGGTTAGGAACTGCCAAGCAAGTCTAGGTGGTTAAAGTAGAAGTATTTGAAGAATTGAACCTGTGGTTGGCTAGGAAGAGTTAATTTGGAAAGTCCCACACTCAGGTACACAGAATGACTACATTCTTTCCCAGGCCTTTCCAGCCTCTACTGGATGTCTATGGAAGCCTGTGGTTGTCATTAAAGGGGTTCATTTATCATCGTTGGTTCCTAATAGTGTCATTCATTTCCTTTGCGAGGAGCTGCCCTGTGAGGACCCACAAGGGCCCTCCCACAAGCCTGAGTTTCTCTGGAAAATGGCAGAAAACTCAACCTAAAATTACTTACGGGGTAAAGAATTGACTTACAGTGAAGGGTGGATCTTTGTCAACTTCATTGGTAGCTGATTTAAGGGGCCCAAATGAAGTCACTAAGGTTTGGTTTCTTGGTGGCCAAATGGCAAGAACAACCACTCCTCGTATTTTCTTGTCAACAGGTCCATCCAGCAGGAAGGACTCTGTCCTACCAAAACCAAACATTCATCTTTGTCATAACTCTCATTGAGCTTGGAGGAGTCACACACCTCCCCTAAACTAATCACTACAATCAGGGGAACGCAATTTCTCTGACTGGCTAAGGTCCAACCTCTCTCTGTGAGTCAGTTCTGCCTTAAAGAACATTGTTTCCCAAGAGAAATTTGGGTACAGTTCTTACAAGAAGCAGGACAAGTGGATGCTGAGTGGTAAATGCAAAGGAAAGTTCCCTTTACCTCCTGAATATGCCTTTTAGTTGAGCCAGCAATGTATTATATGTCGGCATGATTGCCAATGACACAGAAATATTGATATTTCCACTCACTCGCCCCCACCGCACACACACACTGAGTCGGAAAGCTAGTTAGAAGTGGCCCGGGATATTCCATCACTCGGTACGCAAGCAAAACCTCAGATCAATAAGGGGCCGAAGCCCATGTCACACACTTAAAAGGGGAGAGAGCAGCCCCCCAGATATAACAATCCACTGGGTACCACCAATTAATTTATGCATTAGAGGTTTGAAGAGCATTCTTCTTAAAACAGAGAGATGTAAGGAGACATGGGAGCAGAAGAGATTTCTAGTATATGCAGCCTGAAAGGAGGAGTGGTATGTATACATGGATGGTGAAAGTGAATTAGTGATTTGGATGGGGGCAAGAAGAAACAGCGCTGGCCTGGAAAACCCCCTACTGCCTCATTTAGTTGTTCAGTGTTTCATCAGCAGTACCAATGGCATACTTGGACTTTTTGCTCCCTTAGCCATTGTACTTCTCTTGTGGGATTTTCCTTCTATCCTATTTGGCCTAAATACTATCTCACTTCACTACTTCCCTCTCCCCATTCCTCTCCAAGCCTTTTTACTGATGCCTGCCAGATTAAAGTCCCCACATCTGATAGTAATCTAAAACTTCCTTCATTCGTTAAAGTGAGTTATTCATTAACAGAAGTTAAATTTGTTAGGCAAATCTAATTCTTTCATTCTACTGATTTGCTCAAAGAGGCTTCTGTAAATCTCCTGTAGAAATCACCACAGCTGTGTGCCAATTGTAACCTTTAAGCAGTATGGGAGAGGGAGAAGTTACTCATTTGCGGGTCTAGGGGAGGGAGTCAAGTGTACCACAGGCCTGACCAGCAGCGCAGAGAAGCCCAGCCAGCGGCCAGCCGGACAGTAGGGGCCAGGGGCTAAAAGGCTGCTTCTGAGCAGGGCCCTGGGTTCCGGACAATTGCTCTACAGATCAAGTGTTTTTGCCTTCTCTTTCCTATGATGGCCAGTTTCCCATGCTAAGAGGTATGGCTATCCTCTTTCCTGTCCTTTTGTTCAGCAAAAACAAGAGCGAATGAAAGTAAATGTCAGGAGTTGCAGTGGGCCGGGGGCTGGGCTTCAGGAGCTGGGCAGAGAAACTTCCAGGGGCTGGCTGACTGTTCAGAGTAAGCACATTTGGGAGTTGTATGTCCAGCTGTGTAGGCATGCTTTTTAGTTATTAGGGTAAAAAAAATTAGCCACCTCTCTGCGGATTATTAAAACATGTCTCTAGGCCTCAGAGGGAGGAAACTGGGCTTCCATGTGCATTTTTCTTTACTCCATAATAGTTTGGGCTCATTTCTATTTCATACGTCTATTTACCTGAAGAAACATTTTGCAACCAGCAAGGAAATTGACCCTGCCTATAATTTTCAAAGAAAATTCAATAGCATTATTATAGTCACTGAGCAGGACAGTCACCATTACTATTTGTTGTTGCTATCATTTAGGTGTCATAGAAATCATAACTGGATCAAACCATGTTTTTGTTCTTTCCAATACGTTTGTTGTTCTTCCAAATTGCTATAGCAATCTATCATTGGATTTCATGACATTTATATCTGTTTTCAACTTAAAGAATAGAAAAAAAATAAGGAATTATTTGAATTGGTCATGCAGTTGTTTGATATATGGAATCTAAATGTAAATAAAGATACATTTAACATTGAATGTTTCTTGTAATTTGAGAGTTTGGGTTTGCTTTCTGGAAAAACAAACCCATGAAATTTGAATGAAGGTTTTTAGCACGATATATATCAATTCCAGGGCAAATATGACCTGTAAAATCTAATTTGACTCGTGAAAGTGGATACACTATAAAATCATTATGACAGATCACAAATTCTTGGTTTAGAAAATTGGTTAGATGTGAAGATGTTTCCTTCCTTCCCTGTGAAGCAAAACATTTCCTATTTGTGTTTCAATACGTTTTAACACATATTCAAATTTAAATATGGTTTTTGCATTCTTGCTGAAATAGGTCACCTCACCAGACCTATTTTTTGCATGCTTGCGGTAACAGGCCTGCTGCAAACAGACTGTCTGAGTCCTAGCAAAACACCGGAGGGCTGAGTTTGTTAACATCATCCAGAATAACCCAGGGCCACAGGCTTTCAGTGGAAGTGAAGTGTAGCAACATGTGGTGGCAGAGGAAACCTAGAGACTCCCTGGGAACAATTGACATCACGTGGTAAGGGGGCCTGAAATGTATGCGGCCCATTCCCATGGGAATGCCTGTAGCTCTTTCGCACTTTGCGAAAAAAAGATGCTCCTTGAAAAGAATCTATAATCCTGTCTTTCAAGGGAAAATCTGAGAACTTGATCAAAAGTTTTTAGAATCCACGTGGGTCTAGGTTAGTCAGTGGGGATTTTTAATACAGGTGAATAAAATGAGAATTTTTTTTTTTTTTTTTTTTTGATGCACAGGAGTGTTGCCCAAAGCATAATGTAAATAAATATTGTTATTCTAGAAGCGAAGAAACCAGAGAACATCTGAACCTGAAGATGGAAGCTAGAAGATAATTTCCTCAGAATGAATTGGCTTCCTGGGCTTTCCCGTATTTTCATTTAGCAGAATCTACTGATGCATAATAGTGTAAATCAGCAATGCTTTTTTAGCATCCACTGAGTGTAGGTCACCTTGAAAAGTTGTAAAGAACTTTCCCTCTGGTGTCCTGAAGGGAAGCACACACTCCCTCCTCAGTGTTGCTGTTTAGCCATGTTGAGAATAGTCAAACTAAGGCTTTCTTTTCACCGAACAAGATAGGTTTTCAAAAACAAAAAACAAAAAACCCACAATAGGGGCACAGTCAAGACAGTTCATGAAGTACCTGGATTTAAGAGCCAGGGAGAATACAAGTAGGATATAAATTCGACACAATGGGAAAAACTCAGGCATCTTTAACGTGTGCCATCAGTGTTAGGAAGCTGTATAGTAGTGCATCGGTTTATAAAAGAGATGGCATAGGTGCATATTAACAGGAGAATGACCTATAAGAATTATAATGTTAAGGATATGATTGCTCTCACTTCTTGAGAGGTTGCTACCTGCCAAGGTCTGTGTTAAAGGCTTTATATAATCTCATTAAACCTCCTGACAACCCATATCACAACACAATCCTCAGGTGCAAATGAGAAACCTGGGGCTCAGGGAGGTTAATCAATTTGCCTAGGTTTACACAGCAGACAATGGCATGGCTGAGCCCCATTGTGTCCAGGTTCCTACTTATTATTGGAGCCCCATGTGGCAAAGCCTGGACCTGCACTCTTCTAAAAATATAAGAAAATTAGATAAAATCTAATGATAAGAAGCATCAAGAATGGAGGATGAAAAAAAAGGAATGCTAAAGAAATGTAAACTATCCATTAAAAGATGTTATCACTGTCAGCCAGGAACGTTACTAATAAAAAAAAATACACCTACTCACAGATGACATAAAAACATGATTGATCACCAATGTCTAGTAAGATTCATGAGGTCATTCTGGAGCCTGTGACCTGGTTCCACGGGAGGTATGTGGCCGTCTGACCACATACCTTTGTGGGGCAGCACTCTAGGAAGAGAGTGACAATGTCCACACCTCGGTGATCACACACATAAGTTTAGGTGTGAACGAATCAAAATTACACCTTTTTTTGTCAGATCGGATATATATAATATATATATAATACAATAACATAATACATTAATATTAGAGAGAGAGAGAGAGAGAGATGTATTTATTTTGTGCACCACAGAATTTTAGTAATGAGCTTATGTGTGCTATGAGATGAAAATGGTTGAAATCACTTCTTCAGGAGCAGTGGTACTCACAGGACAAACTCTCGGTGTTTCCAGCCTCCCATGTGAAACCCAGAGAGGGATGGACGTGTTAATTAAGTTACAGTTCTCTCTTCTATGGGATTTGTGAAATGGCTCCCAGTAGCCATTCCAGTCACCTGCTTGAGTTGCTGTTGAAACAGTGTTTCCTACGTGCCTCTTTTCCCCCCATTCTTCCCAGGGCAAGTATAGATTTTCACGAACACAGGGAGTTTTGTCTTCTCTGTTAAAAACAACACTGCTTGACTGGAGCAGGCTTTAGGTTTCGCCCCAGGAAACAGAGCACTTCACTCAGAGGTAGTAGCTCTCTCTCCACTGAGTGAGGTGCAGGCTGTCACCTGATCAGCTCTGGAGCCTCGGGTGGCATCGGGCTGCATTCCTTGAATTCTTGCACCCAGCACGGCTCCGCAATGATCAACTTCAGGTTCACTGAACTGAGTGGATTCCGTTTGCTGTGCCCTTGGAGCCCACTGCCCGCCCAGCCTCAAAACACACAGCTAAGTGGCAGCAAATGCGCCTGTGAGGACTAGCACGCAGGTAAACCGAGTTTGCCGGGAGGGAGACCTGTGACTCCCTGAAATGTGTCAGGCTTGCTTGCAGAGTCATTTCTGCTCAGGGGGTGTCTGTTTCTCCTTACAGAATCCCAACTTGTCAACAGATCCCTCTGCTTAAGAAACATCCTAAATTATGAGAACGTAGACTTCTGATTAGGCTCCTGTAACATTTGAAAAAGAAATTATGAGAGTGAAAGTTGGAAGTAAGAAAGAATTGTATGAGCCAGTTTTGTTTTGTTTTGTTTTGTTTTCAAGTCGAAAGGTACAAGATTGGGAGGTTGACCTACTTGGATGTGAATCTTGGCTCTGTGTGTAGCCTCAGACAGGATGTTTAATCTTACCAGTCCTGTTTCCTCTTTGGTAATAATATCTACCTGCAGGGTTGATGAGAGAACTCAGGGAGGAAAGTGGCTAGCAAAGGGCTTTGTGTATACAAAGTATTTGAGTGTGCACACATATGTGCAGGTGTGTGCATATGTGCGTGCTTGTGTGTGTACTCTTGGGTGCATCTTGTATACATGCATTTAGGCCAATGGGGCTATGAAATTCATAAGGATGGGGGGTGTCCCAGAAAATGAGGTTGAATTTGATCTGGTTCTTACCTCTGCTATTTCAAAGAGATGAGACACTTGAGCAAAACATTGGCCTGAGCTGCTGAAAAATAAATAACATGTCTTGCTGATCCTTATCCAGGAAAGATGGCAGAGGGTAGCTTGGGGATGCTTTTTAAATGATGGGGGGCAGGCAGCTTAATGTTTATCATGCATGGTCACATATCCAACTATGCCCAGTCCTGATTGGGCTTTTTATTGAGAGACCGAGTGCCTTCAATCCTGACTCCACAGCTTTCTCTCCATGTGCCCTGGGCTGGTGGTTGTCCTCTCCGAACATCAGTCTCTCATCACATGGAATTGTCATGAGGATTGTTACTCGATACTTGGGAGGTGCTTGGAGTCGTGCCTGACACCTGGTGAACACTCGCTAAACATCAACTGTTGGTGTCATTAGTGTGTTAGTAGCCTTGATCTTCAAAATGGTCTGATGAGATGGACTAGGCAGGAATTAACCCCATTTTGCAGATCAAGGAACTGAGCTTCTGGGGAGGAAAAAGGATGAACCAGAAGTCTGAGTGGCCAGTCTGAGACTTGTACCTTAGTCCCCAGACAAGAAGCTAAGTTAGTATGTACTCAGGACACGGGCATTGAATGAAACATACTCTAAAAGGTTTGGCTCAAACACCATCTCCTCCACAAAGCCATTCCTTATCATCTTCCCCTAGGAGAGATCGCTTTCTCCCTTACGCTTCCACAAATTGTCTTTTTACAGTCTGCAGAAGACGTTTCTCTGGGTCCTCTCTGTATTAGAGAATGTTTGGTGTAAGTCTCATCCCTTCTCCCCCCACCCCTAGAGGTGTGAAAGTGTTTTATGTACAGCTGTGTGCTGAACAATAATGTTTTGTACACGACAGACACTTAGCAGCAACAGCTGAAGGTGAAAGCATGGTTGTGGGGCTCCATACCAGCTGTCACTGTACGTCTGCAGAATAAGGAAAACACTCAGGAGAAGCCTAAGGGTGCCCCTCTCCCCCAGCCCGTATTTCTACTCCTCAGAGCTCGGGCTCTGATATGCGTGGGGCAGCAGAATCTGATTCAGGAAGTACCAGATATTGGCCAAAAAGCTCACTGGTCAAGGTAAAGTCATTTCCTGACTATGATTTCACTGAGGCTCTCTCACTGTAAATATTGGAGGGGGTGCGGTGAGGGAGAGAATGTGTTAAAGGGGAAATTCAGGGTAAAAAACTGTCCTCATTTATTTGTTGCTGTTGTAATTCACCCTTCCACACTTGCCAGGGTGTAAACTGCTCTGTAGGACTCTCACCCCGCTCTCTCTACCCCTTGAAACACTCCCTACCAGTCTCCTTCACGTCTCTTCTTCTAAGCTTCTCTTCCTTGCAACTTTCCTGCTCTCTGGTGAGCCGAAATCCCAGGGCATTGATGGGCAGGGGTGCAGAGTCAGTGTAGGAGAAAGGAGGAGTTCATTTTCTTAACACTTGACCCATCTTTTCATCCTCAAATGTTACTAAGGCTCTGAGGGCCTTTACTCCTAGCAGTAACCTCATGTGGAATCAACATACCACAATGGTTATGAACTGAAACACAGCAATCTGGATCTGCCATTTAGTTCTCTAGTTTATTAACTATGCGGCTAGGACAAATTATCTAATGCCTGGGTTCTTCAGCTGTCAAATGAAGACAAAATATCCTCATATAGTTATTATGACTAAATGAGTTCTAGATACAAAGCATCTAGAGCAGTACCCGGCACACAGACAAGCATATGGAAGTATCAGGTGTCATTTTTCTAAAGCTGGAGGGTAGCATGAAAGTTTCATGTAGGCCATATTACCCTTGAAATCCTTTCAATGGTCCATGAATTGCTTCTTATGAAATACTACTGAGCGTTTATTTAATGGAGTGTCTGGTGAAAGATTTGGCTTGTATTTAGAAACCATATTGTATAGCGAGTATCTTTCGATGTTAAATTGCATGTAGCTCAGAAGGACTTCCTCAGACATTGCTCAGAAGGGATGTCTAAGATGGCCCAGGGGACAATAGACTCCTCTCTTCTTTTTACCCTCATTCCGTGGAGAACAAGCACAGGGAAATGCTGGGAAGAATGGCCTGTTACTTATATGAAAGACATTACTCTCAGCTCTCACTCTCTGTGCATGTAGCTGCACCCGTCTGTTATTCGCATGTATGAGGTGACCCCGCTATGAAATGTGGGGGAACCCCACTAGGCTGAAATTAGGAGCACAGTCCTGCCACCCTTACCATAGGGCCTTGGTGAAGTCATTGAACCTTCCTGGCCAGTAAATGATTGCGAAGTTCTCTACAGTGCAAATGGTCTGTGAGTTTATTAGGCCCAGAAGGGAACCGATGAGAATCATCAGATGTTTAATTGGTGCCATTTCCCTACTCTCTCTGGACTATGAATTGAGTGAGAATTAACGGTGGGAGTTCATTACTTCAGCTGTGGGAATAAATGGAGGGTTGCCTGATCCCAAACTCCTTCTCCTTTAAAGAGTCTGCATTGAAATGTTACCATCTTTAAGTTCAACATTCAAATTCATGCTCACATGCTGCCAAGGTTTAGCTAGCCACACACTCCTAGGCAGAGTCCTTTATTTCACCACTTGTTTAGGGAGTGTGTAAGAACAGGGCAAGTATTTAGGTCATCTTCTGAACGAAAGGCTGGGGCAGCTTCTGTGAACACTATGGCAAAGAAGCCCAGCCAAGAAGGGAAGCATTGGTTTCCATGTCCCGGAAAAGAGAGGAAACCAGACAGTGGGCCTAAAAGATGTTTCCTGTTGTTGTTGTTGTTTTGTTTTGTTTTCCATTGCCCTTTTCTGTTTGGTTTCCATGGGAATCTGTTTGGGGAAAATATGGCAAGAGCTGGACATATGTGTTGCTTGTCCACTTATTTCATTGTGGCATAGGGAAAAGTACATAGAGAGAAAAATAAGTGCAATTTATACTGCCTTTTAAGACTCAAATTAAATTCCCGAGAAACCTAACAATTTTTGACAGTGTTTTTTGAGACAAAAATAAGGAAAGATGTCATTTGCAAACACCAAGCCAGAACCTGTTACTCTATGCCAGCGACTTTCAACTGGTGCACTGCAAGAGGTACATTGGCATGTCACAAAAAAATTTCAAACACACAATACCTGACCGTTTAGTCAGGGACTCTGACCGCTTTTCCCTTAGCTTGTCAAATAAGAAAATGACATCAGCCAAAACAATAATAGCTATCTGGTGTGAATAAATTAAAATTATACCTATTTTTGTCAGATGAGCAAAAAATATTATTATTATTATTTTTGGTGTGTAGCAGCATTTTAGTAATGAGTTCATGTGTGCCATGAGATGAAAAAGGGTGGAACTCTTTTCTCAATGCACATTTCCAAAGGCCTATTTTTTTTCTCTGTCTGCTGGGCACCAAGTTCACATCGTGAGGTCATGTTTTTCTACTAATGGCTACATTGTGTCATTTGTTTCTCTTGCAGAGAGTGTAAAGGACCTCAAAGTCTGGGGGAAAATGACCTTTCAAGGAATACAAAGTGTACCTCCTGCTATGGGTTTCTGTGTTACTAACCTCTGAAAACTGGGACACATGGCCCTGGGCCTACAGGAAGTCCCTTGACTATCAAACTCCTCATCATGCATCACCTATTCAGACTGGTCTTGGGACAAAAAGACCTTTCCCGAGCTGGGGACCTCTTCTCCTTGGATGACTCTGAGATTGAAGACAGCCTGACAGAAGCTTTGGAGCAAATTAAAACAATTAGCTCATCTTCAGTAAGTAAACTACTTTTCAGACTGGACCCCTGACATGACCTATTTCAGAGCCAAATAATTGTGTCTGTCCTGGGGGGTAAAAATCTTTGCAGGGGAAAGAGGAAGGATGACGACTGTTGGTCTCCCTTAACTCTGCTTGGTGGTGTGGCTGGCCTCGAAGGAATAGCACCAGGAAAGGTGTCGGCTTAGAGGGCACCCAGGCTGCCTTTTGCCCACTCCCAGAGCCCAGAACTCTGGAAACTGCAGGCCAGAGTAGAGTTTTCACCAAAAGCTTTTCTAAGGGTTATTTCTAAAGCCTTGGAATGACATAGAGAGGAGAGGAAGCAAATCCGGGGGAAGCGGACCTGCCAAGCTGCACAACAGCATCAGTAAACAAAGCAGGAAGTGCAGTGGAGGCTAAATAATGGAAGAAGGCAGGATGACACCTCCTGCTGCCTGAGTAATATGAGACAAGGACAACCATCACGCTGCTACCCCAGAAGTGACAATTGCCCAGGGCCTGATAACGCTGATTCTCTTAGCTTCTATTATTACCTATTTGTTTTCTTTCCTTTGTTTCTTTAGTCTACATTCCCCTCCCCCACCACTTAATTCACCTGACCAATTATTAGCTCCCATTTTGATCAGACACATTTAAATTTTCTATCAACCCTCCTATTTCTTTGCTTCTCCTCCAAGTCAAGATGATAGATTCTGAAAGGACTTCCCAAAGGGGTTGGGTGTGGTGTTCTTTGATCTTGACCTTCCTGGTCATGCTTGGACCCTTCCTGAGACTGGTCCCATTTCAAAGGCCAAGTCACCCAGCATCTCCTTCCTCATATCCTCCCAGCCTTTGCCAACACTTTGCATAAACACAAAAACACACATGGGACAGAGGAAAAGAGACAGGACTCAAGCCATAAAATACAGAATTAGCAAATATGTACACACTTTGGAAATGAGAGCTTTCCTGCATGTTACAAAGAAGAAATGCTTAAAAGCCATGCTAGCAAGCAGGACAGCCTCCTTCTCAAGCCTGTCAGCATGTTCTCTTGTTGGATGCCATTAACATGCCAGATTCCCCCAGCGACCAGTGAAGTCACTGCCCAAACACGCTTCTTTTCCCAGGTAATGTCTTTAACAGCAATTAGTGTCCGCATTTTCTCCAGAACATTAATCAACTTAGTCTGGCTCCAAATACCAAGTATTCCTGGTACATTTCCATATTCAGAGTAAGATTTATATGCTATTTCCAGCAGCTCCGTTCTTCATACTTTAGAAATAAATTGGGTGAATATGCCACTGATTTTCATCTAATCTAATAGCACATATATACATATGATTCTAATAAATATTATCTCATTTATAATATTTATGAGATATAATAAATACAATATATTTATTCATTAATAGACACATTCCCTGAAATCTCTTTCCACTAGAGGTCACTAGTGTCAGTGATTTTTGTTGTTTTTCCTTCATTAATTGCTTTGTCTCGCAGACGTTAAATGCAAAATTTCAGGAGTCTTGTCTGTCATGTGTCCCACTGGCAGGTCCCTTGTTGTCAAGGACATTGTCTGTCCTTTAAGGCCTCCAATCAGCATTCCATCAGATCAGCAGGTCTAGAAATCAGTAGTTCTCCAGCTACCAACTTCTCTCATATCTCACTTCTTCCATTTCTCTACCTATAATGGTGGCGGAATAAAAATAATCCTTTTTCAGTGGCATCAGGAAAGTCAGTCCAATTTTTAAATCATTCAGATCAATCCAATATTTAAATTTCCTAATCGATCCTAAGTATGTCCCTTTGTGGAATTCCTTCTCCCTCTCTACTTCTTCAAAAACCAGTATAAGTTTCACTAGTCCTTCAATGGTGTCTAATGGTTCTAGTTCTTAGTGATTATTTTTTTCTAAAAAGACATAATTGCCCTTTTGATATATATTTTATTCTTATAGAAAATCATCTATTCATATAACCTCATGTGTAATCTCTACATGAGGGAATTCCAAATCTTCATTGTTAGGTTTGACATCTCTCTCTCTCTCAGTTTCAGGCTTATGGCAGTTAATATCCAGCACTTCAATTAGAAGTTATCATCTTTCTTCCAGTTATATTGTCTTTTTCTAGATCTCCCTTTCTTGCACTCCCCTCTTGCCTGTGAGTTCTGTAGACACTGCCAGAGAAGTGTTTCTCATCTGCTCCTCCTTTTGCCTTCCTGCTGCTGTCACCCTGGCGCAGGCCCTCAAGACAACTGATCTCCTGCCTTTGGTCCTGCCTTTCTCTAGTTCATTCGGCTAACAGTTACCAGACTAAACTTCCTGAACCAGATTTTATTACATGCCTCTCTGTTGTTCTAAACCTATCTATGATGCCTTAGTGCTCATGACACTCGGTGACCAATACCAGCAGCCAGTCTGCTGAACCACCATACCGACTCCCTCACTAACTTCATTGTTGGCAGCATCCCACCCTTCCTGTATGAACAGGACTGGATCTCCCTTATCAGTTCTTCCCACGTAATCCTGGCTCTCAGCAATCAATTCCACTTCTCAATTCTTGTTAGAAACATAGAACTAGAAGGGACCTTCTAGATCGTCTTTTCCAACTTCCTTTCAGCATAGAAATTTCTTCTTTAGGATTCCTAGCAAATGAGTGGCCTTTCCTTTCTGCACTTGCAATGACAAGGAGGACATAGTGGTTTTGATATTTTTCTGCTTGACAATTTTCCTCTTGCAAATTTCCTCTTTCCATTGCATGCAGCCCTAATGGGGACTTCAGTCAATGTTCCTATCTTGCCTTTGCCTGGGGAAAAGGAAGAAAAGAAGTAGCAACATCTGACCCAAACAATAGCAACCAGAATTTATTTCCCAGTAATTTTTTAAAAAAGATTTTAATTATTATTTTTAGAGAAAGAGGTAGGGAGAGAGGCAGAGAGGTGGAGACAGCAATGTGTGGTTGCCTTTCACCTGCCTCCAGCTATGGACCTGGCTGGAGACCTGGCTTGCAACCTGGTTTTGTGCCCTGGCTGGGAATTGAACCAGCAACCTTTGGGTTTGCAGACAGGTGCCTTATCTGCTGTGCCACCAGCCAGGGTTTTATTTCCCAGTAATTTTTGAAAGAAATCAGCAAAGGGTTATTTATCATCATAATGGTGCCCCCAAGAAACAGTCCTTTGGTTCCTGCCTTTCTGTCACCAGATCTGCTTTGGTCATTGTCCTTCTGAGGCAGGTAGTGCAGCTTTTTCTTCAAATATGTGAGCTACCTTATATCTTAATTATTATTTTACTGCAATATCTAGACTTTGTCTGTTGCTTATGACCAATGAATCCTGACAAAAAGAAGACAGCTGTCCCACTTTTCAAAGTGTTCACTTATTACTTCTTTCAGTCAGGCTGAATCCTTATTGTCTTTTCTATCCATTGTTTTTTGTTCTTTTCTTTGCCCTAACAATCAAACGTATCTAACTTCTGCTCCTACAAGAAGACGTTTAAACATATGAAGATGGGGACCCATTTCACCTGTGGTTTCTCTCTTCCCAGGTGAACATCCTAGTGCTCTCATGTTTTTCCATGACAAGGAAGGGGCCTAAGACAGGGAAAGGCTACATTACCTCACATTTCTAGTGTCAGGTCTAGAAAATCAAATTTGTCAGTACATGAGAAATGCAATCCAAATCATGCTATCCAAACACAAGACTTGGAAGTGTACATTAGAATGCTGACTTATTGATGTACAATGTAAAATAAGACTAATGTCAGTTAGAATTCTTGTGTGCTCTGTGCTATTATCTCTAAGTCTATTTACCCAATCTTTCACTAGACAAGGAATGTTATTATTGATTAGGTTTCTCCCTCCTCTATTATAATCACATTTCAGTTCTACCTCCCTGAAATTATATTTAACTCATCTGTGAAGTCATCTGTGTACATATAGCATCTTGGGTTAGCTCAGTAGTGGACTAATTCCACTTATACAAGTGAATTTTGTTGTTGTTATTGTTGTTATTGATGCTATTGTTTAATCTTCAAAGAACAATCTTGTTTTAAAGTTCTTGGAGGATGCCTCAAAGTAACTTCCAAATACTTCCTGCATTCCCAACATTCTGGTTAACCTCCCCTGGAATTTTCCTAATTTATTATTATAATATATCATTGCCCGATTCTTGAACAAATTACTTAGAACAACTGCTGATCCTAACGAGATACTCTGTTTCTAAAATCTCTTTTCAGCAATAAGATCACATAGCCAACAAGCTTTATCCTGTGGTTGATCCTCAGGTTGAATCAAGACTTGTATTTGGATAACTTTTTAAAAATTATGTGAGGCCTGGCTGGTAGCACAGTGGATAAGGCACTGGCCTGCAAACCCAAAGGTCACTTGTTCAATTCCCCAGCCAGGACACATAACCAGGTTGCAAGCCAGGTCTCCAGCCAGGTCTCCAGCTAGGTCTGTAGCTGTGAAAGACAATCATACATTGATGTCTCTCTCCCTCTCTGCCTCTTTCCCTACCCCTCTCTCTAAAAATAATAAATAAAATCTTTTTAAAAAATTAAGTGAATTCTGTCACATTTTAAACCATTGCAAAAACATTCCTGTGTTTTGGTTCTTCTTCCAGGATATCCATCCCCCAACCTTTTTTTTTTAAATCATAATTCTGTTCAAAATTATAGTTATTATTCTTAGCTTTGCAAATCAGAAAGAAACCCTCCAATCCTTCTAAAGTCACTCACAAAATAATTGGAACTTACTAGATTCTACTCTGCAGTTAGCCCTCTTTTTCTACCATTACGCCGAAACGCTGCCGAAAACTATTTTGTCCTTATCCTTTGCTTTGAAAATGGGACTGTGCACTAAAAATTTTCTCCAAGTTCCCCCAATGTGACTTTAAGTCTTTTCACTTGAAGTCCTTTCTGGAATACCTTCACCTAATAATCACTACTTCTACTCCTTCAGCTCGCTCCCAGACCACTTCAGGTGGGTCTGTCACCTTCTCCCACTCCCCAACTAACTCCACCTTCCCTAGGATGTTGACCATACCTAATTGCTCCATCTATCTCCCAGTTCTTTTTAATTTTTTAATAACAATGAAAAATGTGTGCAATCAGAAATCGCCCAATTTAACCAATTAGATAAAACAGAAATCACTTGCATACCAATCTCGAATTCATTTCTTCTTCCTTTTCTCCCAAAGGTAAAACCAGTATCCTGACTGTGGTATTTATTTATGCATGCTTTCATTTCTCTTTTACATGATCATGATTAAAAATTACTTATAGTTTTGCATTTGATGTTTTTAAATTTCATAATAAATGTAGTCACAAGCTCAATATTATGTTTTTGAGGTCTGGCTATGTTGGTACACACATTTCCAATTCATTTGTTTTCAGTGGGTTAGGGAATTCCATTATATGACTGTAGCCCAGCTTGTTTATCCATTGGCCATGCACAATGTAGACAGTGCTACCGTGAACGTTCTTATCATTAGCAATTTGGGCAAATGTGCTAGTATTTCTAGGGTACACAACTCAAAGTGAAGCAACTGGTTTGGGGTTTTGTATATCCTGAACCTTCTGAGACACCACCAAATTGCTCTCCAATGTGGTTGTGCCAATTTACTCTCTCATCAGCTGTGTACATGTGTTCCAGTGTCTTTTTCCTCACCAAGGCTGACTTTTATCAGATTTCTAAAGCTTTTTGTCAATTTAGGTGAAACCATATCTGATTGTTATTGAAAGTTGCAATCCCCTCATTAGGGTGGATGACCACTTTAAAAATAAGTTTATTTCAAAGATTTTTGACCTGCCAAACTAGAATGATAAGATTGTGAATGAGTAAAATGGAGAAGACTGAGGGAGGAACAGACTAGGGGAGGGAGGTATGAAGGAATCAAGGGTTGTGCTGGAGGCATGTGAAATATGGGCTGTCAGATGTCTGCACTGAAATGCCATGTAGACAGTTGGATAGATGAGTCCAGAGGTGAGGCATAAAGTCTAGACTGGACGTTATTATCATTTTGGAAGTCATCAGTCTTATACTGAATGAGATCACCAAGGGAATGAGCATAGACAGAAATGAAGAGAGTCCAAATAGTGAGTATTTAGTACTCACAGAGATGATGAAGGGTTGGTAAAGGCCTGGGAGAAAAAGAGTAGGGAAGGCAGAATAAAGTCAGAAGAGCATGCTGTCCTGAAAGCCAAGGGAAGAAACTGTTATCATGGACAAAGTGATGCCAAATGCTGCTGGTAGGTCTGGATAGATGAGGATTGAGAATTGACCTTTGATTCAGGCACACGAAGGTCATGGGATTTGACAAAAGTAGTATCATTGGGTAGGTAGGGGTGAACGTTGGATAGCAAGTAAAGATCTGAAAAGAAAGAGCAGTGACAACTCATTTTCCTATAAAGCAGAGCAGAGAAATGGGACAGCAATTAGACAGCACTGGGGAGTCCAGAAAGAATTTCTTTTAGAATGAGAGAAACACAATCTTCGGAATTTTTTAAGTATATAATCATTATCTTAAAATAATGATGGGTTTATTCTTTTCTTCCTTTCTAATCCTCCTGTCTTTTATATGATTTCTCTGTTTCATTGTCCTGACTAGGACTCCAGAACAATATTGAATAAGCTGGGGGTAATAGAAATCCTTTTCTCATTCTTTAAAGGAAGCTTTCTGACTTTTCAATGTATGATGTTTGCCCCAGACTTTTAGTTAATACCTTCTATCAGACTAAGGTCTCCTTTTATTCCCATTTTTCTAAAAATTGTTTAATTTGATCAACTGCTTTTTCTGTTCTTTTGAGGTAATCTTTTCTTTTCCCTTTTAATCTGTTAATGTGCTGAATTTCACCAATAAATTTTTGCATTCCTGGGATAAAATGAAATTTGACATGTATTTGAATACATTTCCTCATTTGGTTTGCTATTTTTAAAGGAGTTTTGGAACTATGAGATTGGCCTATGATTATCCTTTCTTCTACTGTCTTTAGCTTGGTATCAGCTTACACATACTAGTCTCATAAAAGAAATTGGGAAATGTCGCCACATTTCTATGGCCTATAAGAGTTTAATAAGATAAGGATGATCTATTACTTGATTTTGATTTCATAGAAAACTGTAAAACCTTCTAGGTTTTATTTTGTTTGGGGTTTTTAATAGTAGAGTCTTAAACTACTTATTTAATTTATTTGGAAAAAAAATTGATTCAATTTACTTGAAGGAAATGGGGGGGTTGCTTTAATCACTTTGAATCAACAATATTTTCTAGAAAATTGTACATTTTACCTGAGGGTTTTTTTTTTAAGCTTTTATTTATTATTTTAGAGAGAGGGGAAGGGAGAGAGGCAGAGAGGGAGAAACATCAATGTATGTTGCCTTTCACCTGCCTCCAGCTACAGACCTGGCTGGAGACCTGACTTGCAACCTGGTTACGTGTCCTGGCTCAGAGTCGAACCAGCGACCTTTGGGTTCACAAGCCAGTGCCTTATCCACTGTGCCACCAGCCAGGGCTGAGTTTTCAAATTTATTGTCATAAAACTATTTGTATTATTCTTATTTCTTGCGTTCTACTGCATCTGTATTTCAATGCATTTCATCACTGCTATTTTCTTTTATTAATATTTTCAGAGCTTTGTCTTTATTTTTAAAAGCTTTTAATTTACTAATCATCTATATGTGATATCTTATCTCTCACTAACTTCTTTATTAATATTTACTAGTTTTGTTGTTGTTGTTGTTCTTTCTCTGGTTGTATTTTATATTTGTTTCTCCTAATCCCCTCAGGTGTATTATTAGCTTATTGATTTTTTTTTATACTAACTTATTTCCTAATAAAAGCACTTATAACCATAAGTGTAAGTACAAGACCATTTAGCTTAATCCCACAAGTTTCTGCAATATAATTTTTTCATTATGAATTCTAACTACTTTCTTACATTGAATGTGATTTCCTCTTTGACCCATAACTGATTTAGAAGTTTGTATTTTATTTTCCCAAAGAGTATTCATAATCTTTTTGTTGTTAAGTTAAAATTTTCTTACATTCCAGTCAGAGAATGTGAACTGCATGATACTAGTTGTTTGGAAATGGTTGAGACTTGCTTTGTAACATATTTTAAGGCTCATCTGAGTAACTAATAATAGCTAATACTTGTGTAGTGCTCACCACATGCCAGGAACTGTTCTAAGAGTTTACCATAAATTTCAAAACAATAACTGAAGAGCTTTATAAGAACTAAAAGAGAACTTACTCTTTTGTTACCAAGATAATGTTAAAAGATGGTCTATTACAATACAGTAAGTAGTTCAACTGAAAATAGGAAAAAAAGGCAAAATTTCCTTGAAAGAGATGAAAGAACAGAGAAATGAGAGGCTAGTACCATCAATTCATGTCTTTCTAGAATTCTCTTTAAGGCATAATGTAACTCACAAGTTAATTGGCAGCCTTTTCTCTTTCTTCATAATGGAAGGTCTCATAATTCATGCCTTCTTACATTTGTAGAATTACAATAACTATATCTAAAGTTATTCAATAGCTTTATTCTCCTTTTACCATTAGGACCTTGGAACACTTTAATGCCTGTCTTACATATAATTCTTAAGCAACACTTTTATTCTACCTTGCTTAATTCCCTAAAAACTATTCTTGAAAATCACTGATTTTAAAAAATTCAGCCAGTGTTTACCTATTTCTTTTCTGATCATTCTTCTGAATCCACAAGTTTTCATTTCCTGAAGGATACATTTTTAAAGATCTATTAGTGATTAATAAAGACCTATTAGTGATAAACTCTCAATGTTTGGTTATTTTGTTATTATTTTGCTGCTAATTTTGAATAATAATTACCTGAATATAAATTTCTAGATTGGCGATCCTTTCACTTTTCAGCCATTTCCACTATTGCTGTTATAAATTCTACTATCAGTTTACTTGTCATTTTTCATAGCTAATATACCTTTTCCTTTTTATTATTTTATCTGTGTTTAGTGTTCTGTAGTTCTATTATATTTCTAGACATGGTTTTATTTGTGTTTTCCTACTCAATCCTCATTATGTATTGTGAGTTTGAGTTTTATGCCTTTTGTCAATTTTGGAAAGTTTTAAAATATTATATCAAATATTATCTTTTCCATCCAATCTCTTCTGTAAACCTTATTTATTTATTTATGCATTCCACAGTTACTTATTTTTATTTTATCTTTCAGCAATATTCTAGGCATTGGAAATATCGTAATGAATAAAGCCAACAAAAATTACTGTCCTTATATTCTTTGTATTCTATCCTATTTTATCTTCCATGCCTCTTCTGTATTTTTCACCTCTATATGAAACATTATGGTTTTATTTCCTCAACTCTGTATTTCAATCTATTGAGTCATCTTTCAGCTATATCTTATCTACTATTTCATCCATTCATTGAATTTTTCATTTCTAGAAATGTTATATGGCTCTTTTTAAGATCTTTCTGGTCCTTTTTAAAGTGACTTGGGCTTTGTTCATAAAAGTTTTTCATGCACTGATCATTTTGAACATATAATTGTATAATTTGAGATCAACAATTGTATTATCTGTAGTTTTTGAATATCTAATATGCTTGAAGTTTCATCTGCTGAAATGTGCTCATGTCACATTGGCTCATTTCCTTGAGTATTATCATTTTGGATTTCTCAGTTTGATTTAAATATAATTTTACCGCGTGAATACTGACTGACTTGAGTTGAGGATTTCACCCCTTAAAGTAGCTTACTTCTGCTGGAAACCCCGGTAGCACTATCAACTTTGGGACCACTTTGTTGTTTTGCTACTGATATTATGAATGTCCTGGCTTTGGAGATTCTTGAAGTGATAGCAGAAGTTTATATATATACATACACATACATATATATGCATGTGTGTGCTTTTGAAAATAGAAAAAGTGGTACAAATATATAGACTTATAGAATGTAACAAAAACAGGGGAGTAACAATGTAGTCTTTTGTACTGTACATTATTAAGTGGTTGTGGAATAAATGTTTAAAACTGTATCCATGGAAAGAAATATCTGTAACTCACTGTATGTTATAAGCATAATTGCTGCACAGCAGGATTTTTCTCCAGTAAAAGTAATAATTGTCCTGCATTCAAATAAAAAAATACACTGACCAATAAAGGAGGAAAGTAAAAGAAAATATACTAAAACAGTCCACCAAACAGGCAGTGTTCATTCTATGAATGGGAGAATAAATTACTATCAGGAAACTTCATACTATATGATCATTTAACATTTCATATTCATAAAACAGGTTAAAAAATGTTTAGTTACCTCTATAGCTGCTGACAAGTCATTTTTAAAAATTAAAACAAATGCGTAAACTTTGAAAATAGAAAATGATGTATCCTATGTAAAATATTTATAGCATTTTCTTACTTTTGGCCATAAAACTTTATGGAAAATATAAACTATATAAAACTATATAAAAATATGAAAAAAAAACTATATAAAAATATGGAACTAAAACTAGAAACTGAACCAGTATTCTTGTTCTTATCACTTTTATATGAAATAACTTAGGGAAATTGTAGCTGACACAATAAACCATGAGATATAAAATGTATAGATATAATACAGAAATCTTTCCAGAAAACCCATGAGAATGATCTGAAAAATTATCAAAATTAAGAAGAGTGAAGTTAAACATCTAGGTATACCATAAATACAGAAGGAAAAAAAAAACTTATAGGTTGACTTAATCAGCAATAATTAAATGTTCTAATGAAAAAAATCAAAGACTATTAACAGAAACAAGTCATAAAATACTCTAGAAAAATTTGTGAACCTTAGATGAAGAAAGTGTCTACATTAGTATTGTAAGAGAATTGAGAAATGGAACAAACAAGTGGAAAAGATAGCCTTGAAATAGAACCTGATGTATACAAAACGATTACTAGGAAATGAATTATTCAGTAAATGATGGTGAGAGAATTAGATTAGCTATTCAGAATCCAATGTACATCCATTTATTTATTTATCTATTTAGTTATTTTGCAGTGAAGAAGGAAATGTTATTCGGGGCAAACAGTGATACAGTGCGACTATGAATACATCACAGCTGTGAGGCTGTGAGGTGGGGTGAGGGTGGGGCAGGGAGATTGGGGGGTCCCTCTTCAGCTGGGGTGCTCTGCTCTGCTCCACTGGGTGCGGGGCTGGTCTGCTCTGATTGGCGACATCTTCCTTGTTTTAGCTCTACCCACGGAAAAGACTTTTCCACTTCAGTGGAATGTCTGTACATCTTTATTCATGTCCATAAATACCAGATAGATTAAAGTGTTAAGTCAAAGGTTAAGAGGTTAATTTCTAAAATAACAAATGTTAAATGGTTTGACACATTTTTTTAATCTAGAAAAAAAATCCAGACGAATTTTTATTCAACTTTTGGTAAGGAAAACTTGAGGTAAAAGAGAAAAAAAGCAGCTACAGGAGTAACAGAGAAAGAAAGCAGTTGGGGGTACTGAGCATCTGCACGTGCCTGGAGTGCCTCAGCTGCATGAGGAGTGAGTGAGCCTGGTTTCTCGGGGCGAGGGAACGGGCCTGAGGGGCAGGCTAACTCTTCACTCTGAGCCCTTCCTTTACGGCTTTTGAATGTTTGCGCTGTGCCCATGAGTTTCATTTTCAAAACAATAATAATTTAAACAACTTAAGTTTCCAAGTTTAAAAAAGGAAAAACAAGAAAATCCCAAAAGATTGACACGTTTAACTAAAAACTTAAAGCTGTTAATAAATAACAACAACAATGACAAAACCTAAAAATACTGAAAAATGGAGACTCATTCACAAGCAATATGCCAAATTCTGGCTTAACATTCTTTTCTTGTTTGTTTGTTTAATTTTATTTATTATTTTTAGAGAGAGGGGTAGGGAGGAAGGCAGAGAGAGAGAGAGAGATCACCGTATGGTTGCCTTTCACCTGCCTCCAGCTACAGAGCTGGGTGGAGACCTGGCCTGCAACCTGGTTATGTGCCCTGGCTGGGAATGGAACCAGCGACCTTTGAGTTCAAAGGCCAGCACCTCATTCACTGTGCCTCCAGCCAGGGCATTGTGGTTTAACATTCTTATTAGAAAAAGATATTGCACCAAGGGAGAAGCAAAAAAAAAAAAAAAAAAAAAAAGTCATCTAAGGAAAAATAAAACAGAAGAATATAGTGGGCAATTTCCAAAGGAAGAACTACAAATGGCCAATAAACATGACAAAATAGTCAACCTTTCTTCTTCTGATCAAGGGAATTCCAAGTAAAACAGCAATGAGATATTGTTTTTCACTGATCACATTTGCAAAACTTAAAAATACTGTCTTCTTGCAAAGTGGCAGAGCATGTTTTCACCCAGTTGATGGGACTATAAATCAGTAAGACCTTTCTGGAAAATCGTTGGGCAGAATGTATCATGAGCCTTAAAAATATTCCTGTGCTTTGCCTCAAAAATGTTCATTCCTGGAGAACCTGCACTGAATTAAGCTACGGTTTGGAGAGGGCAGTTCCAACTCTGCCTCTTCCGCAAGCTTCCCAACTGGGCTTTACCACCTCACCTCCTAACACCTGTTTGTTAAATGGCTCAGTTTGTATTTTGAAGGATAACTCTCCAGAGTGTTATTTAACACGAAGGTTTTCTTCCAAATAGGATTACCAAACCAATAACAACGATCAGGCCGTGGTTGAAATCTGCATCACAAGAATCACAACAGCCATCAGAGAGACAGAGTCCATCGAAAAACATGCCAAGGCCCTTGTGGCGCTCTGGGACTCCTGCTTGGAACACAACTTGAGAACCTCAGGGAAAGATGAAGATGCTCCCCATGCAAAAATTGCCTCTGATATCATGAGCTGCATTTTACAGGTATGTCAGTGTGTACCATCGTGCTGTTTGATACTGGCTTTGCAGTTTAGGTGAACACAGGGAATCTCCAAACTAAGAGCCAATGTTTCTGTAGTGTTTGGTTACTATAAAAAGATACCACAAACTATCAATAGCTAACCCAGACAGGCCGGTCATCAATAAAGCTATTATATGCAAGATGCCCCATAAGGAGTTCCAGGAAAACCACTACAAACTTTAATTTATTTGGAGAGATAAGACATGAACATATAATAAGCGAACAATAAAGCAATGTGTGCCAAGATTTAAATGAGGAGTATTGGAAAATGCAGAGAAGGAGACCTCTTTCATCCATGGAGACCAAAAAAGGGAGTGGAGTCTGAACTAGGGGTGGGCAATGAGCCTGGATTATATGGAGAGAATTAGTTCAGTCATTTTTAAGTATATTTCTATGTATATTGTGAATTCTCCATAATAATAATATTAGCCTGTTCTGATCACGTTTAAATTCTTTTCTCTGGCATACATATTCATTTGGAATTTTGGCTCAGCCACAAAGCAATTATGTAAGATTGAAATGTTGGGCAGGATACTGAATCTCCTAAAGCACAGTTTCCTCCCTGGAAACTGCAGATGAAGCAACATTGTCTGTGACAAATTTTACCATCCAGTGAAGGTGATAGGTGTTTCTCAAAAGAGAATCCTGTGAACAAATAAGCTAGTAAACACCGAACTCAATATTTCCCTTTTGAGCTATCACGATGCTTCATAGTATATTAAAGTCTTCGGAGAGTCTCGCAATAAAGAAAGCCAGCTAGCTGTTTAGTACAGCATTTTCCACTCCGATTTGACCATGAAATTTCTTGTAACACAACATACATGAATAACCCTCAGAACTGTGGTTCCACTAAGCCCATTTCTGATTATGTTCAAATGTCTAATGCTGTGTGTGGAGGTAATATTAATATCATTTCTTCTTCTTTTATGTTTTTCTCATACTTATCTATGCTTAACTGGAGCATACTTTATATTCAGTCCAGGGACCAGCCAACTGAACAAAAACACTCTACACACACTATCACACTGTTTGTTTACTTAAATTTATTTCATCTCTAGGGTTAGGGATGGGGAGGAAATGGGGATTTCAACAAAATTAATGAGAGATTAATACTGTTTGGATGGAACAACAAAGATATAACAGTAAATCTGTTCTTCTTTGGTTATCTTGAATATGTTATTGACATCAGAAACAGATTATTTACTTCAAAGTGCCATGCCAGGGACATTCGGACAGAAACTCCCAAATCAGTGTACTCTTTAGTTCCCACTACAATTTCAAAACCATTGGTCTAGAGCACAGGTAGCAAACATAAGGCCTGCGGGTGAATCCGGTCCTCCACCTTGTTTTATCAGGCCCAGCACCTTGGGCCCCGCACCTTGTTTCTACCTGGCTTGCTTAACTCTTAAGCAGTACTTACATTTACACAGTAGTAGAACTACATTCGGCCCTTTGAAGGCAACTGCGAGGCTGATGTGGTCCTGGTGAAAATGAGTTTGACACCCCTGGTCTAGACTCCAGAACAACACCATCCAATGGAAATAGAATGCAAGCCACAAACATGAGCCACCTGTGTCATCTGAAATTCTCCAGTAGCAACATTGAAAGGTACAAAGGAACACGTGAAATTGATTTTATAATATACTTTCCTTAACTTGGTATATCCAAAATATTATTTCAGCATGTAATCAATATAAAAATCAATGAGCTATTTTATTTTTATTAATATTGGGTTGGCCAAGAAGTCTGTATTGTCTTTTTCCATAAAATAAAAGACACATTTTTCATTTTTACCAATAACTTTATTGATTTGGATATTTTGAGTATTTGGCAATCACCCATGCCGTGTAACATTGATGTTTTCAATTAACATCTCCATTTGATCACTATCAACTTCAACTGGTCGACCTGACCATGAAGCATCACTCAGCACAAGACTTCGCAAACCTCTTTGACATGTTCAGTCTGCCACAGCATCTTCTCTACCCACAAATCTTTTTCTGCCTTTCAGTTGCATTCTTACCTGTCTTGAAATAATAAAGCATAATATGCTGAAAATATTGCTTATTATCTTCCATCTTTAATAGTAACATGGCTACAGAAAAATTCACCAATTTTGATGTTTGTTTTTTAATACAAGCTGGTTTAACAGCTGTCGCAATGCCATCTAACAACATTATTTCAAATGAAGTTAAAGGCAGCTGAGCGTTACTACAGCCATCGTACTGAAAAAACTAAACTTTTTGGCCAACCCAATACTAAGTCTTATAAATCTGGTGTGTTTTAGCAAGTCTTACTTTGGGGTTCTCAGTAGTTTACCGTGGGTAGTGGCTTCTACGGAAGCACAGTTCTAGGGAATCAGGAAGATACTCTGAGTGGAGATCACATTTGGACAATAAGCAGGAATTTCAGAGATAGGGTGAGAGAACATTCCACCACCACCCCCTGCCACCTTCCAAAACAAAAACACTTTTTTAATCGTTACAATAGTGCAAAAATCCAGATCTGTGAGATAAGGCCAAGGTCAGAAAAGCAGGCTGCCCTTCCCAAATGCCCTAAATTCTAATGCAAAGGGATGTTTCATTCTAGGTAAGGACTTATGTCTTCTACTTAAAAGTTGGGGTAGGATGGGAGAGAAGGCCTCAAATGCTCCTGAGAAATGAAATTGCTAAACTTACTGTTGGTCAACGACTCAGTGAGTCAGTGTAAATGAGCTTGTAAGATTGTGGAGAGTAGGGCCCTGCGGGCAAGCACTGATATTTTGGAAAGAGATTGAGAAAAGAGCAAAGTGTTAGGCCTCGTGGTTGAGAGGGACAAGGAACACTAGCCTGTAGAACCATTGTGGGCACAGGGTGTCCTTGGTATCCCCTCCAAGGAGACAGAAGGTTTTATAGTGGAGGGTGGGAAGCCCTAAAGGAAAATTCGCCTTCAGCGAGGGTCAGCAGTTTGGCCAGGCCACCCCTGGGGACAGGATCCCAGAAAGTCAGCCCCAGAACCACAGGCTGCAGTCCCAGCACTGGCATTTAGCTTTCATCCAACTTAAAGGAGGGCTTTTGGCAGTAATTATCTTACTTGTAATTTGCGTTCTTGTGGGACGCAACCATGTATAAATCCAGATGACTCATATTCTATTCTGTTTTTTTCAGTAAAATAAAATAGGAGATCAACTTTCAAAAGATATCCTTAACATTTTTAGCTTGCACAACAATCCTCCCCCCGCAACAAAAAGAGTAACTTGCTCTTTATCCACCCCTACTCCCCAGCTAAGCAAGCTCCACATCAAGCAAGGGCCCATCAGTTCTTTCCACGTCCTTGCCCATTTCACTAGATTTTTTTTTTCCGGGCATTGCACTGTCATTTTAAACATACATATGTTTACTTACACACAGAGAAAAACTTTGTCTTATTTTCCCCAAAACTGCCTTTTTCAACCTATCTCCAACATACTACAAGGGCATGCCTACTCCTCTTTTAATGAGTAATTATATGTCATGGGCAAAAGTAGATTTATAGTTGCACAAATAATACAATAATTAATAAATTATAATACAAAAATAAAGTGTGCCTTCACAGCTGTGAACTTACTTTCGCGGATTCCTGTATTGAATCCTTTCTTTTCTTGGTCCATAAATTAATCTTAAAATAATATAAAAATCCCAGACTTTACCCTCTAGACATTCCTCAATATAAAATCAGTGTAAGTGCGCAGTGTGCACTTCTGAGTTCTGCTTTCTCTTACCTCAGGTGATACTGTGAAGACATACTTATTGATTTTAGAGAGAGAGGAAGGGAGAGAGAGACAGAGGGATTGAGACACTGATTGGGGACCAGACTGTCAGGTTAGCCTTGCTCGGAGAACTCAGACCCAGAGACCACTGTGGAATCAAGCCATGAGTTTACTAGGGGTAGGAGAACGGGGAACAGGAAAAATGGGGAGTGGTAAGGGAAGAGGCTTTCAGAGAAGTTGTCTTCAGCTTGACATCACTGGGTTGGGGTCTTTATCCTAGTGGCTATGTGCAGTTACACAGATACACACTTCAAAGGAAAATTAGTTCATTAACCAAAACCCATTAACCAGAAAGAGCTAAGTAGGATTATCTACTACTTTATTACCACCTCACCAGGGATCTTCAGACAAGCTGACTTCATTAACTCATTCCCAAGAGTTTCCAAGCCAGTTCCATTATCACATTCCAGCCAGGCTAGGTATATAAACATTGACTGTTATAGTTTTAACTAAAGCCCAGGTATAATCAAAGTCCAAAGGTATGTGCTGCCTCCATGTTAGCTATCCCCACATCCTGACACAAACCTACAACCTAGGCATGTGCCCTGACCAGGAATCAAACCTTTGATCCTTTGGTTTATGGGAGGACATGCCAGTCAGCTGGGCTATACTGGCCAGGGCTGGGTGATACGCCTTTTACAGAACCATCCTGAGTCTTTAGACAAGTCTCTCAAACTGGCCTCTAGAAAACAAAAGATAAATCAGATCACCTTCCAATTTGAAATTCTGATTATCTTGGGAAATGCTGAGAGGTAGAATAGCAAAGAGCTTTTGAGTTTGAGGGACTTATAGTCAGATCTATTTGTCTTATATAAATGAGAGAATTTATTTTATCTCTCCAAGCCTCTGTCCTGACAATTGTAAAATGAGTATAACAGACTTGTGTCTCATGAAGAGCATCTTTCATTATAAAAGCAATCTCCCTGTGTGGTCTGGCCACTCTCTGAAAGTACCTATTTCAAACCACAACAACCTCTGACCAGCTTTTTGTATGGAGTTGTCCAATGCTTATTGATTTGTCCCTGGAAAAATTATGAGGGGGACTATGCCCTCCACAAAGCCCACTACATTCTAGGATAAATCCAAACCTGGAGAGAGTTGAAAAAAAATTTAAAGGCACCTCAAGATGCATTGACATAGCTGATGCACTTGAATGAGATTTGAGACCAGTTACAGCCTCTTCCCCAACCAAATCACTTGGCAGAGCTGTTGTCAAATTAGCTCTGCAATGTGTCTCTTTCTCACCTCTGCTCACACTGTTGATAACCCCCACCCTCACCATGAAGAGGAAGATTGCCCAAGGTGGGTATCTGGAGGGAGGAATAGAAATAATCCCCAAATCTACTGTTGGAAACTCAGAAAATGTTTGTATTTCCTTTTTAGAAGAACCCAATTGACCATTCTCTGATTCCACTGTTCAATTTTCTTATTTCTTCTTCCCCAGTTAATATTTCATGAGGGTCCAAAATCTGTCCCTGATTGGCATTGCATGCAAAGTGCTTTGGACAGCTTTGAGAACATTTTCAATGCAGTTCAAAGGCAGGACTGATTACATTGGTTTAGAAGTTCATTCAATAGGCAAACCCAGCTCTAACATTTACTTGCAGTGCAATCTTGAGCAAATTAATCATTTTGTGCCTTCATTTTGTCATCTGTAAAATGCAAGTGACAAGAGTAGCTGCCTCGTGAGTTTGTTGTGAGGATTAAATAGGTAGGCATTTTAAAAATAGACATAAAATCTTTAGGGCACAGAAACCACTGCTTAAGTATTGGTTTTGATTGGTATCATTATTAGCATCATCCACAGAGGACTCTAAAATATCACTCAACACTTTCTAAGAGGCTATTAATTTATTTGTTATAGCCATGGTACATTGCCTATCTCCCTATCCCCAAAATAAAAGCTCTGCTTTATCCACTAATGTAGTCTTAGCACCTAGAACAAGGGAATGACCCACAGTAGGTGCTCAAAATAATATTGAATGGCTGAATAAATGAATGAATAGTTCAATAGAGATGATTGCTTTCTGACTTCCACAAGCTACCCTTCTCCCAGAGTGAATCGAAGTACTTACTACTCAATTAATGCTACCAGAGACAAGTGACATGAAATGGGAGGGGACTGGAGCACACCCCCAGGATCCTGAGACCCATTCTTTTATCACGTGTCAGAAAATACACTGGGAAAACGTAAGAGTATGTGCTATATAGATTTTATGTATAGCCATTACATACAAAACATTTTATTTGTAAGTCCAAATGTAGGTTGATTATCTGATCAATGATGCTGGATGAGTAGCCATAACATAACTATTTTAATAAATGACACTTAGTATTTCTTGAGACAACTCTTTTGCAGCTCTTACTTGAGATCAAGGCCTGAGAGCCAAAGAGCTTTTTAGTTGCTATCTCCTCAGATAAATATCTCTTCTACTTAGCTTTATTCTTTTCAATTTTTAAAAAACTGGGAAAGGTTCCCAAAGTACATTTTCAAAAGGAAAATCTCCACCAAAAGCTCAAATTGGTGCTAATCTAGTTAAGAAATATAATTCTTGGCATCTGCCGAACAAGGGCCTCTTGTTTTGCTTCTCCAGCTAGATATAACTGTCCCCATGAACACGTCTTTATTTCTACCCTGTACTTCACTGAACTTGTGTCCTAAGTACTGGCACTGAGTTGTGTGTAAGGCGATACACATACCAACTTGCTTATGTCTGCACTGAGGGTCAAGATCTGTCATAGGCTCTGGCAATAACAGCTGCCGCTAAAGTGGTTTATTTGTATGAGCATTCATAGGCCTTTCTTGGCATGTGTGCCATTAGCATTCCTGTGATCCAAAGAATTCTAGTGATAAAACAGTTTCATGGGCCTGAGGTCCACTGTATTAGCAACCCCTTTAGCTTCACTTGAGAGGGAAGCTCACCTAGTTAGTACCTCTCAGGTCCTAGGACCCATGTCTGCCCAGCCTTATCTTGGTCTCCCAGCCCCTCATTCACATCCTGTTGCTGTCAGCATGGCTCCTTGATCCATAAGGGACTGTCTAGACACTATTTAGAGATTGTGTGAGCCTTTGGTCACAGTTCCTTAGTGTTTATATGAACTGCTTGCTCTTTGCTTAATGTTTCTGTTCTCCTGCCATTTTAGGGGTTTTTAGATGACCTATCTGAGAGGAAAACAAAAATAAATTGAGCATTTTAAAGTTTTTGTAAAATAATAATTGCATTGTACATTTTTATGGGGTTTTATATATTTCCTTGGAACCACACTTTAAAAACTTTAATAACTGCCCACCATTTTTTTCAAGAACATCTAGAATTGTAGGAAAAGAATACGATCAAATTGGCTAAGACAGCCTATTATTTCATTGTTGCTGGCAAGTGTTAGTTGACATTCAAGGTGCAAAAACATTAGCTGCTGGGAATACTGATTTCCATTGACCTTTCACTGTGCCAGCTTGTGCTCACAATTATTTGGAAATACCTGAGTTGTACTTCCCAGTGCCTCTACCTGTGGTTTCTCAGCAAGTTACAGGTAAATGTGCTTAAAGACATACACCTCTAGGGGAAGATGTGTACCTCCCTAGCTGCAAGTTGTTCTTGGTGAAGGACTCGGAGTAGATAAATAAACTTGGGCCTGCAGTTCCTTAGAGGCTCTGAGAAGTACGGAGAACTGTTTGATTGTGTTCTATTTTCAAAATGAGGACTTCAATCTGCCACCACAGGGACAAAAATATGTTATCTAAAAGTTAAATTCTCAAAAGTCTACACAGAAAAAGAAATTGGCTGCCTACAGGAACAACCCAAGGAATTGTGTGGGAGGGACTGATGGGGTTGGAAAACGTCAAATGCTCTAAATGAGGTCATATGAACAGGACCTCAAGGGAGCAGGGGGAGAATATAATTGTAGCAGAGAAAATAGATGTATGAATTGGCCTTCCTAAAGACTATGTGTCTGAAGAGTAAGTCAACAAAAAGACAATGCTCACCATGGAGCATTTAGGCACATTTCTCTAGCTCTGCCTAGTGGGTAGAGCCTGAATCTGATGAAGGCACTGGAGACGGTGATTTGGTTATAGTGCAGGAGAGTTATTTTGGTTAGGTTTCATGTGGTGCAGATGAAATGCCCCACAGGATTCTTCTTTGCTCCAATCAGATCTTGTGCCCTTGAGTGAAAATTCTTGTTGGTAATTAGGCTTCTGATATCCTAATAGTGTGAAAGGGACATCTATGTGTGACCTGGGAGACACCCTCACTGTGGAAGAGTCAACTGGCATGATTGTGCACCAGCCTTTTGGAAATCCCTTGGTATTAAGTTAACCTCAGTGAAATCAAAGGGTTCTGGGTAGCTGACTGAGCACATGCTCAGATTTCCAAAGCTGAAGTGAGGGGAGCAGAGCATCCAACCCTTCGGGAAGGCCTCACAGTTCATCACATCAGTAATGGTCTAGTCCAACCAGGCCCAATTAAATTCACCAAGAGGGAGATAAAGGCCAAGCCTAGTATTAGAGAAGTAAGGCTGCAAGCAGTGATCTTCTTGATAGTTTTATAGTGTTAGTGTTTTTATAGTGTTTTAAGAAGTTAGGACAGAAACCTAGTATGTGGAGTGGCTGTATAAGCATGATTTGTCACCAAGAAACAGGGTCAGAGCTCTCAATATGATTGACTTTTAATGGTGTGATGTCAGGTTAGGTTGTTGAATATGTATTTTTCTCTGATCAGAAGTCAGGTTGACCACTGAGCTGGAACCTGGGTGACACTGCAGGAATGGATTAAGTGTTTATCAGGTCTATCTCTGTTTCTAGGGACTAAGGGGAAATAAAAATTTAAGTACAAGAGACTTAACTGGCTCACTTCAAAACAATTTAGGGATAGAACTGGCCCAAGGCACAGCTTCATGGATAGGACTCAAATGATCTCACCACGACCTGGTTTTTCTAAACTCATCTCTCATATGGATCAATATTGCCTTGAATCTCAAATAAATTCTTTCCTTCTGAGGTCTCAAGATGGAAGCAGCTATTCCATCTTCCATTCTCACTGCTTTAGACCTATTAGAAAACAAAATCTCTTTCATAGACCCCTTTAATGGCTCTTTAATTATAATTGGATAACTTGCCCATCTTTGAACCCATCATTCAGGCCAGGGAAATGTGATTCTCTAGTCAATGTCTGAGCTATGTGACCACCCTTAAAGTCCAGAGCAGAAATGTCATCATGAGAAGTCCCTGAGATGATGGCTATGGAATCTGCTGAGTGTGCAACAACTCACCTGCGCCATCAACTGGCCCTGAAAATGAATGGCACTGGAGCGCTGGACTCACATTGGGCCATTGTTGTCAGAGGATGATACCAGCAAGAGGGAGAAGAGCCAGTGGGATCCACCCCGCTCCTCCTTTCCTACCATATTATGTTCCCAGTGACAACTATTAACTAGATTCACGTGTTTTCCATTAGTTACTTAATTAAACAAATGTTTACTGAACACCTACCAAAAGCCCAGAATTGTAGGAGGTATTAGAGGGAATAATTCAAGGTGGAAAGATACAAGCACTTTTCACATGAACAGTTAGAGAAAAACAACCACTTTTCCTTTCTAATATAACGTGAAGTCAGCTTCCTGAACTCATTGTACACTGTGCAAGTTTTGCTTTATATTTCACCTCAGGGGTGGAGTTGATGGTCAGAAAAGTCAATGGTATTGAAGGTACACCATTCACTTTTAAGAAAACAATTTCTATTTTTCAAGTGTTATTCCCAAATTAGGTACTTAAGTGCTGATAGCATAATTTTATATGTAAGACATTAATGTTCAGTCACAAAGTAAATCAGGAAAAGAATTATTTTAGAATCCAAAATTCCTTTACTTATGTTCATTCCTTTTTTTCCATTCTGAATCTCATGAGCTGAAACTTCAGTTGTTAAGATACAGTCAGAATTTCTTCAGCATACCCTGGGTTGTTTTCTCAAATATAACTCAGATGTTATTCTTCTCATCAATGACTCTTTTATTTTATTTTATTTTATTTCTTTTTCTTTTTCATCAATGACTCTTGATCACCTTCATGATCAAGTCCAAACTCTTTAGCATGCTATGCCAGACCTTTCATAATTATACTCCTATTTATCTCTCCTGTCCCTTCTTTTACCTCCCGTCCCCAGTTTTTCCACATGCATCATGCTCCATCCATGCTGAACCATTCACAGTACCCCCAATGCACAGTCTCCCCTCTGTGCTTTCACGTGTGCTTTTCCTTCTGTCCACTCTTTTTCTTGCCTTCACCTAGCCATCTGCTATTCATTCACTAGGTCTCAACTAAGACATCATCTCCTCCATGAAATCTTTCTTGACACCCCTTGCAAGACTGAATAGGTGCTCCTTCTTTGCTCTGTTAATACCCTGAACTTTGCCTGTCCTGGCCCTTCTTAGCCTATGCTATTAACTGTCTGTTTGCCTTTAAGTCTCCATAAAAAGAACAGGAATTCCCAAACACAGAGAAAACAGGGGCCTTTGTTTTCACAGCTGCACTTTGAGCGCTTAGCTCAAAAAATGTCTTTTTAGATGAATGAATAAATGAATGAATAATGAGCCACTTACTATATGTTGTTTTCTCGAATTTCCTCAGAATTACAACCGGCCCCCCGTGATGGCGTTAGCCATCCCCATTGCTGTGAAATTCCTCCACAGAGGCAACAAGGAACTGTGCAGGACTATGTCCAACTACCTGTCCCTGGCTGCCATCACCAAGGCAGATCTCCTGGCTGATCACACGGAGGTGATACTGAAGAGCATACTCCAAGGTATGGTGTGAAGGCTGAGCTTGGGGACAAGTTTTGGGAGTTGTTTAAAAGTATTTTCAGTTCGTGGAAAGTGAGACCTAAAGTATTGAGAGGTACTTTAGATTTCCTGCTTTACGACTAGTTGACTTGTCAACCTAGGTAAGGTTGCTTGGATGGTTGGGTCTACGTCTCTTCGCTGGGCAGATGAAGTATTTGGACTCATGGGGTAAGTTGTAAGCTTTCCTCTAACTCTGATCTCTCAGTTTTGGAGAACTGTGTTGTCTGTACTTCTGGTCGCCTTTTTCGTCCAACTATGATGAGCCTGTCTCTCTGCACTGACTGAAACATACCCTACCACTTTCAGTGACAGATGGAAAATCTCTTTGTCTGGTTTTTAAGAGTAAGAAAATTAAGACTTCTTAAATGTGAACATGATTGGGAACTGATTTTTAATTATGTTAAATACTATCATAAAAACTCAAATCAGGAGTTAACAGTTAACCACTGTTAACTGTTGAACATTTGAATGATAGAATACAAGTTAACCCACTCAAAATACTTTCTTTGCCTTGTGTTTTCATTTCCCTTTGTTTGGCTTCAAATCAGAAACCATGTTTTTTTGGATGTGGGATAAGAGAAAAATATATGGTATTATTGGATAGGCACCGAAATGTTTGCAGTGCTCATCAATAATACAATTTGAGATCCATGAGTATCTGGGCCTACATTTTATAAACACTCCGTCCCCACATGCTCCAGTTGAACATCAACCTCCTGTAAAATGCACCCGGCACTTTTCTTGGAGTCCCCAGGGGAGTCCTTCATGTGCTTTCTTCCTGAGGAATCCAGACCAGTGCACACACCTGTGCTGCTGTTCTCTCTGTGCTTCCTGGCAGGGCAGGCCCCCCTCCACTGCTCTAGGCCCAGCAAATTCTGTGGGTGCCCCTACCACCAAGTTCCCAGTAGCAGACTCCACTCTGCACTGCCTTGCCTATCTGCCATTTTGCATTGCTCCTCTTGAAGACCAAGAGCCACTAGGTCTCAGTCCACTAATTCCATGTGGCAGGATGAGGGTGAACACCTGCATTTCTCCTTGATGTTACATTTTGGTAGAGAGACCCCAGAACAGGTTTGCTTGGCTCTCAGGGCCACACTGTGTCACCGAGTTTATGGTCAGTAGACAGTTCTGTTTTATCTAAACAATTTCTTTCCTGGGCTCCACTATCAACCCAAGAGTTGGGCTAGCAAGATGTTAGTCCTCCAGTTCTCAAATGCCTATGGCCTGCCAAGGACCTAGGTTCTGTTAATCATACCAGACATTCCCAAGAAAAGTCCCTCACCCCCAGACTCTCCGTATCTGACCAGCCACCCCAATTGTCTGTCAGGTGCCCAGATATATCTGAGCCTCAGCCACTCTCCCTGTGCTCCCCTGGAAAAATTTGTCATCTATATTACTAGTCAGTATCACTCTCTTGGCTATAGGATTGAATTGCTAATTTCACCTTATACATATTAAATTTTCTAAAAGTCCAGAAAAACAATTATGGGTTGTTTTTTTCACCACCTTGGCTACATATTTAGAACAGATTTTATAGGAATTACAAACAGTTATACACAGCACACATTTTAAATCCACGATAGTTAGACTCATAAGTAACTGATACATGAAAAAAAGAAATTTGAATTGTCTATTTGTAGCTGCCAAGAACTTAGGTCATGTATTTGGTTTTTTTTTTTTTTTTTTTTAATGCCCTTTCAATGACAAAGAAATCTTTTGAAATGCAAAATACACTTTCTTAATTCACTGCAAGCATTTGAAATAAACAAATGATTTGGTTTATTTGATTTGGCACAATGAAAATTACCATAAAATAAATGACAATTTGACCTAAAAGGTTGGGGCTACATATTTCAGGGTTTAGATTTTGAGAACATACATGCCTGTAAAACTTCACAGTCACTCACATGAACACATCAAGCTTTGAACTTCAAAGCAGAAGTGATCCTGCTGTCTTTGAGTAGAAAGTTCTTTGCTCTGCGAGTTTTTGTTGTATACATTTCCTGCCAAACAGCCTTAGAAGACATTAAAATTTTTTCTTTTTTCTTTACCTATAGTTTTCATCCTCTTAGAACTTCCTTCTTGGTTACAGTATCTGAATCCTAATTCTTCTACTTTCCTACTTCTACAGAAAAGTTTCAAGTTTACAGTTGTTTGGTTTGTTCTAAGTTTTTACAAGAATAGAATTATAGAAGTGTAAAATCTTAGGTTGGGATATTAAATATGATTAGCTCAGTTACCCAGGCAATGCTTGAATCCCCACCAAATTGTCATTCATTCAATGATAATAATAATAATTATAATAAGCACAATAACTACAATGGCTAAATGTATTTCATGCTCTCTTTAAGCCAAATACTGTATTAAGCACTTTGAATATATCATTTAATCTCCACAATAATTCCATAACAGAAGTCCTATTATTATCCCATTTTACCAACTAATATTTTAAGTAAGAGACCCTAGATATACTCATACATGCCTTAATGATGGTGACTGACATGGATGATGATGAAGAAGAAGAAAAAGGAGGAGGAGGAGGAGGAGAACTAGAAGTAGTAGGAGAAGGAGGAAAAAGTCCTCACTGAAACATAGTACTGAAAAGTGCATGAGTATATCAAACTTCCCATGTTGCTTGATTCAGGGCGCAGGGGAGGTCCCAGAAGTCATTACTCAGCTCTGTTTCCTGAGGACTGGTTTCACTCTCCTGCTCCACATTATGCGCCTCAGCAGTAATCAGATCACATCCTCATGTATATCAGTTAAGCAAAAGAAACTCCATATAGAATCTCATTGTCTTTGTTTGACTTAACATGGGTCACATGCCCATTTACAACCTTATCTAAGTATTTACCTTTATTGCTTTACTCTTCTTAAGAGATTTAGCCCATTGCTTTGGCATGTCAAGATATTGTATAATGATTCTTTCATCTCAATATCTCTGTAGTTTTTCCAGTAGCCTTGCCATCCGTAAATTTTATGAAAAGAACCATTTTTCCTTCATTTTAAAATATTAAAGCAATAGACCAGCTGAGGCCAGGCAGTCCTTGTGGTGCACAAGTGGTAACTGCCCCTTACACTTGGTTGATATTATTCTATTAATAACATTTTAAGTTTTTATTGTACACATTTATCCCTGATTACAAACCAAAGGCCTCTGTTATACTTACAAATCAATCATCAAAGACTTTGTCAAATGAGTTTATCTATTTATTCCTCAAGGCAAGTATTTCAGTAGTTCCAAGCCATTTTTTCCTACTTCTCATTATTAATGATTATGTATAAGTAATAGTGTTTACTTTTACTTTAAATATGAACACATTAATTTTATTCATTTTGTTTAGACTTTTTTATCTGGTTTGCATTCTCTCAACCCTTCCAGTAAAAATGAAATTGTGCAAGGTTTTTCCTTTTGGAAGAAGGATAAAGGCACCAGTAGAGTGTTATCTTGATTTATACTTACTAGCTTTAAGAGCTAAGAAGATAGGAAATCTGAATATTTCTCTATCAAATAAGGCAATTGAATCAGTATTTTTAAATCAGCCCACCAAATAAAGGCAAAAAAAAATTATAATAATAATAAACTTATCCCATTTAGCTTTATAGCCAAATTAGAACAAATATTAAAAAATTATAATATTATCTAAACTTTTTCAGGTAACTAAAAAGAATTGCATTCTCCAACTAATTCTACAAGGCTAGTTATAGCTATGATATCAATTCCCAATGAGAACAATATAAGAATGGAAAATATAAGCCAATCTCAATTGTAAACAAAGATCATAAGTTATAAATAAAGACTTTAGCAAAATTACTCTAGCAATGCTTATATTAAAAAATAGTAGGCACACAAATTTTTTTTTTTTTTAAGATTTTATTTCATTATTTTTAGAAAGAGGGGAAGGGAGAGAGGCAGAGAGGGAGAGAGACATCAATGTATGGTTGCATTTCACCTGCCTCCAGCCACAGACCTGACTGGAGACCTGGTTTGCAACCTGGTATGTGCCCTGGCTGGGGAATCGAACCTGCGACCTTTGGGTTCGCAGGCTGGCGCCTTATCCACTGTGCTACCAGCCAGGGCTGCAAAATTTTTTTTTAATAGTACACATTTGTTGAGTGATTTCTTGATATCAGATACTGGTATTTTAATTTACATAATTTTCCCAATATTTTATGAGGGAGAAACTATTATTATCCTCATTTTCTAAAATTCATAATGACTAAGTTGTTGAATTTATCCCAAGAATGCAAGGATAGTTTAATATGCAAAATATAACTCCCCACAGCAAAGACAATGGTTTAATATTACCATAGTGTGAAAGTGGGACACATTTGGTAGAAAACAAACTTTGAATTGTGTACTTTGACCTTTTCACAAGCTAGCTGGGTTGTGGTATTGAGCCACAGCTCCAAGTCAACCACAAGATCATGAGAATAAACAATTGATAATTTAATATTGTGTTTTGTGTTTTTACAACCTGTTATGTCTACAAAATGCCTATCTCCTGCTTCTGGTAAGAAGAAGAAGAAGGCAATTAAATCACTCTTGAGATGAAATTCAGCATAATTGCCTAACTGTAATCTAATGTTAAGTGCTTAAGGTAAATTGGAGAAAGTTACAGTGTCAGTAGGTTAGATGTATTAAATGTATTCTCAACTTATAATATTATCAATTTATGATAGTTTATCATGACATAAAGCACCTGTAATTAAAAAGGTATAGTGCTGGTGTAAGAACAGGCCAATAGGTCATAAAATAGAATAAAGAGTCAAGAACTACATCTATGCATATGTGGAATTTGCAGATGGCAGTGGGATCTTCATAATGAATGGGGATGAACTGTTCAATATATGGTTCTGGGACAACTGTTGATATCACAACATGCATAGATTAATTTCATGTGGAATAAAGCAAAATTTTAAATCTCTTCTTTTGTAAAATGCAAAGTCTATTCATAATTTTTAAAAATCTCTCAGCAAACTAGCAATGGGAAGGAACATTTTTTTATATTTTTTTCTATTGTTGTTGTATTACATCCATCCCCTTTTTGCTCCCCTCTGTCCCCCTCCCCACCCACCCATTCCCCCCAAAGTCAATCCCACCTGTTGTCCATGTCCATGGTTACTTTATACTAGGTTCTTGTCTAAGCTGCTCCCCTTTCTTGCCTCTGCCTCCCCCCTCCCCATAACCCCTTTTCCCCCTGACAACTGAAGGCCTATTCATTGTATTCATATATTTGGTTCTGTTTTGCTTGTTGTTAGTTTTGCTCATTATTGTCCTGTAATGGGTGAGATCATATGATATTTGTCCTTCACTGACTGGCTTATTTCACTAAGCATAATACTCTCCAGTTCCATCCATGTTGTTGCAAAGGGTACAAGTTCCTTCTTTTTTTCTGCTATATAGAATTCCATTGTGTAAATGTACCAAAGTGTTTTGATCCAATCATCCACTGATGGGCACTTAGGCTGTTTCCAGCACTTGGCTATTGTAAATAGTGCCACTATGAACACAGGGGTACATAGATTCTTATGAATTGGTGTTTCAGGATTCTTTGGGTATAGTCCAAGTAGTGGAATTGCTGGATCAAAAGGCAGTTCCATTTTTAGTTTTTTAAGGAAACCCCATACTGTTTTCCACAGTGGCTGTACCAGCCTACATTCCCACCCAACAGTGTATGAGGGTTCCCTTTGCCCCGCATCCTCACCAACACTTGTTTGTTGATTTGCTGATGATTGCCATTCTGACAGGTGTGAGGTGGTATCTTATTGTGGTTTTAATTTGCTTCTCTCTGATGACTAGTGATATTGAGCATTCTTTCATATGCCTCTGGGCCCTTTGTATATCTTCCTCAGTGAGTTGTCTGTTCAGGTCTTTTGCCCATTTTTTAATTGGGCTGTCTGTCTCCCTGGTGTTGAGTCGCATTAGTTCTTTGTATATTTTGGAGATCAGACCCTTGTCTGAGGTATCATTGGCAATTATGTTTTCCCATACAGTTGGTTCCCT